>OX155892.1:19302107-19902107 GCA_944588485.1 Phosphuga atrata
ATCTAGTATCGACTTGCTTATTATTAATAGGGTAGTGTCGTCCGCATAGTTGATCATGGTGTGTTGAAGGATGATATGCGTTTTGGGAAGATCATTAATAAAAATGGAAAAAAGCAATGGACCAATAGTGCTGCCCTGTGGGATACACATGCTGATACTCCTTTCGCTAGACATTACGCAAACATTCGGAGTGTCTAATCTTGTTATTTGTGATATATTGGTTAGATACGATTCAAACCACTCCATTACAACCCCTCTGATGCCGCAGATTTTGATAATATTAAATAGTAACATTTGTATCTTTTCCTCAGTGATTATAATTTCTAGGAAATCATTGCCATTACATATCGTCAACAATGTTGACATCGTTAGTATAACTAATCTTTCTATCAAAAACTTTCTTAAAATCAACTACTTCACTGGCAAACCCCACGACTGACATTGAATTATATTAAGAAAGTTTTTTGGTTTTATATAACCCTGTAATTTTTCCAAAAAAACAATATCCTGATCAAATACAAAAGATAATTATCAATTAATAAATGAACATCCATATACGCGTTCTGCCTATTGGCTTCATTCATTAATGATAAAGCCATACTGATAAAGCCAAAAAACAGAAACGCGTATATAGATGTTCAATAATGAATTGATAATTATCTCCCCAATTATCTTTTGCATTTGATTAGGATATTGTTTTTTTGGAAAAAATACAGGGTTTTATAGAACCCTAAAACTTTCTTAATGTAATTCAATGTCAGTCGTGGTGTTTGCCAGTAAAGTAGTTGTTTTTTAGAAATGTTTTTTATAGAAAGATTAGTTATACTAAGATGTCAACTTTGTTGACGATATGTATGCAATAGGGTGGAGCGAAATATTTTTTTTGGGTTGTGAGTGATCTAATAGTGACAATTCGGTGCCTTTTAGACTCAAATTTATCCATGCAAAATATTATTTGATTTATAGTATTAGCCTCCGCAACGTCATTGAATTAAAAAAAAGACATCTAAAGTTGCAATTGGAAACAAACTAAAGTTGCAATTGGAAACTGCAAAAGAGCCCACATTTCCAGAAATAGCAGATATAGTGACATCCAGAATTGAAAATGTATGGCAAACTGCATCTATTCCGATAGTAACACGAACAAGGGTCGTACACATGTTAAAAGCATACCATTTAAAATGCAAAAACTTACTCTGTGTCTGAAAAGTCTATGTCTGAGAAAGTGTCTGTCAAAAGGCGTCTATCAAAAGTTTTCGACAAAGTAATAAGGTACTTTTTCATATTGCAGAATGCAAGTGTAAAGATTTCCGTCAATGTATCTGTCGCAAGGATAAAAAGGTTCCCAAACAAGAACATACTTTTTTCATTGATCATAAAAGAAGTTACGAAGAAGCTGAAAAAGACTCTAAAGAGGAGACAGGAACGAGAAAACCGCCCAACTACAGCCTTAAATACTTCGTTATATTTTATAGAAGTTAGTACTTCTCCGGTATCATCAGCGTCTGAAAGTCGTAGTAGTTCAGATAATTCCACTAACACCAAGCACCAGCATTCCGAAAAAAAAGTATGCGTCGATTTTCCTCCGACATTAAGTCTGATATCGAGGTACAGACATAAAGTACGAAGAGAGAGAACTAAAACTAGACAAAAGGTAATGAAGGAAATCGCAATCCCAAAACAGTCTGCTTTATATTTTGATGGGAGAAAAGACAAAACGTTGAAGATTATTAAAAAAGGTGGTAAATGCTACAGTTGAGTAGCACATCTTACTAATTCAAGAGCCAGGGTCTATTTCAATGGGGTACGTAGTAATTAACGTTGTTTCAGCTAAAGGAATAGAAACTGCGATGACAAGGTTTCTATCACATGAAGGAATTCACCAACATCATCTTATGGCAATCGGTTGTGATGGTACCAATGTAAATACTGGCAGGTATGGAGGTGTTATAAGACTGCTTTAAAAAAGGCAACACAAACCACTCCAGTGGATAATTTGTTTACTCCATATGAACAAACTTCCTTTGAGACACTTGTTTTTCATCTTGACGGGGGTACTTCGGGACGTAAGTCTTACACATTGGGAACATTGGGAACAGGGACATTGGGAAAAGCAGTCTAGACTTGTAATTTCTAAACTCGGAACGTATTGCCTAAATTTGAGACAAAACGAGATGTTCGAGCAAATTGATTGATTTTTTTTAATAATATTTTTATAAAAAAATTGTTGTATTTTTGATTAAAGGTGATTAATATATATCTGAATTATATATTGCGTATCATTTATCACATATTTATCATTAAATTAAGCTTAATATTTGGCCATAACTGTAGTAGAGTTTTATCATTAAATTTTAATTTTTGAGGTCAGTGCGGAGGCAGAAGATATTCATCAAATTGATTCAAAAATTATATTTATTTTAACTTTAATATAATGCACTAATCCCCCCTTATTACAACTTTAAATCTATAAAAAAATATTTTTGCATACATCCGTGCTCCACCCTAGTATACAATGATTTCCTAGAAATTAGAATATTTGAAGAAAAGATACAAATGTTACTATTTAATAAATAATTCACAATTTACTATTGGTAACACCATACTATATTATAGAATAATAATCATATAAACTTAATTAAGTCGAAACACAGCCATATAAATATATTCAACCTTTCCGGATATCTATAACAATACTGAGTCTTTTTAGGATTACCAAAACAAATCTCATTTGAAACTTGCCGTTATTTACTAGTTTTCAGTCCACCTTCGTGGCACTCAACAAAAACCAGAAAAATAACACGTTTTTTTAAGATCATGTCTTTCCATCTGCAGACGCGTTTCGAGATTTATTTTTCATCAGTGCAGCTTCGCTGTAATGAATTATAATTTGACAAACACTTACTTGAAAGCCTCGTAATTATGGATGACCGGAGGTTAGATCTTGCAATTTGTCATTTCATGATATAACGGCAAGTTTCACATGAGATTTGTTTTGGTAGTCCAAAAAGACTCAGTTATGTTATAGAGCTCCGGAAAGGTTGGTTATATTTATATATTCAGGCTATGCTCCGATTTTATTAAGTTTAAATAATTCACATTTTCTTTCAAATTTTCTACATTTTTGACTAATGAGTGAGCTTGATTGTCTAATATTTTATTGTCTAATGTATTATAGTCTGCTTGTCTAATGTTTTGTAGTAAGCACAATATAAATATGAATACGTAAATTGATTAAATGACTAACTATTTAGTCTATTTCTTCATTTTATACGATTTAATGATTATGCCTGGATACATACAAATATGATAATTCCAAACATATTAGAAACGTGTTCATTTTTAACGTGTTTATTTGTTAATTTCATATATAAAATAAGACAGTTTAGGTTGCCTAAAACATCAAATTGCTGTTTGTATCTCTAAATCCTACAAAACCAAACATATATCATACTGCGTATTAAATAGATAAGACTTGAATTAATTTGACCAAAAAGACTAAGATAAGCTTCAATAAAAGTAGAACTATAATAATTTAATATATTTAAAAAATATATTCTAGTTTTAACAACTGTGCAGAATTTTATATTAAATATTTTTCATAATATTCATAATATACACCCTTTCCCTTATTATCTATCATCTATTAAAAAGCCTTATGTACTGAAAACTTAAAACAAGCTTCTGCTAATAAACGTTAAAAAACTTATGAATTATCTTAATTATTAATAATCTCGCAATAATTAAACACAAGTTATAACTCGCAAGATTATAACTTCGTATTTCATGCCTAGTTCAAAGATTTGCCTTCAAGAAATTACCATCCATTCATGTACTTAATGTAGAATTAATGTAATCGGGCCAATATATTATGTAATTAACTGCAAATTTATTAAAATCACTGAGGATAAAAAATCTTTAGCGTGCGCTGTATCGCGATGGCGCAACTTCTAATTATCTGAAAATTTCATGGCGAAAATAAAACACTTTCATTATGTTCCATTAGAACGTTTTGTACCAATATAAATAACAATGTTCAAATTAAGATTCGATCTATTAAATATATGTTTATAAATATTTTGTAACACAATTTATTAAAATAGTTACAAATTTAATACTAGTTTTAATAAATTATACACACAAAATTAATAATGTTCCAGGCTATACGACTGCATTTTTCAAGCAGTCTTGCCTAGTTTATTCTTGATCAATCTTGCAATGATTTGTCTGGTCGTGTCTAATATTTTCACGACTGTCAGAGATTTACCGGTCTTTTCCATTATTATTAGAATTATTTTTCCATTATAGTAGTATTATCTAGCGATCTTTAGAATTGTCTTACTACTGTCTAATCTTATCTAAACCCCGTGTATTTTTACCTTGTCTAGTTTTGTCGAGAATAGTCTAAATTAGGCTAGTCTAGGCCAGTTTATTATCATCTAGCCTGGTCTAGTATAATCTTATAAAGCTTAGTCCGGACAAGAGTACATTATCTCACCTTATCGGGTACTGTCTGGAATTATCTAGCTTTATCATATATTGTGCAGTCTTATCTACACTTATGTAGTCTTATTATTTGGGCTTTTATATTATAATTCTGTCTAGTCTAGTCGTTTCTATTATAGTCCTGCCTAGTCTAGTCTTGACAGGGTACAGTCAAGTTTTACTAGTCTTGTTTTGTCTAGAACGCTCTTGTTTACTGTCTAAGCTTATCTAGACCTAGGTAGTTTTACCTTGTCTAGTTTTGTCGCGAATAGTCTTAATTTGGCTAGTTCAGGCTGGTTTATAATTATCTAGGGATGGCGAACCTATTCGACACCGAACATTCGATTTTCGAACTTTTAAAAATGTTCAATAACGCAACACTTTTATTATTTTCTTATTCAAGTTTTTCAACCACAAAGGTATGAATATTAAATACATCAATAAGTTTCTTCTCAAATCAATATATTTTAAATATGTTTTTAGTTGTAACCCTGTAATATGGCTGACAAACGATACAAATGCCAGATACCAAACAGAATTGTGTGATAAATAGTGTGTGATCGGAGAAAATAAAAGGACTGTGTGTGTAATTTCCAATGAAAAAGTTACTACATGTACATATAAATAAAAAGACATTTTCAAAAGTTGCGTTCTAATCTCGCCTTTTCAACAGATAAAGAAAGAAAAACATATTTCTCACAAATTTTTAATCCCAAAAAAGTAAGTTATAATAAAAGTGTGTTATAATAAAAGAAGAACTCATTGCGATTAAAGCATTTAACTTCGCACAAAAGCCTTTCACACACGTGTATCAAAAATCATTTCTTACCGACAATATTGAATAATTGTAATTTTAACAGACAAAATACTTCAAATCACTGACACAATAAGGTTAGAAGTTGTTCAGCCCCTCCGTGGCAAAAATTGCTAACTAGTAAAAGAGCACAGTGACGGGAACACTATTTGGTCGTTGTCGATGTATTCTAGGTTAACCTAGATTTAATAAAGATTCTTTGGTTAGTTTAAGTTATATTAGAGTCAGATAAATCCAAACTGAAAGGCCTTCTTGATTCAAAACAATAAACATAAATTCAATTTTAATATACGTCAGAAACTTTATTTTCAGTATGCCTATGTTTTTTGTTTAGTGACGCGAGATGTTGCAATAGTAACAACAAAGAGAAATCGTTTAATAATGAAACTTCATTTGATTTACAATGGTCTTTCACGCACGATTTGGATACTTTTACGATTATAATAATGAAATCCTTCACATACAATAATTTACTTATTAATGTGTTCATTTTGATGTGGGAGTAGATAAACTAACATTACAGCTGCTAGTTTTCAAGTTGCCCATTGCATTGCTAGTCACGAGAAACATCTTTCAGGAAGGGAATTTGTAAAACAGGCGTGTTTAGAATGTAGTGCTACTTTATTTCCAGATTTTAAAGACAAAGACTTGATTATGATGCGTATAAATGAGTTACCAATAAGTCGGAATACAATATCAATTATACAATCATACAATTTTATCGCAAATATATAACGACTTAAGTTATGCAGCAATGTATGCAATTGCTTTAGATGAGAGTAATGATGTAAATGGTTTTGCACAATTAGCAGTTTTTGCTCGATATAAATCAGGAAATATTTTTAATAGGCTTGATATTTTTAAAGAATTTGATATTGCATTTAAAGAAATGGATATTGACCTACAGAAAATTGTTTCTGTTAGAACAGACGATGTACCCAATATGGTAGGGGAAAACATTGGTTTTACTCAATACCTTACGCAAAATATTCCACATCCTCTAATTGGATTTCATTGTATAATACATCAGGAAGTTTTATGGACTTATTCATTGATATAAATTTTTTGATTTTTTTTGCTCTTTATTTCCAAAGTAGAAGAACAAGAAGGAAACTTCCAAAGAGCCTTTAAAAATGAGAGCAAAAAAGTTTCTTTTCCAAGTGATGTCACTAGCCTGGTGACCCACGAGCTAGTACGAAAAATATAATGAACAAAATTTGACCCACTACTCAAAAAGGTTGGCCATCCCTGGTGTATTATAATCTTATACAGCTTAGTCCGGACAAGAGTATATTATCTTACCTTATCTAGTCGTATCCGGTATCTAGTTTTATCATATATTCTGCAGTCTTATCTATTCCTATGTACTCTTATCCAGAATTTTTATCTTATAGTTTTGGCTAGTCTAGTAGTTTCTAGTCTTGATAGGGTCCAGTCTAGTTTTACATAGTATTGTTTTGTGTAGAACGCTCTTTTCTTGGCTTACTATCTAATCTTATCTAGTCCAATATGTAGAAATTAATAAAATGTCGAACCCACTATATACAGTGGGATCTTAAATAGTGTGTTCGACATTTTATTAATTTCTACATATTGAGCTAAAAAACCCCACTTTGAGCCATGGATCGATTGTACTGTGTAACAATGTAATCTTATATAACCTGTGTAGTTTTACCTTATTTAGTTTTGTCAACAATAATCTTAATTAGGGTAGTTCAGCCCAGTTTATAATTATCTAGTCGGGTCTAGTATAATCTTATAAAGCTTAGTCCAGACAAGAGTACATTATTATCTCACCTTATCTAGCCGTGTCTGGTATTATCTAGTTTTATCATATATTGTGCAGTCTTATCTACTCCTTAGTCTTATGTACTCTTATTTAGGATTCTATATTATAGTTTTGTCTAGTCTAGTCGTTTTTATTATAGTCCTGCCTAGTCTATTCTTGACGGGGTCCAGAATAGTTTTACATAGTCTTGCTTTGTCTAGAACGCTCTTGTCTTGGCTAGAATAGTGTAATATTTTCTCATGTTGTTTGATCTAGAACCATCTAATATTCACCAGACTTGTCTAGTTGATACAGCCTAACATTATAATATTCGTTTAATCGACTTTTTTGTCAATTCTTGCCTCGTCTTACCTGGTCTTGACTTTAACCTAGTGCTGTCTAGTTTTATCTGTAAACTTTGATTGGTATTTAATAGAATATTCTAGTCTTAATTAGTGGACCCTGCTTTCTCCCCAGAATTCTCCCCAGTTTTTGTCTCCCCAGTTTATTCTGAACAAATCTTCTGTACGAAATCAAATCAAAATAATCTGTACGAATAGCCAAATGCGTGCAATGTGTTTCACAAACTTCATGAACAAATCTTTGACTTTTATATTCTTCGATTTTTTTTAATAGAAAATTATTAATTTTCTATTGTCTAACCTTTTCTAGTCTGCTATAGTCGAGTGCAGACTAGTGTAGTCATCGACTATTAAGGTTAAGCATCATGAGAAAGAAGAAAACCACATCGCAATATCGGCAAATTCGAAGCTTCACCCATGCAAACAAAGCAGAATTTGGAGAGGCTCTAACTCAAGAAAAAAAATATAGCAATTTAGATGTCAATTAAAAAATGGTCGCATTTATAAGAACTTTCCAATAGCACTTTAACAACAGTTTTCCTAGGGTTTCTAAATATCCGCACTTATTCAAAACCGCGGTTTTCGGTTTTTGAAAATTAAAAACCGCAGTTTCGGTTTCGGTTTTTAAGAACTTTTGGTAGTAGTGTCTGATATTTAAACGAGATCTTAGTTTTGTACAAAAGTTGGCGCTTAGAGAAAGTGATCTTTTGGAGTAGGTGGATAGTAGGTAGCTTTAATTGTAGAGAGTGCTTGAAACAAAATATTTAATCTTTTTGTTCTCTCAGAAGTTCTTTTAAGTTATATAGTTTTCTTACCATTTGAAAATTACTTTTAGCAGCATCTTCTTCGACGTAATACTCATTGTCCACATTTTCTACGTGCAATTCTTCAGGAAATAAATCTTCACATAATCTTCATCTTTCAGGAAATAAATCTTCAAATCTTCACTGCTGCAGTTGTTTACTACTTGAGATGATTTCTTATAAAAAGTGTCACATACATCGAGATGAATTGTATGGTTAATCAAAATTTTTAGTTCAGCAGGACAATTTGTACCATTTTTTTTAAATTACCCGGGCATCGTCACGTGTAGTATCTTAGTCAATAATAATCCCACAGCAATAAGTCCCAGGCTCAATCCCAGGTTTTTGCGACCAGAAATTGAAAACCGCGTTGAAATCGCTCGATAACTAACGCCGCGACGGCCCGTCAAAGTTAGATATCTAGAGGATAGGTTGCATTTGTTTTTTCAAAATTTCGCAGCAGCCGCAACAAATTCGACGTTTTGTTAGAGCAAAACGTGGTTGGAAAGCGAGACTGAAAACCGCGTTGCGATATCTTTGACAGCGGTGTCGCGACGCCACCGCAAAGTTCAATTTCCTAATGCGGCTGCTGATTTTTCCGGTGTAGTTTTCGTAATTTTCAAGCTGGCGAAACAAGTTTGACGTTTTGTTGAAGTGAAAGCTTGTCAGGAAGCGGTAGTGAAAACCTCGTTGCCAAATCTCTGTAGTTTTCGCAATTTTACAGATAGCGAAACAAATTTGTTGATTTGCTGAAGGGAAAGATTGTGGTAAAGCGCGACTAAAAACCGCGTTGCGAAATTTTTAACAACGGCGTCACGACATCACCGCGAACATCAACTTTCTAATCCAAGTCACCCACAATATTCATTATCAAACTGATACTAAATGAATCTAAATGTTTTTCAACACTTATTACGATATTATTTGTACAAGTTCCTTCAATTCACAGAAAGAATAAATTGTAATAAAAATGTTTTCTCCACGAATATAAATGTTTAAGTATCTTCGGCGTCTTAAACTAGTCCACTCATCTAACGTAATACTACTGCGTTTTTGTCCATTCGCTTTTAATTCTTGAAACTTTAAAATAATTTCCTTCTTTCTTTCTTCGCATTCGTATATATTCTTCGTATATATTTTTGCAGCAAATAATTTGTTCCTGCATACGGATGAATCGGAGAATCGGATAAATTGATATCTGCAAAGAGCAGATACTCAGAAGATACATGTTACTATTAATACATTTTACTACTAGACATGATACTACTACTACTGATACATGATACTACTACATGTAAATACGTCTTCACTCAAAAGGGCAAAACGAGATTCTTGGGGATTTATATAGAAGAGCATCTCAAGTGGAACTATTCTATAAACAACGTGTGTTTAATATTACGTAAAAAGACTACTTACTTAATAAGATGCTTACGTGAAACTCTGTCCAAAGCGAACCTTTTAACATTTTATCATGCGGAAGTACAGTCGATCTTGTCATATGCTATATAGCATATGACAAGATCGACCCCATGCTGCTATATAGCAGCATGGGGATCGTCTCCACTTATTCGTTCCTTATTAGCAATTCAACAAGGAATTATTAGAGCCATATTAGGACTAAAATCAACAACATCCTGCAAAACCTACTATGAAAAACTGCGAATTCGGTCTGTACCTAGCCTGCATATATTAGAAGTTTCCTCTATCATCTACCAAAACAAACAAAGTTTGGACAGAAATATGGATAAACATACCTATAACATAGGGGTCAAAGAAAAACTATATACGCCTAAATCAAACCTAACCATGTGCAGCAAAAGTCCATGTCAGTAGGGCATAATAATATATAATAAGCTACCAACGGATATCCCAAAAGCAAAAGACATTCGGATATAATGTAAAGCAATTTCCTTTGCCACCCTCTTTATATAGTATGGCAGAATTTGCCGAAAAGGCTATCATTCGATATACTCTTCAAAACACAACTAAACGTTGGATAGAAGGTAAAAAAACAATCAAGTGTCAAGGCGGGCTGGACTGGTATACAAACGGCTCCAAAAATGACAGTGGAACTGGTGCAGGAATCTACGGACCGTCCCTGAGGTAGAGCTATCTGTGCCCCTGGGATCACATACCGCGGCATTCCAAGCGGAAATACATGCCATCGCGATCTGTGCCCGTGAAAATCTAATGATGGACAACAAATGTAGAAACATCCGCATTTTCACGGACAGTCAGGCTGCTATAAATGCCTGAACGTGTCATGAGATTAAATCTAAAACAACTTGGAACTGCCTCCAGAACCTCAAGGCTCTGGCAAGACACAACAAAGTCATACTTGCGTGCGTACCGAGCCACAGGAGACTGGTAGGAAACGAAATGACTGACAAGGTAGCTAGCAAAGGATGGTGCTACCAAAGCAAACATCAGTGCTAGCAGGGACTCCAACATTACCAAAACCATTGCTCGTAATATAATCTGTAAATGGGTAGCTACTAAGCACCGGCTACAGTGGGATAAAACAAATGGACAGAAACATAGCAAAAGAATGCTACAAAATCCATCGGTCTCTTTAACTGCTGAACTACTTCAACTGAAAAGGAAGCAGATCACTGCCTTCTACGAGAACATCTAGACAAAATGGGGATCTGTAGAGATGAACCACTGTGCAGCCTATGCTATGAAAAGGCTCACAGGCCACTGCCTTCTACGAGAACATCTAGACAAAATGGGGATCTGTAGAGATGAACCACTGTGCAGCCTATGCTATGAAAAGGCGGAAACTGCCTCTCATATAATCTTCCATTGTGAAGCAATTGCACGAAGGAGACACGAGCATTACACATTATAGCAAATGCGATCCCCGTGAAAAACATGGCGTATAGACTGATAGAACTAACACAGGGTTTGGATCTATTTGCACGAACAAAACATACAATATATATTGTATGAGGAAATACAATAGAATTTTTAGGGCTTACAGCCCTTGACCCACATTAGTTGCAAAAAAGGCAGAATTTCATAGTATCTAAGAATTTATCTATTCCATATTACTAGTATGTGCTTGTTAAGCAGTGTTAATTTTGTAATTGTAGAATCAAACAATTACAATTTTAATTGCAACTAAATTAATTGCAATTGATATAATTCAATTTAGTGTTTAATTGTGAGATGCAATTGAAATCAATTGCAATTAAAATTTTAATTGTTAGTTACAATTAACTTAATCATCAATTGTATATTGTAACAATTAAAACTATTTGATGAATGTTAAAACATAAACAGTAGGGAAAGATGGTCGTTCTGAACCCTCCACCTCCACTTCCGGCTCCACCACGCCCCCATTTCCGGTTTCCACCCCGCTTCGGGTTCCCACCCCACGTCCGTTTCCCACCCTCACTTCCGGTTATCACTCCCACTTCCGTTCCCCACCCCATTTCCTGCGCCAACATCCTGTTCCCACTCTCACTTCCGGTTCCGAAACCGCATGTGGGAACTGGAAGTGGGTGAATTTTTGGAACCAGAAGTAGCCGTGCGAACTGGAAGTGGAGTGGGAACCCGGAATGGGGGCGGGGGTGGATGACCGGAAGTGGAGGTGGAGGGTCCAGAACGAACCATCTTTCCGTACTTTAAAAATAGTTGTTTCTTTTATAATAATAATTGTCGGCCAAGCTAATGCTCCAGCTAATGGGGAACTAACCCATCGGGCTCATTCCCCAAAAGCTGTCGCGTTGTAAAATCAAACTTTCCGCACACAAATGTAAATAACTATTTAAGTTACGCATTGTGGCAAGTGATTCATTGGAGTATATTAAACATATCTTCTAACCGACATTTATTAATTGTTAACTGTAATTGTAAACGTGCATAAATCAAATAACAATTGATTATTTGTAATTGCAAAATTTTACAATCAAAAATTAATTAATTGTTAATTGTGTTATCTTCCAATTACAATTAATTATTTTAGTTGTTAGTTGCAATTAAATCTATTTAATTGTTAGTTGTTACTTGTTTTCACAATTAATTTTTGCTCAACTATGTTGATAAGCAATTGTATATAGATAGACATAGCTTAAAGTAATTTTGTAACTTACAGGTGAATAAATTATTTAGATTTTTATATTTACTATTGCCTAGTCTCGTCTAGTATTAGTCTTGCCCAGTCTTGTTTAGTAATAGTTTCACCTAGTAATGTCTAGCCTTGCTTCGTCTGGAATAGTTTTGTCTGCCTTCTATTGTTCTTAAGTGAGTACTCTTTTCTATAATACAGAAAAAAATAAATATAGAGGTTGTACGCGTACGCCTAAACATGTAATCTTTGGCCTAAACATGATGCCTCAACTGCTATTAAGTGTAGAGCTTAATACTTTATTTTTGATTCAACTTTATCGCATCAATTTTATCAAAAATTCTTCCAGAACTCATAAACGTCTATAAATCATCATAAATTGTTAAATATCTTCGGAAAATTAGCAACAAAAAAATAACGAACCAAGATAAAACCATGGAAAAATAATGGACCTATTAAAAACGAGCGTTGTGTGTGTATGTTTGATCGCATTAAGAAAACAAACATATCTGAAATGCTAATCAGAAAATTTGAAGTATTTTCAAAAGGTTAAGAATTTTTCACATCACGTTCTCGCGATTTCAATTCCGTACATTTCTGTTTGTTCGTACAGCGTTTCTCGTCTAAAATCTATACGCAAGCAGTAATTACATTGATTAGAAAAACGATTGCACGAGACCAAGGTCCAATTACATATTTTAAAATGTGTTTAACCTTAACGCAAACA
Source organism: Phosphuga atrata (assembly GCA_944588485.1). Classification (NCBI taxonomy): domain Eukaryota; kingdom Metazoa; phylum Arthropoda; class Insecta; order Coleoptera; family Silphidae; genus Phosphuga; species Phosphuga atrata. The sequence continues at coordinate 19,315,139 of OX155892.1, forward strand.
TTTTAAATTAGAAGCCAACATGTTATTATTTACTTTACTTCAAGTTATTTATTAACTGATTCGTTTAATAACAAAACAAATCATTATTTTGTTATATTCGTAATTTTGCAATAAAATTAGATGAATATATTTATTATACCATGACTTGATATGAAAAGGAAAATGTTGCACCTACACAAATATGTTTGAAATTTGTTTACCATTGTAAATATAATGTGTGTTTTCGATAACATATATAAACAGAACAAAGTACAATTGTCTGACTAAAATAATCTATCAAATCAAGTCTTGTCTGTTGCGACTTCTCTGTCGAGTTTTGTCTGTAATCTTGTCCGCCGAGTATTGTCTGTTGAATCTTGTCTGGCGAGTTTTGTATGTCGAATCTTGAATTATCTGTAATAGTGTTGAGTCCCTTTCAAAGATGCACTGTCCTTATTGGTCGCCTCCTCTCCACATACTGTGGATAGAGAGGGTAGTTTTAGTAAGTTGTTCCCGAACGTTGCGGTGAATATTTCTTTGTTGTTGCTATATTTAAATAAATGTTAAAAAAAAAAATCCCAAAATATATTAAATTGGTCCTTCGAGCAAAAAGTTAAAATCCGTGATTCTAACACCACCTTCCCGAATCCGTAATACGATTCATAACATCTAGTCTTGTATGCACGGCCTTGTCTCTCTAGTCTCGTAATAGAAATATGACAAGAACTCGATTTTGCCTTCACTTATGATAGGGTTTTATTCCATCATAATATTCCTGCATCGAGTATGGCTCTATGTTGATTAGTCTATGGAGAATATCTTTCTTATAAGAGCATTAAAATAGAGCATTAAATAGTTTAATATGGGGGGATTATCTCTATCATTGTCAGGTTAGGTCTAGGTATGTTGTAATTCAGATTCATAATTCAGTATACCGTGTGGTTTTCTGTTTTTTGGTGTTATATTGACTAAAAAGGCTTTTATTTTTAACAAAGGAACAGAAGCGCTTCGCAAATAAGAATTCCTGTTGTTGTTCCTGGATATTTGCGGATATTAACATTTAAGTTTTATTATTAAGCTTTTTAAATAGATACAAAATGTGCGAGGTACAATCTAAGGTGTCGTTAATGTAGATTCCAAGAAGATTCCAAAGTTTAGCTGGCTCGTTTTGAATTAAGAAATCCATATTATATATTCTTTTGTCACTTTTGGTTTTAAAAATCATAATATTTGTCTTTTTTATATAAAATTAGACTTTTAATATTAAACCAGGATTCCAGCGTTGCCATTGAGATCTTGATACTGTCTGTTAACTCTCTTGTTGTCTTTTTGGCCACAATTAAGCTGGTATCATCTGCATAATTTACAATCATGCTCAACGTGTTATTTAATTTAATTCCCGTAGGTCATTTGTGTGTCAAGAAGTGATCACCGCGCACTCTCTACGACTGCAAAACGCATGTGCCTTTAGATAAACATAGACAAAACGAAGGCCATGGCATCTGAACCAAACAACATTGCCAGGAATAACAGACAGTTACTCATCGTAGACGATAACAACTTTGAGTATGCAGACGAATTTGCGTACTTAAGCTCCCTCATCACCAGGGATAATACGAGCGTGGAAGTGAAGAGAAGGATAGTAATAGCGAGTAGGTGTTACTATGGTCTGCAAAAGTATCTAAGGAGTAGGCTACTAAGCTACGAAAAACCAAACTACTCATACACAGAACACTTATCCTGCCAGTCCTCACATATGGGTCAGAAACATGAGCGATATCAAAAGTCGATGAAAACCTACTATTAACATTTGAACGTGAAATTCTAAGAACGATATTTGAACCCACATGTGAGGACAGATTCAGGCGAAGAAGATACAACCATGAAATTTACCACTTGTGCCGCGATATAGGCAATGGAAGAAACGTTGTACACCGCATAAAAGTGGGAAGATTAAGGTGAGCTGGGAATTTATCATGAGCGCCGGAAATGTACCCTCCGACGCGTATGCTAATGACCCAACCTGAGGGAAGAAGACGCAGAGGAAGACGCAAACTGTGCTGTCGAGACGGGGTAGACAAGGACGCCAAGAAAATGGGCGCAACCACCTGACGCAGAGCTGCATAGAATTCGGAAGAATTGCGGACAAGACTAAGAGAGGTCGAGGATCTCTCCAGGCTGTAGCACCAATGATGATGAGGTCAGTGATGTAGAGAATGAACAATAGTGGGCCCAAATTGTTTCCTATGTAGGATTCCTATGTTTTTGGTCCTCAGCCTCGATCTGAGTTTATCCTACGAGGTGGTAATTTCAGTAATTTGGGTTTCGTCTTATAGATAAGATGTTAGAAGGTCTAGAGTAATTCCCCTAATTCCGTATCTCTCTGCTTTGTTTAATAGGATGGAATCGTTGACTGCGTCGTACGCTTTGGAGAGATCCAGAAGTATCCCTCATAGTATATTGTGTGCTTCCAGTTCGCTCATTATCTCTTTTAGGTATTCAAAACGTACTCCTCTAACGAAGCCGTGTTGTCGCTGACTAATGATGTGGTGCTTGTTTAAGAAGGATAATAATCTATTACATATCAGGTTCTCCATTATTTTTGAGAATGATGATTGCAATGATTGGCCTGTAGTTATCTAAATCATTGTTTCCCTTTTTAAATATCGGTACTATTTTAGACATTTTCAGTGTCCTGCGAAAAAATCCATATTCGATGCGTTATTTATAATTACCTATAGTGGTTGTGAGAGTTCTTCAGCGACGAGTTGAAAAACTACCACTGGGATTTCATCCAGAGCTATTCGTCTTTTTTAAAGTTCGTATTGTCTGAATTAATTCTGTTTGTGCTGTTGGTTCTAAATAAAATGTGTGTGGATTAGTTGCCAGTTATATGTACAGCTATTTAATTCTTTTAATATAAAGTATAATCTCGGTAATTCGGCCGTTGGTTAATCGGACGACACGTCCAGTAACCCGGCGGTCTGGAGACCGCACCCACTCTTCCCTCCCACCACTCTTTCATATAATCCGGCGGTTGTTTGGTCCCATATGTGTCGGATTATCGAGATTATACTTTATTTATGAGTTTATCCTCATCTTTTTCTTCTAGAAGTGACTATCCTCTGTGGATTTTGGCTATCACGTTGGTCCAAATGACTATTCAGTGCCGCTCTGAATACAGCAGTTGATGTCATTTCGGTCCATGGTCGTAAATCTCGCAGCCACGGTATTCGTCTGCGCCCTGCTGACATTCTATTTTCTCCTGTAGGAGGAATTGAAAAAGGTGGTATTTTTCACCTCGCATAATATGTCCGAACTATTTTAATTTTCTGCGTTTGATGTTTCGTACCTACGAAACTTCTATTTGTCCAACGATGCTAGCACCATATCTCAAATGCATCTATGCGTCTATATGAGCTATAGGTAAGGGCCCACACTTGTGCCCCATATAGGAGGGTCGAAAGTAGATAGCTTTTTAAAATTCTTATTCTGGTATGAATGTTGAGAGATAGGTTGCACAGTATGTTAAATGTTCCTCTTGATTTTTCGATTCGGCATCGTGTTTCTCAAGAGTGATCCCAGTCCTTATTCGAGGTGCAGCCCAGATATGTAATTGTCTCGGCTATAGAGCTATATTGTTAGCGGTAAACTGTAGGTTGCCGATGACGTTTTTACTGATAATTGGTATGTGTGTCTTCTTACAGTTTATCTTCATACCATATATGTTGCATGTAGTCTCTACACGGTCTATAAGTCCTTCAACAGTATTTGCTATAAGAACGGTATCATCAGCATATCTTAGGTTATTTATTATCTCTTCGTTTACTACAACTCCGTCCTCCATGTTGTCCAATGCCTCTTTAAATAGATGTTCTGAGTACACGTTGAATAGGAGGAGCGACAGTATACAACCTTGACGCACTCTTCTCCTTATGTTAAACTCTTCCGATGTTCCGTTTCGACCCGAACAATGGCTTTTTGTTGCAAGTATAGCTTTGATATTATGTCTCTGTCGTCAATTCCGGACTCACGTAGGATTGAGATGAGTTTACTATGTTGGACTTTATCAAAGGCCTTTTCGAAATCTATGAAGCATGCAAAGACGTATACGTTAATGTCCCGTGCTTGTTGAATCAGGACCTGTATGGAGAATAATGCCTCTCGGGTGCCAAGTGCCTTCCTGAAACCAAACTGTGATGTCGCTTATTCTCTCGTCCAGTTTTCATTATAAACGTGCGATATGATATTAGGGAAAGCTTTTAGGATGTAATTCATCAAGATGATTATTCAGTGGTAGGAGCATTTAGTTGCGTTCGCCTTTTTAGGAAGCGGAATGAATGTCGACAGCAGCCAGTCATTTATCCGTATAGAATTTGTTAATAATGTCGGGTGAGTTCCGATCCTAGTCTATTGTTTGTTCGTTGTTGCCTTGTAGATTTGATGTTAGTAATATCGTGCACTACTTCCCATGTAGATTTTATAGTATTTTCACACCCCTGGAGTTTGTTTTGGTGGTGTTTCCTCCTTTTTTGCTTTAACAAAACCGAGTATTTTGGTCGCAATCTGTTATAGTTCCTTTTTAAACCTGGGACTGTCCGGAATAAGTTGTAAAATAAACCCATTCGTTCTTTAATACCCTTCAATGTCTAACCTCTATAATCTCGTCTGTCGAGTCTTGCCTCTATAATCTTGTCTGTCTAGTCTTGTCTATCTAATCCTGTCTACTTGGTCTTATCTATCTAGTATTGTGTGTCTAGTCTTGTTTAGTTAGTCTAGTTTTACCTGTTTAGTCTTGTCTGGTAAGTTTTGGCTATTGAGTCCTGTCAGTCGAGCCTTGTCTGTCGAGTTTTGTCTATTGAGTCTTGTCCATCTTGTCTCTTCGATCCTGTTAAGTAATATATATCTTTATTCATATGTTCTACACAGTATTTCGTAAATTCCAAAGGATTCTAACAGAATGGTGTCTTTAACGCTGCGAAGCATGGAGGATATTTTTTGGTTTGTCTTGAAAATAGTGTCGATGTTGTGTCTTTAGGATCCTAGCGATTTTGTCAGTTAATCCATGAACATATGGTAGGTATGCTATGCTGACGGATTTCTGACGTTCTTCGGTTGTTTGGTTGCGGTTTTGTCTTCGACGAAAAGCTCTGGATATTATCTGAATGTTTGGATATCCATTTGAAGAAAGAGCTTCCCGTAAGTTCCTCAATTCCTTTGATAAGTTAAGCTACTCAACTAGTCATTTGGGTCGGGTGGGGAGAGTGCTTGCTATAGGTGCTAGTTGTTTTGGGTGATGGTGCGAAGAAGCGTTCAGATATCTGTCTGTATGCGTTGGTTTCCTGTGTACTATATGACTCAAGGTGCCGTATGGCTTCTTCGATACCAAAACATCCTAGAAAGGGAGTCGTTGATGTTTTTCTACGTCCATTGTGAATTTGATTTGCTCGTGTTGTAACTTAAGATGCATGAGGAATTTATTTAGTTCTGGTCTACCGTGGGGCCAGAGTATAGATTTAGCCTTTAACTACCCGCGCTGGTTTAAAAAGTACAATACTTCAAGAAATGCTGTCGCATTACGGTGTGGTTCCCCACACCTATGCCGCTCCACGTAACCTACGCCCAATGTCTACTAAATGCTCACGAAATATTGTTTTGGTAACGTCCCGCTGAACTGATTTGTTTCGTACTTTCGTTACTGCGCTGCAGTTTGGTGTACAAAATACACTGCGCGTGTAGTTATGTAAGTATAATCAAGAAAATGTTTTAACATTAATCTGCAGGGTTCTCTTAGAGTTCTCCTATGTTTATGGAATAAAAGGAGTGGTCGAGTCTCCGACATTTTCATTAAACTTTAGGAACAAAATAAAATTAACAAACCCAAAAAAATTGATACCAACGGAATTGGAGGAGCTGGCCCAAGTGATTTGCGACTCCGATTCGGAAGAAATACCGGACGATGATGCTGATATGTCTACTGACGAATACATGGAGGAAAACGAATATGACGCTGAATCAATAATTGAAGGTAGAAGAAAAGTAAATCTGTGGTATTGATTTCAACAATGGACGAGATGCACGAAACAACAAGGAGATGGTCATTGGCTATACTCTTATACAACGGATAACTGATAAACGTAGTGGGAATCAATAATCAACTTCTTCATAATGCTACTCATATTGATGCAGCTTACAAGCACATAATTTTTTTTTTTTAAGTGGTCTGCCTAGCTTTGAAGAAGCCGCATGTTTCTGAACGTGCCACTGTGGAGTCATTTCCAAGTGACAAAATATTTCCTGATAAAATTCAAGGGAACAAAAGAAGGTAATGTAGAGGAAAAAAGCCTGTAGGTATGCAAACAACATATGATCACTGTTATTACATGTGATTCATGCAAAAACGTAAACTAAGCTGCGAACGAGGCGAATAAATAATAATGTAAAATCTTATTAGTTTTTCTTTGTTTATAATTAACTATTATATTGATATATGGTTATATTCCTAATAAATAATATAATTCATTAAGACGATATATTTTCTTATCCCCATATAATAAAATATGTACTCAGTAGCAGAGAGATACATGTGATGTATAGAATACACCACTTGGATAGTTATGTGAAAATTCTGGATGCGGGTAGTTAAAGGTTAAGTGTAGCTGATGCTATTGCTTTTTCGACAAAATCTGTTAGATATATGTTGGCTATTACTAAGGATAGAGGCGAACCAATTGAGGTTCCTAGATGCACCATTTGTATATTTAACCATCGCACCTGAAGTATGTACTCTTTAGACAATGTTCCGCCAGGTCTTATACATACTTTTCTGGTTTTAATTTGCATCTTATGATGTTTATATATATATATATATATATATATATATATATATATATATATATATATATACAAATTTAATATTGTATTTTTTTTAATTAATTAAACTAATTAACTAAATACGTGATAAAACGTAATTTTTTAAGAAGTAGAAGTAGTCGTCGCATTTGTTTAACTTGGTTTTCTGAAATAGTTTAATGAAAGAAACAATTTTTATGACCAATTATATTTAGATTATGGTACGAGATTATTTATAGAGATTATTTAATAATCGTTTCATGACGATTAAACGAATTTCTATGGTAATTCGTGTATAAAATAGAAGCGATACCTTCAACAACTCCTACTTTATATCAGCTATTTACAACTTCCAGGAAATGTTTTCTTCGATTTAAATTCATTCAACTTATCCAACTTGTTTACATAGCAATAATTAACTTAAAATATTAATGATATTTATGAAAACAAACTGTATTTACTTTTAGTACCAGATAAATTCTTGATGTCATTTTTATTACTATTACTTTTATGTTAAATTGATTTTATTTTGATAAAAGTAAAAATTATTTATTCGCCGAGAACGACTCACTAATAAAGATTGCTGAATTATTTATACAACATCTCATTCAAATAAGTTTGGTTGGATATTGTCATTTTTTGAACAAAAAACATTCCAATTACAAAATAAAAACACAAATTCAATAAATTTTCTTTACAGAACTAAAAGAAAAGTTTAGATAATCAATAAAAATGTAGAAACGAGGCAAAAGCAACATATAAACTAATTGGATAAATCAAACATACAAATCAAATTACAGTCGAACTTCCCTAAGTTGATCCCTAAGAAAAGTATATATTATATGAGTTATAGAAATACATAACTTTAAAATGAGTAAATTACAATTTACAAAATTTATTCAAAGTAAATATGTACATATGTATATATGTTTTTTTACTTCAAATTAATCTTTTTTAATTTCAAATTAATCCATTTTAAATTCAAATTAAACTTTTTCAAATTCAAATTAAACTTTTTCAATTTCAAATTAAACTTTTTTAATTACAAATTAAACGTTTTTAAACTTAAATTAACCACAACCCATAATATTTTTTCTTCACAAATTAATATAAATTTGGGTGATGTAAGTTATTTTAATTATATTTATTTCAAGTCTTAATTAAATTTTCAGAATTCAAAAGTCTTAATTAAATTAACAGAATTTCAAAAAATTTACAAACCTTTTCACAAAACAATGCGAATTATTTGCCCGTGAAAATTTGCGGGATTTTCATTGGGATTGAAACTCACCTGGAACAAAGAAAAATATAATTAAATCGTTTATTATTAAGTCGTCGAGGTTTACAGATTATTGCAATTAATGCTTTTATGTTAGATTAGTTTAATAACCCGGCACAACACATTCAGACTCATTTCAAAATCGAATTGAAGAAATAAATATATTATATTTTGTATAATAACATTGGTTAAATTATATTTTTTCATCTTTGCGTTTTGTAATCCTGCTTAAAATATCATCTGTTGGATAGTCCGTTATAACCATATATTCATCTACAAATAAATAATATCAATTGTATCAATTGCTTTCTAAAAGCTTCAATTTTACTGCTTATTATTAAAACATTTGTACCCTGTCCCTGTAGACTCATATTCAAATCGTTAAGTTTTTCGAAAATGTCATCCATGTAACTTAGTTCTCCGAGCCAATCCTCATTAATGAATAAGCGTCCCAAAATATGTTTCTTTTCTATCAAAAACGTGTAGTCCTCGTTTCTCAAAACGAGAATAGGTCGCAATATTTTGCCTCGTGAGGGCCATCTGACTTCAGTATGTAGTAATAATGTCTCATAAACAGAACACCTATCTCATTACAGAGTATTGATATGGGACTGTTTAGACTGTTGCTTTTAATGTAATTAATTTCAGTAATGACATCCTGTAATATCTTGTGCAATTCTTCATCAATATCTTTTGCAATTAGAGCTTGCCTATGTATCATGCAATGGTTGAATACTACATAGGCAGCAAATTTCTTTGTTAACCCTCTTAGTCCTTTATTACTACCTGTTAATGCTGCAGCACCATCAGTGCAAACCGCAACACAGCGTCCAGGTAATGTATTATTAATTTCAAATATTTTCTCTCCGTTTTTAGGGTTCCGTACCGAAAACGGAACCCTTATAGGATCACTTTGTTGTCCGTCTGTCTGTCTGTCTGTCTGTCTGTCCGTCTGTCTGTCTGTCAAGATCTTTTTCTCAGGAACGCGTAGAGGTAACAAGTTGAAATTTGTATCAAATACTCGAGTCTGCGGTCTCTTTCAGCTGTGAAAAAATCAAACTTGTAAGTCAACGCGATCAAAAGATATGACCGTTTATGTCGCATATTTTGCGATTTCACGAGGGAATCAAAACCTATAGGGTACTTCCCGTTGACCTAGAAAAATCTGAAAACCGTAAATATGTAGTTTAATTACAAGAAAAATGCGAATTTACTATTTGAAACTTATGAAAATTCACTAATGTTGTCGTAGTGGTATTGTCAGGCTCCAGAAGCATATGGGTTGCATACAGTTAGGTCCTATTCTATGTTTATTCTGAATTTTCTTTGTTTATATTCGCTATGCATTTCATCACGTACGCTTCATATACATAATATATACAGGGTATATATTATGTCTAAATTTTGCTTTTTTATAACCGACATGCGACATACTCAAGTCCCGTAACATCCTGTATATATTATATTTCGTCTAATTTTTCTTTATAATCTACATAATATGTTGATAATCTACATAATAATACTATACTATACAAGTTTGTACGGAACCCTCGGTGCGCGAGTCACAACTCGCACTTGGCCGTTTTTTTTTCCTTCCTTCTAACTTTTTACAACAATTTTTTTTTTCCGATATGTTTTATTCGAAAACAATTAATTGCGACATTTTAGTAATGTCAGTATACTCGAACCGGCGAGAGAATACAGCTGTACTGCGCCGAGGTATGAGGGGCAAGGGATGCGCCGAGGTACGCGCAGTTTATTTTAAGTTAAGAAATATGCGCCAGTTTTTCAAACACGGACAACTAAACACCGTGAACTCGAAATAAAGTGGGGGTATGCGCAGAACAATGCTAAACTCGTCGAGACGAGATACATTCTCTCGCCGGTACGAGTATAGTTTCGTCAAGTTGTAGAGCAAACACAGGAGAGTTTTGTATTAGATTTAACAGAACTGATTATATATATTGGTGATATATAGAAACGGTATCTCTTAATTATGGCATTGTTTTTAAAACGTTACCATATTTTTCTCTATGCATATTTGATGTCATTTTAATTGCTGAAGGAAGAATGAGGGATGCTCCAATTGTATATGGTTTCAAATTTTTCACTTATGTCAATACCCAGTCGTTACTACGTTGTTCAATACCCGGGTACCCGTGTACCCGCATGGGTTTTTCATTCAATAAAATAATTTTAATAGCCGGAGACTTTCACATTACAACTCTGGATTACCCATAGAGTATTCCACTACCCGAAAAACCCTATTTCTATAAATAAAACCGCCGGGTGGGCAAAGTATGGGATCAAAATATGGTGGATAAGCGACGCTAAAAATTCATATCCAGTGAAAGGTCAAATTTATACTGGCAAAATAACAACTGGCCGTGAAATAAATCAAGGCGAAAGAGTGGAAGAGAGTAAAAGATTTAGCTGCAAAATATAAAGGATCCGGAAGAAATATTACAATGGATAATTTTTTTACTACTTTACCATTAGCAAAGCATTTATTGTATGGAACCTAACAATTGTAGGAACATTGAAAAAAAAAATACATTCTAGTAGACATGCTAGCATCTGAAGATCGTGAAGAATTCTCTTCTCTATTTGGGTTTCATGAAAAAGATACTTATGCTCTTATGTTCCTAAAAAAAAAGAAAGTTGTTACTACTTATACTTCCATCTACGATTCACTCATATAGATTTGCAGCGAAGACAAAAAAAGAAACCAGAAATTGTTCAGTATTATAATAAACCAAAAATTGGTGTGGATATAATGGATAAGATGTTCGACCGTTACACAATCCACAGACGAACATTTTTAAATATTTTGGATATCGCCAGTCTTGCCAGCTATATCATTTATCATCTAAATAACGTAATTTTACTAAAATTAAGTGAAGAATTATGTATGACAGTTATTCAACAACGATCTCAAAATAATTAAATTATTTCACCACTAGGGAAATTTCACCACTAGGATTGCCATAGAAAGCATATATGGAAAACCAATAGATCATACAAGCAGGGCAACAACATCAAGTGAGCCATGCGGGTCTACTGAACAGACAGATTCCACTGGATGAAAAATAGTTGTAGGATCATGTCATTTTTTGTTACCAGGATGTCTATAAAAAAACGGAGAAAAAACGCGAAAATCGTGTAAAGAATGTAACAAACCAGTTTGCGATGAACATTCAAAAGCAATTGTAAAATGTGACAATGTTGCCAATAATAAATTGAATATAAAAATATTTTATGTATAATTTATAATGAGTTTTATAACAAAATTAATTAAAAGTTAAATAAATCCGTTTATTTATATATTAAGTACTATTTTTTATCCCTAGAAATAAGTTTAATGATTTATTTATATATGGGTACACGGGTACCCCGGGTATTGAACAACGGGGTATTTGACTTTAACTCCAAAAAGTTTATATATTTTTTGGCATATTTTATTATTTATGTATATGAATCGATGTCAATAGACTCAAATAACGAGGATCTGAAAGGATTGGATGATTTTTCTTTAAACAAAAAAGATATGTGAGTAAGAACATGCAAAAGGGTACACGGGTACCCTTTTGCATGTGTAAACACTTCTCAGGAATTGTTTTATATATTTTTCAAAATATAGTTTGATTTTTCTTACTTGTAGCCCGTCGTTTAAAAAAGAGTTTGAGATTTATTTGCAAATTCTTTATGTTTACCTTCCAAACGTCTTATTAATTTAGCAGGTTTCAAATTTTCATTTGCTAACGTATTGGAGCAAATAACACAAAACGGACGTTCTTCTCCATTAACAAATCCGTATTTAATAAATTGCAATACATTATTAAAAACATCTGGCTCAAAAAATAGTAAAATAATTACCACGAAAAATAATAACTTCACGATAAAACATATTATAAAATACAATTGGAACAATAAGATAATACAAAAACACAAATAGCTACAAAATATTCGATCGAAACAACTTAAAGATTTCCTTATGAAATAAAAGCTGATGAACTAGAATGAAAAATTAACTAAATACGCATTTCACTTAACGCATTGGTGTGTGCAGTACTTATTTTTGTGTGCGGAGACCCTACAAGTAATATAAAAATTGTAGGTTTCTCTTAAATTTGAATATGTGATTCAGAATTGACTCGTAATAAAATTGATTCCTAAATTATATATGTGGATCTCGTTAATTTAATTTATAAATCTACTTTAAATATCTCGCAAGGGCGCCAAAAATATTGCTACGGCTTTGATTGGTATTAAAACAGACATTGTTTTTGTAAAAAATATAGTTCTATTTTTATAAATAATATAATTTCCACTATACTTTTTCTCAGAATTTTTCTATATCGCAATTTTATATTGTTAATAATTCCTTGGTCCATAGGTTTTAGCTATAACGTCATGTTTGGCGGGAGAAAAACAACACGAATCGACCTTAAGCTGCTTGGTATTTTTTGGGTGTGACGGAGTTACGTTTTTCGGCATTGAGTTTCTTGTCAAAACTTCATGCCATTCTTCATAAATTACGCTTGTCAATGAAGCTTTTTTATTGCTTCTGTACGTCACTGGTAAAAAACGGTTTAGCATCGCGGATTTTTTTATTTTCCAATCACCAACGGTTACAGTTTTTCAGTACCACACATATTGGCTCCCATCATGGCAGTGATTCTTTCTTTGCTGTGTTTTCCACCGAAGCACTTTTCGTCATTAAATGTTAACGTTTTATTAGGCTAACATCTAAAAAATAAGTCCGTCTCGTCCGCATTAAAAATGTCTTTTTCATGGTAAGATGCTAAAAATTCCGGCAAGATATTGTTGCACCACTCTTCACAGTCATGTTCATTAACGTCTGCACTTAACCTTACCCTCACCGCACATAACCTTTTGAGTAATATTATGCCTTTTCTTAAACTTATCTAGCCAACTTACAATAGCAATGATATCAGTATGTCCCAGACTCTCAGAAAAATAGAGAACCTTTTCTCTAATAAGTGGTCCAGACATTGGCATAATTTCATCCAGCGCTATTTTATACCATTCAAAAGTAGCTTTGTCAATGTTTTCGTAGGTCCACTTTTTCAAACGTCTGCGATTACTAGTTTTCGGCTTTGTGCAGAATTTCCTCGCGGTTTTGAAGAAAGTGTACTTGGAGGAATCCCAAAGTCTTCAGCAATCACTTTTTTCTTCTTAATACCTTTGTCAACTTCACTTATCAACCTCACTTTGTCAGATAACGACATCGTATTGAGTTTTCTTTTGTGGTCACTCATATTTGCTATTGTAACGGCAGAGGTAAGAAGAAGAATGAGATTAAACTCTAAAATTTCATTAATATAAAGAAAGCATCTTTACTATAACAGAATACGGTTTGTGATAAGAGGCAATATCCGGCAACACAAATTTTGAAAAGCACGCTGCGGTTAAAATATTGGAGTTATAGAGATTATTTTGTATGTAAAATTTTACAATTGTCCAAATTTTTGCTACGAGTTTTGGAAAAATTCGAGTTATGGAAGTTAATTTATACGTTAAATGCTATCTAAACGTATGAATTTCTAAAAAAAAAAACGAGTTATACAAAAATTGGAGTTATAGAAGTATTTGGAAACACGCTTGCTAATGGAAACATGCAAAAATGTTATAAAAATATTGTTGTTACTGCAGCAAAATATAAAAAAAAACTAAATAAATATTAGGCTGGATTATTTGTTTTTAATTCTATAATACATACTTAGTACATTTAATTTAACACTTAGAACTTGAATTCAAATGTATCTGTTTTTACTAATACCAATTTAAAATATTTGTATTAATTATATTAGATTCATGATAAATGTGTAATGATAATAATTTAACGGACTAATTCAGAAGCATGTGTCCCCTAATTCCTTAACTATATATTCAGATTAATAGTCTGAATCTATGAAGTAAATGTCATCAAATATAATTACTGATTTGTCCAGAATGCCCTTCCTATGTCCAGAAATAAGGTGTTAGGTTTTTCATGTTTTCATGTTAAAATAATTTCATAATCAAATCAAAAATAAATAATGTTTTATATTTGCCTATTCATTTTTAAATGTAATATAAGAACCAGAAATTCTAGTAAAAAGAATCAAGTTTCACTGAATTTAAAACAAAATAAACTGAAATTGTGAAGCAGAAACGATGTTTCAACCTGGTGACCTAGATGGTGATTTTTTGGCGACGATAAATTCCGAAGCCGAAGCAAGATTGAATAATCCGCGTTTCATAAATTTATAGCACTCATCACACGCGATCCCAAACGTTCACTTCAGCACGAACTTCCGGTCCGGAATCCAGAAAAAAACCAAATCGACTCAAAAAAAAAAAAAAAACATTGATAATTTAGTCCTCCTAAAATAACCTCGTCATAGTCAGACATTTACTAGCCGGACAAGACAATAATTACTATACAAATAAAGTATTTATGAAAATCATACAATCGAGAGCAAACGAGCTGGGAAGAACAAGCTGGGTTTATTGTTAGACCAGATCGAGGATGCATCGATCAGATATTCGCTCTCCATCAGCTAACGGAAGGAAGAATTCGATGCGGCAAACGAACAGTCATCGTCTTCAAATCCGCCTTTTATTGCATCGACTGGGCCACTTTGTGGAGAGTCCTGGAGACCGAACACGTGCCTCTGAAAATCATTCAACTTCTTCAGGCATCGTACGACGGCTCAACCAGCAGTGTTCGTATCCGAAATGACTTATCCGAGGAGTTTCCGATTCGAACTGGAGTACAACAAGGACACTTCGCCTCACCACTACTTTGTAACGTTGTGGTTGACGCAATCATGCGGAAAGCATTCGATGAACGACGTGGAGTCCGATACGGCGACGGCAACGACTTCATAACCGATTTGATGTTCGCCGATGACAGCGCCGTGTGAGCCGACACGGATGCCGAAGCAACAGACATTTTGTAGGACATTTCCCACATCGCCCAGTCATACGGATATTAAAGATCAATGCGGATAAAACCAAAGTGCTCACAACAGACGGATGGGAAGCGAAGGTTCACCTCGATGATATCGAATTCTTCCTTCCGTTAGCTGATGGAGAGCGAATATCTGATCGATGCATCCTCGATGTAGTCTAAATCCAGCTTGTTCTTCCCGATGTTTTTTGGCCTCGATTGTATGACTTTCATTAATACTTTATTTGTAATCAAATCGAACAGGTACCACAGTTCAAGTATTTGGGATCGCTTGAGACAGAGAAGGAATTGGCATCGGCGGCCGATGTTCATAGCAGGATCGTTCAAGCAACAGCACATTCGCCTCGCTCAAGTGGTACATATGGAAGCGGACGAATATCACCATCAAAACCAAAATACGCCTATACCGAATGATAATCCTTCCTAGTCTTCTTTATGGATCAGAAACGTGGACACTGCTCAAACCGAACCTAAACAAGCTCGAGGTCTTTGAAATGCGATGCTTGAGATAAATACTCCGTGTCTCTATCCGCGACCGAGTCCGAAACGAGAGAATTAGAGAAAGCTGCGATCAACAGACACCGATCGAAGAAGAAATATAAAAACGGAGACCACGTTGATTTGGCCAAGTATGCCGGAGGAATAACACCCGGCCTCCATGCAATCTCCATTGGCGGGAGCGACCGCTAGACTGGAGAATACAAAGAAACGCGCCAAAGAAGACATAGTTGAAGCAAGTAGAAGAAGATATGAGAAACCAAAGGCTGGATACCCATCAAGGACATCGCAATCGATCAGAAAGAGTGGAAACGTATCCTGAATGGAGCAAGAAATCCTGTGGCACCGACAGTAGCGTATTAGTTGCGAGGGCGACCCCCTCCTCAATCGTCGGCTACGGATTAAAATAAAAAAACCATAGAAATATAGGCCTACAAGATTAGATGGACAATACTACACAGACAAGATTATACAGACAAAACTAGATAAACAAGACTGGACACATAAGGCTGGACAGAAAAGACACGACTCCACAGACAAGACTGATCAGACAATACTGCACAGACAAGACCGGACAGACGATATTAGGCTGGACAGACGAGGCTGCACAAAGAAAGAGGCTGCTTAATACTGCGGTCTAGTGGACAGTGTCATGCACACACTATTCGAATGTGACAGATGTACCCCAGAGAGAGACAAATGGACAGCTACAACGCACACCAAACTACAAGCGAAAAGTCTAGTCCAAGAAATGCTAATGTCTCAAGAATCCTGGTTGGCAACGGACACCATGACTAGGGCAATATTAAAAACAAAGGAAGAAGACGAACGGATGAGACAGACATTCAAAGAGATACTCCTGAACCCCTAATCACCCTGTGTGGAAGGGGGATGATGTAAGGCAATATATTTACACAAACACTATAATGTGAGACGCCACCATCCTGATGTTATGCGAGGAGCAGTCCCAGGATGTGTGGGTTCCAGGGGGACCACTTGCTCAAGTAAACGAAAGTGCTTGCTACATGAATTCTGATACATGAAGAAGTCATGGTTCACCATAAACACCATTCACCCAGCAGCGCGTCTAGATACAAACGGCATCATAAAGTCCGTACAAACAACAGCGTAAATACAAATGAAGCAATTCAAAATCGCAAGAATCAACCGAGCAGCACCGCCAGGGAAAACAACTGGTGAGCTATCATCCGAAACATCAGCAGAAACTTTCAGGAAAACACATGAAAAGATCTCAAAAAGAACTTCAAAAGAGTAGACAGCTCGTCAACCGACACTTTACCCATTCACCTCGTCAAAAATAAAATTGCTACCCAGACGCAGCAGCAACCCTAAATACGTTGATTGTTGTCAAATGGGAAAACGCAAAGACCTCAATATTGTCTCAAACGCCCTTGAATATGGTTTAGCTAATGGCATAGTCTCAAAAAATGTAAATTATTAATGGATTAAGGCAGGCATGTCAAACATGCGGCCCGACAATACTTACAATGCGGCCCGCCGAGAGGTTTAAAATTCTTTTGATAAAAGGCGGAAGTATTGTATCCAGCACAAATAAAAAAAGTGTAAGTGTATGTCGAAATACTGTAGCAAACAGTTCATGAAATAGCCGAGAATTGGAGAAATCAGCATAACTTAATAATATCAACATTTCAAGCCTATTCTTTTGCTCAGCTGACCGTTTTTATTCACGGCTGCGATGTTAAGTTGAAAGTAAGTGACGAACTTTTGGAAGTCATTCCAAGCATAATACAACTATCTGAGCTGATATTTTTAATGCGCTTATGGCACTTTTGAAAAAATATAAGTTACCATTGGAAAAGTTCGTTTGTCTTGCAGATTTCCATTTAAATTCCACCTAAATTAAGATTTTCCGAATATGCTCACCAAATTGAATTATTAGAAACGGAAACGGAAATCGAAAGATCTTTTTATTTTAAAAGCTGTGAAGTACAATTTCGTCTGTTTACTTCACCTCTAGCTATCGATATTGAAATTTTGGATGAAAACTTACAAATGGAATTAATTGATATCCAATGTGATTCTTTGCTGAAGGAAACATGTATGGAAGTTGGAATTCCAGAATATTATACATATTTATCTCTAGATCGGTTCCTAAAATGTATGTTAGGCGTTACTGTTACGTATTTACTATATTCGGAAGCACTTATTTGTGTGAGCAACTATTTTCTTTAATGAAAAATAACAAAAATTCAGAAAGGTCCAAATTAACCGATCAACTACCGATCAATATATCTTCACATTTAAAAATAGCATCAGCTCAAGATATTCAACAAAATATTGATGACTTGCTTTCCAACTAACGATGTCAAATATCTTCTAAAAAGTAGTAATTATTAAACTGTGATTTGGTTTATTATAATAAGTTTTATTTTTAAATATAATATATAGTTTTCACTGTAAAAAATAACATGAAATACAAAATGTCTATGTATGTAATAATATAGAATAAAATGTAAAATAATTTTAGTTTAGTAAAAAAACATTCTAACAATCGTATTTTATTAATTTTTTATACAGTAAAAACATGGGGCCCTCAACTTACAATTAGTACAAAATAGATGATGGTGTAAGGTTGATACCAAAACAATTTCTAATCATAGGATGGCCAAGATGTGACTGATGATAAACCGGACACTGCCATTTGTGATGCAGTGGCACCAATTGTGACAAGGGTATTCTGAAAAAAATATATAGAGAACGAGTACGAAAATGGTGCACAAACGAATTACTATAAAAGGGCCAAAGCAAGTTAAACGGACAAAGGAATCTTCTAATTGTAAGAAATGCAAACAAACCTAAGAATTTCTCCGTTTTTGTAATTGTAAGATTTGAAAGAAAGACTAAACAGACGAGACTCGACAAATGGTACTGGACAGACTAGACTTTTTTTATATTATGGTTTGGGGGAACATTTCACTTAACCCATTTTCCACTTGACTTTTAGTATGCGCCATCCCGGTATCGCATATTAGTGCCGCCTTGTTGAAAATGCCTCTACCACGGCGAGGAATCGAACCCCGGTCTCCCGCCCCGGAACCCCGGTCAGGCGAGTAAGTTAGCCCTTACACTATTTAGGAGAACAGACAGACGAGACTAGACAGACGAGACTAGACTGACGAGACTAGACAGACGAGACTAGACTGACGAGACTAGATTGACGAGACTGGACTGACGAGACAAGACATACGAGATTAGACATACAAAACTAGACAGACTAGTTAAATAAAACTAGACAGACAAGATACGATAAGACTAAACAGACGAGACTGAACATACAAGACTGGAATGCAAGACCGGACAGCCCAGAGCAGACAAACAATACCGGACACACCAGATCGAATAGACAAGGCCGAGCAGACAAGACCAGGCAGATAAGACTAGACGGAGAAGATTAAATAAACAAGACTAGACATGTAATACCAGACAGACAAGGTCAACAGAAAAGTGTATACCGATGAGACTAGAAATATGATCAGATACATTATACAAGTCTTGTATAATTAAAACAGATAAGTGAATAGGATGGTTGCGACTGTTACTACGTGGTAATTCATACTTACATTAGAATTGAAAAATTCACCATGTTTTTATCACACTTATAATATGTAAAAATATTATATAACTTATTATTCACAGTTATATAAGTGTGGTAAAAACATAGTGAATTTTTCAAGTCAATGTAAATCAGATAATATTTATCTTTGAATTTTGTAACACTAATAATTATTCGCCGATTCTTGTGTTTAATTAGTCCCCATTTAGTAGAGTTTAGTATAATTTACTAAAATTACGCTAATTTATTAGCTTTGTTAAACTAGTTTGAAAAGTGTATCAATAAAAAATGTGAATGGATGTATTTTTTGAAATGTCGCAAAATAATCTAAAAAATGTTATTTAAAAACATTTTTCTGTAAAAGTAATAAATCCCTAAAAGCACCGTTTCCCTAAGGAAATACTCGAACTTAAAAGCAAGAATTTAATATAAAGCTTTAAAGCTAAGCATTTGTAAAATATTAACTGGACTAGAGGTCCTGTCCTAAGAGCAAATTTAAAAAGCTCCATATTTGAATATTACACCATTAACATATATATAGTGCTTTTTTACATGCACCTTTGATGTTCGTTAATTTACCTGTGAGGACCCCAACGTAAATTTGCATTGAATTTAATGCCGCCCAGCTAGCGCCACACCACCTTGAATTCCCATCAGTGTTCAAACGAAAATTTATTTATAGAATTCAGTCATTTACGACTGGATTTTAAAATTTTTACCAAAAAAATTTACAATGTAAATACTGCGACTGATTTACTGCGAAGATTATATTATAATGTTCGGCATTGTGTTCGCACACATTGCCAATATATGTAAATAGGAATGGAGTTTATTTTTTTGTATTTTGCTGATAAATATTTATATATTAGGGTGAAATAGATAAAATTATATTATTGAGCCATAGTTGTTACGGGAACTTTGGCAATGCTTTTCTTGTGCATACATAAGATTGTAACGGGTCGTAGTCCAAAAAAAATATTTTATAATTATAATTAATTTATAATAAATTTTATCAACATACAATTATACATTTAAATTTGTATGCATTTAATAAACTGAAGAGATAAAAGAAAAGCCTAAAAAGACAACATAGTTTGAGAACTAATATAGGGTGTTCCAATAAGAAGTTTCACTTTCAATGGCGTGCCATTTTAACAGTTGTCATGAGTAAACCTGTAACTACTAGACATATGACAAGTAAAAACTACGATTTTAATAAAAATGGAACGATATACGCTTCAACTCAAGCTCAAGGACTCATTGAAATTATTAAAATTCACTACAAAAATGTACAATTCGCAAAACTAAAGCATCTTTGAGTCGTCGTGAAGCACCTTCTTCGACAAGTTAGTGCTGTGAAGTAGGGATGTTGCGAATATTCGTATCCGCAATTTCGGAGCTTCCGCATCGATTTGGACATCTGCATCCGCATTATTCATTGCGGATTTTTATGATTCTTATAATTTTATTGTGGTCTGAAACATAATAATTTTTATTTTTGTTTATATGGGGTTTTAAAGGAATTACGATTACGGTAAAACGACCAATAGGCCCCAACATCTGGTCGTGGTAACTTGAATGATTTTTAAGTGCTTTTTATAGCTCTTGATGACCGCTACGTGTTTGGAAACTGTTTAGGGCTAATGGTTTTTGAATACGTTTTTGAAATGTATTTTCCACATTCTCCACCAATATAGTTTCTTATAAAATATCTTAAGATGCGCATCCGCATCCGCGGATGTGAGCCTTCAAATATCCGTATCCGCAACCGCGGATGTGAAAAAATCTGCATCCGCAACATCCCTAGTGTGAAGAACCGAACTCGTGCACTCGTTGCTCAAGAACAACTGAGAATATTACTGTTGTCGACTGTTGTCTACTTTTTCCATAGTGATGAGGAAAACCCAGGTTTTTTCATTTCTCGTCTTTGGATCTTTGGAATTAGGCATTCTACAAACGACATTACACCGTATTTTGTACAAAGACTTAGGTCTTAAAGCTTTTAAAGTTCAGTTAACACAAGAACTCACGCCTACCGACCATCAACAACATCGTGTTCCTGCTGCTTCGGTTCTTCAAATGCATCAAACTAATCTGGAATTTCATCGAAAAATCATCTTGAGTGATGAGGTCCATTTTCACCTTGGAGGCTACGTTAACAAGCAGAATGGTCGCATTTGAGGCTCGGAACACCCAATAATTATTGTTGAAAAGCCTGTCCATCCTCTACTTTTTCGAAAATGAAGCTGGAGCAACTGTTACGGTCAATGGATTGCGCTACCGAACGATGATTAATAATCATCATAATTAATCTTGTATGGCCGCAATTGGATAGATATTAAATTGACAATATTTGAATATATTGTTATGGATGTCGTTTATTTTCGACAAGACGGCGCTACGTGCCATACAAGTATCGATAGCATCGCTATTTAGCGTGAAAAGTTTTCTAACCTTGTGGTTTTTCGAAGATACGATCACAATTGGCCACCGAGATCTTGTGATTTAACACCTCTACACTTTTTTCTTTGGGGCTACGTGAAAGATAATGTCTATGCCAATGGCCCACAATCGATTCAAGACCTCAAAGATGGAATTCGTGAAGTTATCGAGGACATACAGCCGCAAATGTGCGAATTGGTGATGAAAAATTTCATGAAAAGAATATGGTCCTGCAAGCGTAGCCGTGGCAGCCTATTGGCTAATATTGTTTTTCATTATTAATACCCTCCTCTTAAATAAACATCCGCTGATTTCGCTTAAAAATACTCTTTTGTTTACATATCAAAATGTAACATCTTATTGAAAGACCCTATATTAGAAAATTCCAAACTTGGGTGAAAACATTTATTATAATATTTAAATACGCATTTTCATATTTTTTAAATATATTTTCTTGTATTATTTATATTACGTAGATTAAGAGATTCGGATGCCATAATAAATAAAGGTGTAGAAGTAAACAATAATGTTGAATAAATTCGTAGTGTGGTGTATTTAATTTTTCAAAGTGGAGTAGCTTGACCCGAGGTCTGTTTCAATATTATAAACTGATATTAAGTGCGATAGGATCAGGTTCCGGGAATAGGATTTTAACTTGGTTAAATGTGCCTGAAACCATGTAATAATATCCAGTTATGTAAGTTCACTAGAGCAAATTGAGAGCTCGTGCGGGTGTACCGAAAAAAAATATATCTGCTGTACATTCGTGTACAAGTTTTCCCATTTAATCACTCAAAACTGACAAAGATAGAAAGCGACTGAGTTTTAATATTTAATATATATTTTTTCGGCTGAGGGAGGTTTGACGTAAATATACTTCGTGTAGGCGCAGCCATGAATATTATATTAAAACCATGTATTTAAAAGGGACTAAATAAATGTACTGGAAACTCAAACCAAAAGGAAAACTCACTAAGTATAATCAATTTTATACAATCCCTCAGTCAAAAATTAAATTAAAATTCACAGAAAAACAAGTAAACATTAGAAGTAGAAGCGAAGAACTAGACTAGACTTCACAAGTACTCTCGTTCCATTTTAATTAATAGCGTACTTTTTACTTGTCATCTGTCAAGTAGTTACAGGTTCAAATCAAATTAAATGTTTATTGAATCTTTTGATGTACAGGTAGGTACATATGAGACGAGATTTTACATATCTAAAACTTATTCTTAAATCATACTAAATCTAATAAACAAACGCATAAATTTCGATGTCTTCATGTAACTAAAAATTTTAAACCAAATCAAAGTGTAATAAACAGTAACAATAATAACAACCAGGAATTGTCAAAGCTAAAATTAATTTAAATTTAGAGCTATCAAAAAAATGTAACCCTTCAGGAAATATTCTATTGAATAAAAACAGCTCTTTAAGAGAAAGTTTTACCTTTTTTCTAAAAGAATTATAATTTTTTTCTTATTTTATTTCTAACGGATTTTAATTCCCAAGCGCATGGGTGCTCCGCTGGACAAGATGAGGTTGCTCCTTATCGACCTTAAATTAGACGCATTTCTTGTATTTAGTTTGTGGATATCTTCATTCAGAGACAATGACACTAGTATCGTCTGCGTACAGAGTACAATAATCGGCACCAATGTAGTCTATCAAGTCCCATGTGTAGATAGATTGAGAACAATATTGGTGCTAGGATGGTTTCTTTTGCCAACCCTACAAACGTAGATATGGTTTCGGAGGTGGAGTTTTTACTTATCTTAACATATTGTGAACGGTTAGAAAGATATGATTGGAACCATCGTCCTGTTTTGCCACAATATCCCATATATTTCCAATTTTTCGATCATCTTGTTGTGATTTACACAGTCAAATGCTATAGATAAGTCACAGAAAATGCCCACCGGGCATTTTCTCTTATCTAATTCATTTATTACTTTGGTGTAGACTTGCTCTATTGCAGAAATTGTTGATCTGGAATTGCAAAAGCCATGCTGCTGGCTGGGAATAATTTTGTACTTTGTTATAAATGTCATAAATCTTTTTACCACTGCATGGTGATTTTAGCTATAACTGATATCATAGCTATTGGCCTATACTTGTCCATGGCCGATTTATCTCCCTTTTTGAAGACTGGGATTATCATAGACGTTTTTAAAATCTTTGGAAATATTTCATTTTTAAAAGAAGAATTTACAAGATTTTTTATCGGGACGATTAGTTCAGTGTAGAATTCTTTAATTAAATTGCATGGCAAGTCATCCGGCCCTGCACTTGCTTTATTTTTTAACGTATCAATACTGACCCTAATTTCGAAATCTGACATTTCTTCGAGAAACATACTGTTAGGATTCTGGGTTAAGTGGTTGCTGTTAATATTTAGAGATTCTATTTTTTTTGGACCTGCTCTGGTGCATTCTTAAAGAAGATATTAAAAGTACTTGCAATTTCTTCTGTAATTGACAATGGTTTTGTTATTGTCATTTAATATTATTGAGCTCTCACCTTTAAATTTGTTAGCCAATTCGTTTATTTTGCCCCATAGTGCTTTTTGTTTGATTTATCAGTTTTGCATGATTTTTTCCCTTGAGCGTATTTAATTTTAAATATTGGGAATTCTCTCCGCATCACAAACAGGTCTTAAAGCTGCTGGATATTCTGAGTTCTTTCGTAGTCGAAGGCTTTGATGCAATCTTTTTCATTAAGGGAAAATTCTTATAAAAAATGGTACTGGAAGGTCTTCACAAGTTCCGAGGCTTTCTCATCACAGTCTTCTTTGGAAAGACAACTCTCACATGATTCCTGTTTCAACGCTAATTGGAACTTTTCTTTGTTCCTTACGCAGAAGTTTCTGACATATTTATATCGCTGTTTCTCTCGATGGCTATGTTGTTCGTCGCTGAGGAGTAAGATCCTATGATCTGAGATTGTGGTGTCTTGGTTATCTAAGCTTGATATATTGTTTCGACGACAAAATATATTATCGATGGAGCTTTTCGAGGTTAGTGTAATCCGTGTGAAATCCTTCACCATACCCTCCAAACCATACAATCGCATTAAATTTATTATATTAAATTTTTCTTTTGATATTTTATCAAAATGTATATTAAAATCGCCAACAATCATTATCTCGTCGTATATATTGAAAATATTGTCTAAAGTATTTTCCAGGATGAATAAAAATATTGCAAAGCAACTATAGGTGGCCTATATATGGTAATAATAGCTATTTTATGTTTCAATATCTTCGATTCTATACCACACATTTCGAGTTGTTTCTCTACCGATGGAAGATTCATTTCTTTACAGTGTAAGTTGGTCCAAATAGTGGTTTTGTCCAAATAGCCACACCGCCCCCAAAATAGTTTCTTCAGCTGATGAGGGAGTAATTTTCAATACGCATTTGTTTTACTGAGATATCGGATAGCCATGTCTCGGCTAAACATAGGATTTCCGGTTTTAATTCGGAAGATAAAATTTCTAATTGGTTCAATTTTTGTTTAACACGTTGAACATTCAAAAAAGCTAACCTGGTGTTTACTGAGGACTTTGTTCCTCTATTAGATCTATTAATTTGTGGTTTTATTTTTTCGCGTCTTATGAAAAACCGATTCACGCAAGTAATTTTAGGCCGGTTAAGTAAATTTAGGCCCACATTTCCGGTTTATTTAGCACCTCAAGATATTCAAAAGGTGCTGATATCCTGAACGAAGAATATTCTTCAGGTTGCTTTGAATCAAGCTGATTGACTGTTACGACTGTTACAACAACTGTTAAAATGGCGGGCTATTAAAAATAAAACCTATTATTAGAAGACCCTTATTAAAGACCCTAATATTAAATAAGCTAATAATCACATCGTAGATGGTTTTTCATGCTATGATGTCTTTTTTTACATATCAAAATGAAACATCTTATTGGAAGACCCTATAGATCAGTGATTCTCAAACTTTTTTTGCCGCGGAACCCTTATCGAGCTAAAAAAATCTCGCGGCACCCTTGTCGGGCTACAAAAACTTCGCGGCACAGCTACCCCAAAAACGGTTTGAAAACTTAGGGCAAAAAACAATACTAATAATGCTCAATTGTCTTTAATGGGATGAATGAAATTGTTTGGGAACTTAAATGATTTAGACTCGCAGATGTCTGCTAGGATATTTCGTCTCCTCCGACGACGCTGGTTGTCATTGAATGAGTCGCCTCAAAAAGTCCATCACTATCACCAAAGACCCAGATTTAGTCTATTGTCCATAATTCAGCAATAAAAGTGGAAACTCAAATTCGCTTACCTCCTCCTGTAATTTTCTGTTAACATTTTTGTACATTTCTTGATTATTGCTGCGGCATCCCAGACATACGCTCGCGGCACCCCAGCGTGCCGAGGCATCCAGTTTGAGAACCACTGCTATAGATGATGTAGAAGAACGTAAAAAAATATTGCACTACATCAGAGGTCGATAAATTAATAAAAATAAAGGTTTGATTTTTTCCCCATTATCTTGAAACTCAAATTTGTTTCAATCCCTATAAATATAAACGTTTAATATTTAATAATTTCTAGTACTAGAGTCTATTTTTTTTTTAATCAAGCAATTTCTATAAGGGAAAAAAATCTTATAAAATCAATTATTCATATAATTGTTCATAAAATTCCTAAAATACTAGCCAACGTCTACAACTTAAAATTCAATTTGAGTTAAGACAAAATTAAAAAACATTTTAAAAGATGGCATTTTTGTATGAAAGAGCAGAAGCAATATCGATAATAGGTACAGCTATATCAGATTAGATTGAAAATAATTTAAAAAATGTAGTCGAGACCAGGAATCGATGCAGACGGAGACTCGCGAGCCTCCGTGGCTCTTCATATGTGCATTTGCGGCTCATAAAACATGAAACACTCCCTCGTTCAAGCAGTTAGGCTTCGAGTTTTACATAATCAGTTTGTTTCTTATAAAAATAAAACGTCAAATACATAAATGAAATGAGTTAGTAAAAAATATTTAAAATTCCTGAATTAGTAATAATCGTTTAAAGCTATTAATTAAATTATTTCTTAGGTTTTCGTTACATAGTCAATATCCTCTAGCCAATCTAGGGAAATCTCGTGCTGTTTCGAGCCAAATTCAAACATGGCGCACAGCATTTAGCGCTTTTTAAAGTCACAGGTGGCAACACTGAAGCACATATTTATGCAGGGACGTCAGCTGAATGAAAACGGACAGTTTGCAGTGCAGTGCAATTGTTAATCCAATTAGAATAGCGGAAGTGTGGAGAGAACACTGTAAAGATTTATGTAAGTCAGTTAGCCCGACAACATCCGAAGAATAAGCAACACCACAAGAAAGCTAACCTGGGATCTTAAAATCAGAAGTAGAAAAAGCTATAACAACACTAAAAAACCGGAAGGCAACTGGGGCAGACGTCATCACAGCTGAAATACTTAGAGCCATGGGACACTACGGAACAGATGTAATGCACGCATTATGCTCTAAAATATGGGAAACGAGCGAAAGTGTAATGGAATGGTGCGAATCTATATTCATCCCCATCCATAAAAAAGTATCACCGACGGAATGTAATAACTACACAACAGTAATACTCATTTCACACGCAAGCAAAGTATTACTCCACATCATTAATGAACGTTTCAAAACATTTCTACTTCCACAAATATCGGATGAACAGAGAGGGTTCATACCAGGTAAAGGTACACGAAAACCGCTACTCAATGCCCGACAGATCATTGAAAAGGCGAGGGAACACAACTTAAAATTATATTTGTGTTTCGTGGACTATAGGAAAGCGGTCGACTCTGTGAACTGGTCACTTCTGTGGATAGTGATGGGTGAAATGGGTGTTCCCAAGCATCTGATATTTTTAATTAAGAGACTCTACCAACACAATAACGCCAAGTTCAGAACAGGACAAACAGTATCCAGAGTTTTTAAGATAGTGACTGGTGTCAGACAGGGATGCATACTCTCGCCCCTCCTTTACAACATATATAGCGAATACATCATGAGAAGAAGTAACCTGAGGTATGCGTGCAAGGTGTCGTCACTTTGATTATGGCAGCAGACGAAAAACAACTGATAAACATAATGAACAAATTAGAAAACTATAGTGGAGAATATGGTTTTAAAATCGACAAAACAAAAAATGATCATCGATCGATCCAATGACACATTCAATATCAAAAACGTAGCGAGATATGATGTGGTGGACAAGTTTGTATACTGTATACTTGGGATCGTTGATAACCAAAGATGGAAGCTGTTCAGAGCAAATAAAAAGAAGATAGGCAATGGCCAAATCAGAAACAACTAAACTCATAAAAATATGGAGAGATCAAACCATTACAAAAACAGTGAAAGTAATGCGGCCAATTCCTTAATCTTCCCAATTGCTGTTTACTCTGCTGAAACATGGACACTAAAGAAATCAGATCGAAAAAGAACTGGAGCCTTCGAATTATTTGTGTATAAACGAACCCTAAATGTGCCATGGGTGGAACACAGAACAAGCGCCTTTGTTTTACAAGAACTAAAAATAAAAAAGCGTCTACTAAACCAAATCAATAGAGCATATCTCAGTGACTTTGGCCACATAGCTAGAAGAATAAGTGAGAACATCGTGGTCGAGGAAAAAGTTGAGGGAAAAAGACCTAGAGAACGGTCTCCAATGAGATGGACCGATATATTAAAATAAATGACGGGATACTCAATGCACGAGGTAATACATCTAGCACAAGATAGAAACGCGTGGAAACAACAAATTCAAACACATACCTAAAATAGTATCACTACACCCTCCAGAGGGTAACCCTCCAAAGAGTGAGATGATGATGATGCAATTGTTAAGCAAGTCGACGAGAGTTCGTGTCGATACAATAATGTCGTTGTACGATCGGCTGCACAACGCGTTTATTAAATGTCACAAGGATTCCTTGTCAATGCAGGCAATACAAAAAAAACAAAAATGAATTTTGGGTGCCTTTAAGGAAAGACAACTAAAAGAATCCGCAGTGCACTAAGGAATATTCTGTACCAAGGCGTTTTGGCGGCACCTTTTCGGATCTCGCAAAATCCTTTCCATTTGGTACACGGACCCAGATGGAGTTGGATCGGAAATTTTTGCTTGTGCGGCAATGTATAACACTACGCACGGATCTTTCACGGGGGTAGTGAAATACCCTATATATGATATATATTCATATTGTCCATCTATTAAAGATGACATCTCCGGAAGGACATGCTCAGTTTGTGGACTTTATTTTGCTTCAAAAACTTCCATGAACAACCATTGCAAAAACGTGTATGGTCGTGCAGTGAACGTGTCTCACATGCGACCTCTGCGGGTTCCCTCCAGGAGACCACAGGAGGTCTTGTCTGTCGTGGAGGGAAGCGTGAAGTGGATAGTCAAGGCCGTCGATGAGGAGAAAGTAATCACGTCTGGGGAAACTCCTGATGCTACCGCCCCCGTGTTCTACGATGTGTGCCAGTGGATTGATGTATGGGGGAACGTGTTCGTTGAAGATGAAAAATAAATGTGAATAAAAGAAAAAAATACTTTTGTTTTTGTAAATCCTGTTTCTGTTGCAATATGTTTCTACATGGGATATGTACGCACTCGTGGCGTCACGCTAAACGTAAAAAAGTGTAAAAAATGGGTTACGTAGTATATTACGTAGTACGTTCCCTAAGCTAAACAAAATTAGTTTAGAATCTCAGAAAAATTACGAAATTTACAAAAATATTTTCTCTCTGATACTTTTGTATTGGAGCACAATTGAGACAACACTGGATGTCATACAAGTAAACCAGATAGGGCTAACGGAAAATAAGAAGAAGTAAATATGGATGGTTATGGAGATTCTGGAATTAATGTGGGAAAGGAGAAAGCGTAAGGAAAAAGACCAAGGAAAATGCAAATAAATCAACAGATTAGTACTGAGACAAATAAGGAAGGCTATGGAGTGGTGGTTGAGCAAAAAATATGCAGAAATAGAAAATCTGCAGGCAAAGTATGATACTTTTAACCTGCATACAAAGATTAAAGAACTATAAAGCATCAGGCAACAGTGTTAAGAAACGCGGACAATTAAATAATAGTGTGAATAGCATGCAAACTTGAGAGGTGGACTAAATTTGTTGAGAAACTATTCCATAATGCTATCGCCATTGCTGGCAGATGTAAGTGAATTAGGGCCCGAAATAACCAGAGAAGAGGTCACACATGCAATAAAGTTGCAGAAAAAACAGAAAAGCCACCGGCCCTGATAACATCTTAGTACAGGTCGTCAAAATATTGGGAGAACGGGAGGGCTACGGGCTAAAACTACTGACATCACTATTTAACACAATATACACCTCCGAATAGACACCACATTGCGAGAATGAAGGACAACCGATGGACCAGACGAATAATGGAATGGAGACCAGGACATGAAGCTCTCCGAAGCAGAGGACCCCCTCCTGCAAGATGGTCCGATGATATTAAACGAATCCATACAAATTGGATGCAAGCAGCGCAAGACCGACAGATGTGGAAGCAGTCACGGGAGGCCTACGTCCAGCAGTGGACTACGATGGGCTAATTGATGATGATGGTGATGACACCTCCGGCAAAATCCCCTCAAACTGGTTAAAATCCACCTTTATCACCCATCCCAAGAAAAACAAGTCGTCCCAAAGCGATTATTAGAGAATGATAAGTTTAATGTCACACGTACTGAAAGTGTTCCTAGGTATAATCCAGAGAAGAATCTACCAGAAGTGTGAGAATCAGACGGGCCACACACAATTTGGGTTTCGAAATGGAGTCGGTACACGTGATTGATTCGCATATAAGCGATTTTGTTTTACATATAAGTCTTTTTGTTTAATTCTTCTTGAATAGCTTTTTATACTTCGTCTTGCAAGGAATAGTTTGGATTGGTCACTTTTTCTAATTTGCCGAACATTCATCTTCGACTTCAACCTTATTGTTGCCTGGATATTGTCGTTCAAAAAGATTTTCTACCAATATTAAAACAGACTTTGCTGGAACTTTCGAAGGATCTAGTAAGCATCTAGCCAATTCTGTTGATTCCAGATTTTCACGGGTCTTCAAATGTTCTATGATATTTTTCATTAAAGCTTTGCTTATATTAGAACCAATGAATTTCTTTTCCAAGAATCCTAGGGGTAAATAGTACAGTGATTGGTCATTTTAGAAATCGAACAATGAAAACAATAAATTGCATGCTTGTATAAAATGAATTTACGAATTATTATAGGGCTAGTAATTGTAAAAAACGTCACTTTTCTATTTAAATAATAATTCGAATCAAAAATTTAAAATGTTATATAAAATAAGACGATAAATATTTGATTCATCAAAAAACATAGTTATAGATCATAAGAATGTAGTGATTGTCTAGTGGATTTACAGTAATTAATCAACGCTTTATAATAAATAAAAGTAATTTGAAAATATGAAAAACTATTATGAACTAGTGATCACTCCAGTGATGAACACTCCAGTGATCTAATAAAAGAAAAATATTTAATTATTGTTAAAAAAAACAATTTAAACAAATTTATAATTAATGTTATGATTATTAATTTAATTGCCACCAATATTTTCTTGATCCTCAATCAACTCTATGATTTTTTTCAATTTTCTTCTTTTTCTAAAGTTTTCCGTTTTTCTTTTTGTTAATCTTTTTATTTTTTGTTCGAATTGGTAAAACCATCCTACGTTATAGATAATCATACAAACTTAAAACAATCGGAACAAAGCCTGAATATATAAATATATTCAACCTTTCTGGAGCTATATAACAATTACTGAGTCTTTTTAGGACTAGCAAAACAAATCTCATGTGAAATTTGTCAGTTATTTAATAGCTTTCAGTCCACATTCGTGACACTCTACAAAAACCATAAATATAACATTGTTTTTAAGATGTCTTTCCATTAAGTTTGAAATTGCCGTGAATAATATTAATAATTAATAATAATAATTAATTTCATAAACATTTTGTGCCCCACGAGGGGCTATTATGTTTTTCATTTTTGGACATACCATAAAATAAGTTTCATCACCATTGGAAACACGAGTCGGATCTTTTAATATGTTTAAATATTTATTTTTTGATAAATATTCATATATTTCACTCAACCATTTTTTAATATTACTCTCACTTACACAAGAGCTGGCTTTAGATGCTCTTTCTGGAAATCTTTCAAATAAGAATCGGATTCCTTTCAAGAAAGGTTTTATACCACCCATTTCCTAGAACATGTCACAAAAAGGATTTTTTATTTTTCTTTGATCCAAAAACTCTTGTATATTGATCTTTCTTCTAGGAAATCCTCTTCGTTGACAATCAATTATCCAACGTACTAGGTCCTCTTCTGCATTGCATCCTAATATAGGAGACGGACCTGTAGTAGATTTGATGAATGCATTACTAATTCTAAATTGAATTGTTGGTTTGGGAATACCATACTCTTTTGAAGCTGTGCATTGTAAAATCCCATTTTAAACTGCATTAATAGCATCTTCAATTTGATTATTCGTATATTTTTTTATAAAACTGGTAAATAACTGGCATATTTCACACGAGATTTGTTTTGTTAGTCCTAAAACGACTCAGTAATTGTTATAAAGCTCCAGAAAGGTTGAATATATTTATATATTCAGGCTGTGTTCCGATTGTTTTAAGATGTACCTTTTCTTACGTTTGTCATTTTATGTATATTAACACTAGCGTATTTAACCTAGAAATAAATAAATTAGTATTTTCACTAACTACAATAACAAATACATAAATAAATTAAAGTAAAATAGATTTTTCATTTTTAATTGCTTTAAAATTGTGTACTGAATATTTTTCTTGTCTTCTTATTTGTAGGTTAAACACTCTAGGAATAACTGTCACATAGTTACTCTAACGTCAAAATACTAATTGGTCGGATGATCTATCACTATAAAAACTGTTTATCGTGCAATATTTATTGTCTTATCATATTTTTCACAATCAGTACTTTATTTTTATCAAAAAACTTTTTATTTCGATAATTTAAACCTGTATTCATTTACAAATGCCAAAAATCAGCACAAAAATCATTTTTAAATCATGTTAATATCTAAAAATAGTAAGGTTACTTTTTGTACATTTCTGTCTAAAATGACGAAAATCTCGGACTGGTCATTTTATTAATTAAATACACACATGAAACTTTAAGTTATAACAAAGTTATGGGTTGTATCCAATACAAAAAAGAATATAGAATTTTCTTCTGTTAATAAACAATTATGTCACGAAAAGATTGTCTTATAGTTATATAGTTTTCAAATTATGACCAATCACTACCTACTGACTAACAACTGTACTATTTACCCCTATTACACGTTGTGCCGTAAATATGTTAGAATCATCGCTGCTTAATGTTGTTACTGCTACGCTTACTGGACATAAAGTTTCATAACAATTGAATGTTCAATTCAAATGTTCTTCCTGAATTTCTTGGCCCAAAGATTCCCAGATATGAAATGCGACCTGTACGCCTGCTATATAGACTACCAATAGGCATTTGATGTGATCTACATGAGAATATGATAAAACATACTGAAATCAACAGGCATAGATAGGAGAGACATATAGATCGTCACGAATTTATACTGGAATCAAATGGCTCAAGTATCAGTGGATAAGGTACTCATATGATGCTATACATATAAAAAAAGGTGTCCGGCATGGGTGCGTACTATCGCCTCTCCTATTTAATATATACTCGAAAGTACGGGTCTTGGGTGTGATGCGCAATACATGGTCACCAGCAGCCAACATAGCCTCTCCACCCTACACGTGGTGCCACTGTTACGCTGAGCAACCTGGTGGAAGGTTTGGGTAACCAATCCTGGACAAGTTTGGTCTTAGGTCTTAGCCTTTTTGGCCTAGTCCAGTAAACCGGGAAACCAGGTCAGCAAGCTGAAGAGTGGGGGGGGGGGGGGGGGTCTATGTAGGGCTAGTACCTGGCGTAGCTGGGGAATGGCCTCCTAGACTGGATAGGGACAGGGACCTACAGGTTACCTACTCTATGGACGGCGGCGGAATAAGACAGGCTCTCAAAAGTACTTCGGCGCTCCTCCTCCCTGAAGATTGGGCCTACTGTCTTTGCTACTTAAGGATACTCACCCTCAATAAGTTGTCTGAACTATATGTGCCACTAGGATCGAAGCCTGTACCTGTAGGAGCAGGCGGGTTATTACGTGCAAGCCCCCCAGTTGCTCTGTGAACAGTTGCCCTCATTCACCATCAACCATCCCCACCCTTCTTCACCAACAAACTAGCCACCAACAGGGCCATGAGCGGAGGCGGCGATGGCAATGAGGGAAGTATCTTCGGCAAAGAAGAAATCCCGACGACGACGACGATACACGGAAGTAATAGTCAGGGAAGCACTTGATGAAACTTCAGGCGGAATCACGGTAAATGAACGAATAATAAATAACTTGAGATACGCCGACGACACGGTCATCGTTGCGAATACCCTAGCGGAACTATAGAAAATGATAGATAACGTGGTGCAGCATATTGAAAATGCATGGTTGTATAAACATACTGAAGACGAAATTACGATCGAAACTACGAACCACGATCCTAAAAAAAAACCAGCAAACGTTTCCATAGCCATCAACGGGGCTCCATAGAAAGAAATAAAATCGAGAATAGAAGCCCGCAGAATATTTATAGCCATGCGAAATTTCTTTATTCGACCTGACCTAAGTCTGGAAATGAGGGTCTCCCCATTTTAATATGCTGTGTTTCCAGTGTTTCTGTATGGATTCGAAAACTGATCTCTAAACCCCGCTTTGGAAAAAAGATGAAGCCTTTGCAATGTACGTGTACAGATGCATACTCCGAATATCTTGGGTACAAAGAGTGACTAACGCTGATGTACTTACCCGTATGGAAAATTCAAAAGAACTACTTCATATTATGATGAGAAGAAAGACCGAATACCCGGAGCACATTATGGAAGCATTACGAACTCGTACGATTAATTATTGAGGGGAAAATATGGGGAAAGGGGTCGATTGGCAGACGACAGAACTCATGGCTGAAAGATCTACGCCGTTGGTTTAACTGTACGACCACTGATGTCTTTCGAGCATCATACAATTGGATCGACAACCTTCGGAAGGAGAAGGCGTGAGAAGAAGATATTCTTGTTATTCCGCTTCCTTCCAACTTGGCTCTTCTCACCAAAAAATTTTGGGGACCCCTGGTCTGGTAGACCTAGTCACGTCTAGACCAAGTAGACATGATAAAAGAATGAAAATTACAAATGTATTTAATTTAATTGAAAAACTCATAAAACATTTTGAATTATTGGTAAATCATTTTAAAAGTAAACAAGCGTTCAAATTGATAGTAATACATTACTCAATTGTAATGTTGGTGTAATGAATGTTGGTTTTTATTATCAATTAGATAAATATTCTCGTTGGTTTAAATGAAAATTTACAGGGGATTTTATGAAGGCTCGTAAGAGAATTTTATGACATGATTTTATATTTTCTGAGCTTTTTACGGCATGTCGTACTTCTTAGGACTTATGTTGGGTTTCATGAAAGCTGTTTACTTTTACTTAATCCAGGATTACACCGAGACTCAAGTTTTTTTTTCTAATACCCATTTTTTATAAATTTCAACATTTTTTTTTTCAATTTCATCCCTTCAAAACTCAACAAAAAAATAACTGGCAATCTTAGCCCTAATACCATTAAATTATTATTATTATAACATTATGTTTAATTATATTTATTAACATTATATTTAATTCAAATTCTGCAATATATCTTAGCTGTTAGTTGAAACTACAAAAACTAATTGTATACGCAATTAATAAACTCGTTATATAATGCTAAACATTATCCAGTTATTTAATTCAATCTGCTTTTATTACAACACTTAAAGTACACTTAAATGTAGTTACTTTTCTATCTTATAAATTGCTTTGTTTTGTTAAATAGAATTTACGACGACATCATGCCATTAACTCATCCCAAAAACTAATAGAGTACCCAAGTCTTGTCAACTTCAATAATTGTCTTATATGTAATATCTACTATATGTAATTAGCATAGTTATCGAACATTAAACAGTTTGACTAGCCCGTATCTCGTGCAAACTACAAACTTTGTCATCTACAAACACTAAATTATTTAGTCTGTGAGACAAAGTGGAAATAAATCCACGCCCTATTCATATTTACACAATCAAACATTGTTTGGTAATAGCAATGAAAATTGTACTTAACATAAATTATTAAATGCTTTAAATGAATCGCTTCATGCAAGAAGAGCTTCGGCCCAAATTTTACAAAAACATTAAATCTAATCAAATCAAACTATTTATTTCATTATATAAGATGCAACGTAAAAAAATACATTTAAAAAGAAAACATATCGTGCCTACCATGTCAAATTGTCGAATATGGAAATCGGTACTTTTCAGGAGAGCAAAAAAACTGATTTAATAGTTGATCCAAAATCAGCGCATTACCAAAATAACAATTATTCTTTATATGCTTTTTTATGCTTTTGGGGGTAGTACTAGGATTAAGCTGTTCACTACGTGTTAATAATTAATAGAGGTCGGAACTTTAGGTAATTGCCTATTTTTTTCTTTATAGGCAGATGAAAAGATAAGCAAATAAATCCGTTTTACATGATTCTCTATCGTTTTACGCTAGTTTTAAAAAACCTATTTTGACTATTTTGCTGTTTTAAATTTATACTGCCTAAAAGATACCTAATGAGCTCTTATAGCGCCGATTTGTGACCTAAAATAGTGAAAAATTACAAAGTTACAATACTTCTGCGTTTGTTCTTCCGTTGTTTGTTAAAATGCGGATAGATAAAAGCAGTCAAAGCACTTTACTACGGTCTTGGGATTTTACAACGGATGGTAAAATAGTATTTTGTCAATTATTTCAAATACATGTAAGTTATGTAAAATGTATGTTAAATACATATTAAAAGTATATAATTAATATATCCATCTCTTTGATTAATTATAGGTACCTTGCTCTAAAAAATCGCACATAAATCAACATGAAAAAACAACTTTGCATCAAAGTAATTTAACCAAACCAAACCAACATGGAAAACAGATTTTGTTAACTGGAAACATAGCTGATAGTAGGCATGATGTTTTTTATTTAGACATATGTGAAGCAATGCTGGCAGCGAGTTTACTGTGGTTTAAATTACAGTGCCCAAAATTTAAAAAGTTTTTAGAAAAATACTGCAATCGTTCCGTTCTAAACGAATGAACCGAATGATCAGAAAACAATATCTGCCGATATGTTACAACAAGATGCTGGCACAAATTCGCTCTGACATTGGCGAATGTTGTGTATGGATTGCAGTTGAAGAAACGCCTGACACTAAAGGCCGCTATGCTGCTAATATAATTGTAGGAAAATTAAGTTCAAATGACCCAAGTACAATTTTTGGAGAAAACGAATCATGTAACTATCGCACGTTTTGTCATGATTCAATGGGTATGTTTCTTACAAATCCCCATGATTGCTTCTATTACTTTATAGTAAAATTATTGATGTTTTAGGCGTTTTGTGGCCCAATGGAATACAGCATGAACGTGTACGTGTTTTATACTCTGATGCAACCTCTTACATGATCAAACCAGGAACTTCACTTAAAATATTTTTTCCAAATTTGTTACACATTACATGTTTAGCTCACTGATTAAATAGAGTATGTGAACTTATACGAACAGAGTATCCATTGGTTAATGAACTTATTGGAAACGTTAAAAAGGTTTTTTCTGAAAGCACCTTTACGAGTTGAAGTTTTCATAAATTTACTACCCCATTTGCCATTGCCACCCGAATACTTGGCTAGAAGCGGCATTTTATTACTGCAACAATATTGATGCTGTGAAAAAGGTTTGTTTTTCTGTGTTCCCGTTCGGTCAACCAAACTTTTTATTTTCTTAGGTTGTAATGGAATTTGACTGTAGAGTCAGTAGTTACAGTGTAGAGTCTATACGCAAGGCACAAACAACATTGTTTCAAAAATACAGACATTAAAAATTCTTTGGCATATATATCATCCAATTTCCTTCCTGAAAACATAACGCCAGAAACAGCGGTAATGGTGAAGCATGCACCGGTATCGTCATGCGATGTTGAACGTTCTTTTTCCGCATATAAAATGGTTTTATCTGACAGAAGGCACAGCCTTACACCAAACAATTTAGAAAAAAATATGGTAGTTTATTGCAACAGGAAATATGACACCGAAACAAACAATAATACTTAAGAAATGTTTTTTGCTTTTGTTTACATTTTATAATAGAAGTATTGTTTTATTATATTGTTTTTATTATTTATAGAATTTAAGTAATTAATTTTGTGCAATATAATTTTGGACTTTTTTATAAATTTTAATAAAAAATAAACGAACATTATTTTGTGTTTTTTGACAACCTAATAACCTACCTATTCTAACAATTTTTAATGCCTAAAGTTCCGAGCTTTAATAATTAATTAATCATATTCGTTTGATTGCGTGATATATTGATAATCCTTCATGTTCAATACTTTATTAAAGACATTTCCAGCGTTCCTCTAGGGGCGACAGATTCGAAGTTTTGCCACAAGGCGAATCGTCCCCAATGCAAGAGCAGGGTGGGTATTGAATATGAAAAAAATGACTTATTCACATTCCGTAGTTTGACATGGTAGGGACGAAATATTGTGAACATTTGTAACTAAATGAAATTCGTCGGTTGGCTTTTAACTACTAGGCTTGTACGTTTATGTAGTATTCTTCTAAGGAGTACGGCTCGATATCAACGAGTAGGTATTGAAGCTGCTTCTTGAAAACGCTTTATGTAGGTATCAATTTTATGGCCTTTGGCAATCTATTAAATAAATCTATGTTGCTGTATGGCGGTAACCTTTTTGACATTGTAAGTTTATGAACAGGAATATTGTAGTTCAATTTGTTAGTTCTTGTCTTCGCATTGTTGTCAATGCGATATTGGTCAAACAGACTTTTATTTTAGAAATAATAAAGAAAGGAGTAAGACAATGGTGCATTCTGTCACCTCTACTGTTTAATGTATATTCGGAGGAAATATTTAAAAAAGCGCTGGACGACGCAACAGATGGTATTATCAACGGCGAATGGTTGAATAATCTGCGATACGCGGATGATACGGTGATCATGAGCAACAGCGAAGAAGGGTTGCAGCGGCTAATGAACCGAGTAGTTACCGTCTGCGAAGAATATGGCATGAAACTTAATATAAATAAAACTAAAACAATGGTAATCAGTAAAAACCCAGATGCTAGCGCTGAAAAAACCGTAAATGGGAACACCCTGGAAAGAGTGAGGAAAATGACATATCTGGGCTTCGTGCTCAATGATAGCTGGGATCATTCGGTTGAGATAAAGGCTAGAGTGGAAAAGGCAAGAGCAGTATTTAACAACATGCGCAATGTGCTGTGCAATCTCAGGCTCAACCTAAAAAACCAGGCTCCGTGTTCTGAGGTGTTATGTTTTTAGCACACTGTTTTATGGTGTGGAAACGTGGACACTAACAGAAACAACGCAAAGGAGAGTGGAGGCCTTTGAAATGCGGTGCTACCGCAGGATGCTGAGAATTCCTTGGACAAGCCATACTAGCAACATCGAGGTCCTAAACCGCATGGAGAAACAAACAGAAATAATGAATACTGTCAAACAGAGGAAAACAAGCTACTTTGGACACATAATGAGAAGCGACAAATACAGAGCGCTTTAACTCATAATTGAAGGAAAAATAGATAGAAAAAGTGTGCCAGGCAGAAGAAGGAATTCATGGCTGAAAAACTTGCGACAATAGACGAATATGACTTCAGTTGAATTGTTCCAAACTGCAGTGGATAAAGTGAGATGGGCTAATGTGATCGCCAACGTCCTGAGAGAATAAGACACATCGAGAAGAACGCTTCGTATACATATGTGCGTGCCGAAAGTACACGTTGGCACTTCTGAATTTACCTCTGCAAGATTCCGTGTAATTTAAATCAAAAAAGGTTTTTATGGCGGCTTTTTGAATTTTAAAAACATCTGATACTAATGCTCCAGATCTCTAATCCATTGCTCCAGAACATTATTGGTAAATCTGATATGATTGTAAAAGTTTGTAAATACACAATTTTTAAGATGTTTAGGTACCTTTTAGGTATTCTTAGGGCATATACTACTCTTCTAGATGTTTTTTCAAGTTCATTATGGGTGCAGTCCAGTCCAGGTTTTCGTCTATGTATAGTCCAAGTAATTTAACAAATTTCTGAACTTTTATAGGGACCGTGCATCTAGACTGTTGCGCCAACTGGTGAATAGAATGTGCATCTTTCGGGCAAAAAATTAAAAACCAATAAGTTTATGTCTCTCTCACAAAATGTCAAATTAATAATATCTAACTCTAATCACCCATATGGGGTTCAAGTAAGTGGTTTACAAATTGTTGTTCATGGAAGCAAAGCTGTGCTGATGAGAGATAAATCTCGAAACGCGTCCACAGGTATCCACTTAAGGTATCTGAAAGACATGATCTTAAAAACAATGTTATTTTTATGGTTTTTGTTGAGTGCCGCGAAGGTAGACTGAAAGCTATAAAATAACTGACAAATTTCACATAAGATTTGTTGTTGGTAGTCCTAAGAAGACTCATTAGTTTTAGAGAGCTCCGGGAAGGTAGAATATATTTATATGTTCAGGCTGTGTTCCGATTTTATTAAGTTTATATGATGATCTATAAAGTAGTATGGTTTTACCAATTATAAATCCTTTTTAAATTCAAATTAAACTTTTTTAAATTCAAATTAAACTTTTTTAATTTCAAATTAACCTTTTATAAACTCAAATTAACGGCAACCCATAATATGTTTTCTTCACAAATTACTATAAATTTAAGTGATGTAAGTTATTTTAATTATAATTATTTGAAGTCTTGATTTAAATTTTCGAAAAGAATTTCAATAAATTTACAAACCTTTTCACAAAACAATGCGAATTATTTTCCTATCGTGAACATTTGCGGAATTTGCATTGGGATTGAAACTCACCTGGAACAAAGAAAAAGATAATTAAATCGGTTATTAATCAATGGAAATGTTGGTTTAGTCGTCGAGGTTTACAGATTATTGCAATTATTGTTTTATGTTAGATTAGTTAAATAACCCGGATTCACACATTCAGACTCATTTCAAAATCGAATTGAAGAAATAAATACTTTGTATAATAACATTCGCGAAAATGATTTTTTTAAATAACAATTTCGTTGTCTATGCCGATGGGTCTTCTCAATAACTCGAGATTATTGACCCATCTACATATTCTACATGTAGATTTTTAACGATCGTCGCTGAAATAAAAACATTTTTGGATGCACTCTAAAGCTTAATATTTCACAAATGGATCTCTTAATCGAAATATTGTTTAAACAAACCTGTAATATTTTTGAAGGACCTAACCAACGGCACCCCACGCCATGGGGTACACGAGAAAAAAAAACGTCCCCAATTTACGTGTTGAGAAGGTACCCTAAAAAAATCTGTATATCCATGCCACATTACAGCTTTATATTTCTAATAGTCTATTAGCTGAACTGCGGACTGACGGAAGGACGGATATATCGAAATTATAAGGGTTCGTACATAACCA
Organism: Phosphuga atrata; assembly: GCA_944588485.1. Classification (NCBI taxonomy): domain Eukaryota; kingdom Metazoa; phylum Arthropoda; class Insecta; order Coleoptera; family Silphidae; genus Phosphuga; species Phosphuga atrata. The sequence goes on from OX155892.1 coordinate 19,356,521, forward strand.
TAACCAAAAACCTAACCTAACTCTAAAAAGGTTAATTTGAAGTTAAAAAACTTTAATTTGAATTTTAAAATGTATAATTTGAAATTAAAAAAGATCAATTTAAAATTGAAAACGATTAATTTGAAGTTAAAAACCTATATAAATATATTCAACCTTTCCAGAGCTCTATAACATTTTTGAGCCTTTTTAGGACTACCAAAACAAATCTCATGTGAAATTAGTAAATAACGGAAAAATTTCACATGAGATTTGTTTTGGAAGTCCTAAAAAAGACTCAGTAATATTATAGAGTTCCGGAAAGGTTGAATATATTCAGGCTGAGTTCCGATTTTATTAAGTTTATATGATTATCTTTAATGTAGTATAGTTTTACCAATAGTAAGTAATAAGAACATAGTATCTGACATCATGTTTCGTTCTAGTATTATTATAAATAAGTAATTATAAAGTAATTTGTAAGTATTATATTATATATATATATATATATATATATATATATATATATATATATATATATATATTAAGTATTAATTTTAAAAATATATTAATTACTAAAATAATGGTTTAGTTCAAATGTCCGGCCTGAAATAAAGATTCAGAAGAAAAATATTTTAACGAAATTTAAATCATATGCCTATTCCCTATTACATATAATTTATATTTCGTTGAATATTTCTACACCATTCCACCAGAGCAGTGTAATATGTAATAGTAAGTGTATTAAAGGACGAGTAAGCGAGATTGTACAGCACGCGTCCAAGTTTGGAAAACGACGAGCGTAGTCTAATAGCGTAGTAGAGCGTTCCTAATGGACAAGTGTTGAAAAACGCCTTACGAACAAGTGTATGCCCTTTTATGCCATTTCTAAATAAAAACAATCGCCGATACATATTGAGAAAATTGTATCGCACTCGGCCAGCCATACCCGCACGCATACGAGTGCTGTTATGAGTCCATTACAGGCGCAAAATAGAAAAATAAAATTAACGTTAATTTTATGTTTCATGCAGTTATGTCAGTAATGTATATAATGACTATAAGACGACGAAATTTGATCCTTGTGGTACTACTTAAATCACTTTTCCCTTTCACTTTTAGTCTAAAAAGTAGATGAGTATTGTTTCCAATTATGCAAGTAGCCGTGGAAAAGTTTGTATGTATTAACTCTGATTTTGTGGCTTTACGTAAGTCTATAAATAACAGAATTTAAAAAATATACCTAGATTATTACCGATTGAATATGTTACTGCCATTCTCCTAATGATTACTTATAAGGGCATATACTAAAATAGAGATTTTTCACTATGATACTAAAAACATTGTATTTCGTGTATCATAGACAATTTTTAATAACTACATAGTTGGCTTTCAAAACAGTTGCTTATAATACAAGTGTGTGAAGAAGAATGAGTATTTGAGAATGAGTTGCGAAGTTTAAAGCACGAGCGAGTGGTGTAATCGCAATGAGTGCACAAAAGCCTTTCAAAACGTGTGTCATACATTATTTGATCTACGAAGAATGTCAAGATTCTGTTGAATCTACAAAAAAGAATAGTTTCTTACTGATAATATTGTAAAAATTGTAATTTTGAGAGAAAACATACTACAAATCACTGACACAATAAGATTAGAACGTTCAGCGCCTCCGTGGAAAATATTGCTAACCAGTAAAAACTCACAGTGACGATTTGGTCGTTATCGATGTAATCTAGGTTAACCTAGATTTAATCTAGATTAGGTTATGATTAGGTGAAGTTATATTAGAACCAAATAAATGAAAACGAAAATTTATTTTCACTATGTTTTTTTTTTGATTAGTGACGATTAGTTGTTGCCATAGTAACAACAAACAGAAATCGTTTAATAATGAAAATGCATTTGATTTACATTGGACTTTTACGCACGATTTGGATATTTTTATACACGATTACAGTAATGGTATCCTTCACATACAATAACGTATTTATTAATGCGTTCATTTTGGTGTGTGAGTAGATAAAAGTATTTACTAATACTGAAGAGAATGGATTAAGACTGAGAATGGGTAATATATTGCTAAATTATTTCAATTTACAAATTATGTTAGGTTGACCAATGTATTAGGTGGTTTTCTTTAGAGGTTTGTTTTTCCACCGGGCAACATTGTTTCTAGTGTCATTTGATTGGTGACAGCTGATTTCTGCTGAGTATGTTGCCATTTCATCATGAATACACTTAGGTCAGAACAACGCTTGCAAATTGTGCAAATTTACTTCGAAAGTCGTGGTTCGTCGAGCAAGTTATTCGGAAAACCATGGATCGTTTTCGCACTACGCATAGTCTGATTGATAATGTACGACAGAGACGTCGTACAGTGCGCAAAGAAGAAGTTGCGGCTGTGGAGCGTAGTGTTGAGGAGGACCCGAACGAGATTCGCCATCGTACTGCAATTCGAGCTGTCCATCCACCTTATAGAATATTTTGCGAAAAGATCTCGGTTTACAAGCTTTTCAAGATACAGCTCGTGCAAGAGCTGAAACCGCGCGACCATCATATGAGTAGGGAAAGATCATATGTTCTGGAACCTCCTTAATCCTTAGCTTTTAATCTGCTTTAATCAGCTTTAATAACCTTTTAATCAGTTTCTAATCAGCTTGAAACAGCTTAAATACACTAAGAGTGTGAGATCTCTGTAGCCCCACGCTAAACAGGGTGTGAGGTCTATCTAGCCCCACGCTAAACAGGGTGTGAGGAGTATGTAGCCCCACGCTAAACAGGGTGTGAGGTCTCTGTAGCCCAACGCTAAACAGGGTGTGAGGTCTATGTAGCCCCACTCTGAACAGGGTGTGAGGTCTATATTTAGATCAGCTAAATTATCAGCTTTTAATCAGGTCTTAAATCCAATAGAAACTATACAAATCCAACAGTCATATCTCAGACCTTCAGACCATGACGAGTGGGGAGGTTCCAGAACATAGGATCTTTCCCTACTCATATGCGTCGTACGTTGGGAGAAAGAACCGAAAACAAGATTGTTCTTGATCCTCATTTTCACCAAGAAATTTTGTTCAGCGATGAGGCTCAATGGCTACCGTAAACAAACAAAATTGTCCGATTTGGAGCGAGGAAAATTCAGAAACCATTATTGAGACACCGTTACATCCACAAAACACACTGTTTGGTGTACTTTATGGGCTGATTGAATCACTGGACCATATTTCCTTAAAGATGACGCCGACCAGCACGTGACAATCAATGGAGAGTGCTACCATGATTGCTGATTTTTTCGTTCCCCAGTTGAATGGTGTTAATGTGAAAGAGCTTTGGCTCCAACAAGATGGCGCAACATGCCATACAGCGCGCGACACAATCAATTTCTTGCAGGAAACATTCGCTGACCGCATAATCTCGCGTAATAGACCCATGAATTGGCCTATAGACCTATGGAAAACCTATGGACTATCACACCTATGGACTACTTTCTGTGGGGATATGTGAATTCGCTAGTGTACGCCAAAAAACCAACGACGTTGGATCAGCTGGAAGACAACATTTGCCACGCTATTGCCGATATACGGCCCCGGCTGCTCGAAAAAGTGGTCGAAAATTGGACTTCCAGATTGCACTTTATTCGAACCAGCCGGCGACGCCCATATACCTCAAATCATATTTAAGCAGTAATGGCATAAAATTATCTTTTCAATAAAGCTAATACCATGGCCGTTAACACGATTTTTAGGAATTTTATTTTATAAAGTTCTGTAAAATATTCGAAAAGCATGTATCTTCGAGGGTCCTTGCATTCGCACGTAAATATCAAATAATAAACCAAAATCAGCATTAATTTCTTGAAGGAAGGGATTCTGACACAGCAAGATTCCAGTTATATGTGCGGTAAGGAAGCTAAAAACATACCTATTGGTATGTTCTTGGATATCCCCAAAGCGACCTAGTGAACCATGATATACTGTTCTATAAAATATTGCATTATGGTATACGACGAGTTGCATTGGACTGGTTTAAATCATTTCTGTCAAATAGAATACTCATTACTAAATTAAATTAGCCTATCTGGAATATTTCACCTCCAATAAATCACCTCCTAGGGTATTAGTGGGTATCCCACAAGGAAGTACTTTAGGCCCACTTTTATTCGTTCTTTTTATTAATGATTTGTACCAAATGCATGTAGCCCCTCTCATACCATGATAAATTATGCAGATGATACTACCATCTTAATACCAAACCAACCGAAGGAAGACATTCCTCATAACGTGAATCTGATCTTAATTCCTGTGCTGGCGTGGTTTGCTGAAAACTATCTAATAGTGAACAAATATATAATGTAGTATTCTTTTTCGAGCCTCGCGCAATGAATGGAAGATCCCTTATTGCCGATATACGGCCCCGACTGCTCGAAAAAAATGGTCCAAAATTGGTCTTCCAGATTGCACTTCATTCGAACCAGCCACGCGCCCATATGCTCCAGATCATATTTAAGCGATAATGGCATAAAATTATCTTTCCAATAAAGCCAATACCATGATTTTTATAATTTCATTTCCTAAAGTTGTTTAAAATATTCGAAAAGCTTGTATTTTCGAGGGTCATTCGCAAGTAAATATCAAATAATAAACCAAAATCAGCATGGAGGGATACTGAAAATGCAAGCTTCCAGTTTATACGTGCGGTAAGTAAGGATTTAGAAGCTAAAAACCTACCTGTTGGTATGTTCTTGGATCTCTCCAACGCTTACGACCTAGTGCACATACTGCTCGATAAAGTATTGCATTATGGTATACGACGAGTTGCATTGGACTGGTTTAAATCATTTATGTCTAATATAATACTCATTACTAAATTAATTACCCTATCTTGAATATTTAAATCACCTCCTAGGGTATTAAACGTAGGAATCCCAGAAGGAAGTACTTTAGGCCCACTTTTATTCGTTATTTATATTAATAATTTGTACCAGATGCGTGCTCGTCATACCATAATAAATTATGCACATGATACTACCATCTTAATATCAAACCAACCGAAGGAAGACCTTACTCATAACGTAAATCTATGTCTTAAATCCTGTGTTGGCTGGGTTTGCTGAAAACCATCTAATAGTGAACATAGGTCAAAGACCAATGCAATCATATTTCAATCAAAATGATGTACAGCCAAATGAAATGCACAGCTTTCCAACAGAAATTCGCATTGAACACGAGGCAATCCAAATCACACCGTGAGGCTTTTGGGAATCCACCTAGCCGAAAACTTAGATTGGGTTACATATATTAATAAACTCTAAATGAAACTAAGTAAAACAGTTTATGCACTAAGATTATTGAGTAGAAATTTAGACACAGATATCTTAAGTATGGTGTACTTCGCCAATTTTCAATCAAGTTTGAGATTTGGAATTATATTCTGGGCGAACGGAATCTATGTAAAGCATGTTTTCATGTTCATGTTTTGTTAGAGCAGAGTCCTAAAGCAAGTCTTGCGGATTCTTCTTCATCTACCCTTCAGGGAATCATGCAGAGGAAAGTTTAAAAAGACTAACTTACCACTACTGACCTTTATATATTTGACTATTTATTTCTTTGGTTAAACACAAGCATTTGCTTGAAATATATGCAAAACCCACCCAAAGGAATACAAGATTTAGTAATATCGCCTATGAGCTGCCAAGACATAGTTTGTCCATGACTGAGAGCAATGACCCTTCCTACAGCAATATGAAACTTTTCAACCACTTACCATCAAGGAAAATGGACATTATTAGAAACTTTGAGAGGCCATTGTATGGTCTCTTAATCGAGATTGAACCCTACAATGTAGAAGAATTGAATGTTCAAGTATACAATGTTTAACACGTGGCGAATGAAAGCCAACCCTTGGGTCTGGAGATTAATTGGACGAAGACTAAACGAATGCTCATCGATAGGAATAAAACAATACAGATGGAGAACCTGCATAATGACATCGACGTTGTCGAAGAATTTATTTACCGGGGGGCATCAATAACTAACAAGGGAGGATGCGAAGCTGAAATTAGAAGACGAATATCGATTGCTAGAACCGCAATGTCCAACTTAGTCAAGATATGGAAAGACAGACAAATAAGAAAAAATACAAGTGTCCCTGGTTAAAACATTAGTGTTATCTATATTCGCATACGGCTCTGAGTCATGGCCAATCAAGTAATCCGACAGAAAACGCATAGATGCATTTGAGATGTGGTGCTGGAGGAGAATGCTCCGGATACCTTGGACGGCACTGAAAAGTAATGCATCGATAATAAATGAAATAGGAAATCAAGACCGATTGTCCGCAATATGTCGAAGACGCATCCTAAAATACTTTGGACACGTAACCAGAAGAGCACAAGACAACTGGAGAAGTTGATCGTACAGGGCAAAATTGAGGGAAAAAGACCGCGAGGTAGGTCCCCGTCGAGGTGGTTGGACCAAATCAAGAACATAACGGGACAACCCCTGCAAACCAACTTAAGAGCGGCAGAAGATCCCAAGCAATGGAAACAACTAAGCAATCAGTGTAAATAACCTTGGTGTCACAACTCTATAGACATGAAGACAAAACTAAGAAGAATACCATGTTTAAATGTATATTTACAATTTTACATCTTTGTTAATTTTCTCTTCTAAGAGTTTTAGTTTCTTGTATTGGTTTTTAACATATCATTTAGTTCTATTTTATGGTGTCTTTAATAATGAAATAAATAGATTTTTATTTTTGATTGTAGTTCAAAGTTCTATATCTCTAAAAAAAAATACCCTATATAAAGACTATAGATGGTGTATACAGGCAACATAAGGCGTAATAAAAATAAAACTAATAATAAGCTAAATGAAACCAAATTTTGATTAAATCAGTTATAATTAAGAAACGCACGAAGATACTAATTTAGTTGCACTCAGTAACCTCTGGCGTAATTAAAAATATGGTGGCGCCTGGTTTTAAAAAAAAAAAACGTTTTCTTTGAATTTAGTTTCGCTGGCAGTTACCGCGTTAATATTTGCATTTGTACCTTTGCACAATTTTATTAATAGATTTCCGGTCACTACTATACTAGAAAATAATTATGTAAGCTTTTGTTGTCGGCTGAATCTATTTATGGTCCGCCGCAAATTGTCAACTTTATTGAACATCCAGAAAATTCCCATGAAACGCTCGAGAACATTCGTTTGCAGAAAATTACAGTGGTACGGTTGATTTGTTTTTATGCAACTACCGTCTAGCATTGTGTTTATATTTTGGTTCAGTCGAGAAATTCTGGCGCAACTCCAGAAAGCCTAACCATCCGAAAACAAATCTTATTACATAATTGTGTGTTTGCTACAAAATTTATTTTACATAACACAATTTCTAAACATCGTCTCTACAATTTTGTCAGCACGTTTAATCTTAATAACATAAAAAATTTGTAACAATCTTCTAGTTTATTGCAATGAACATTACACTAAACTATACTATATCAAGTATTATCCCAAGTTTTTATATATGCAGATTGTCAGAACTGAACTCTAATAAGACATGCTCTATATAACTGACAACTCTATATAAGTCATGCAAAAGAATTTGTATAAAGCCTATATTATTCAATTTCAAAGAAAATGTATGCTGTTTTACACATTGGTTTAAGGCGTTTAAGCTATTGGTATTGTCTATAGCGTATTGCTTTCTCCATCTAATACAAATCAATAAATATACGGTGAAGCAGTCTGTATTTATTGCAAAACTATGTTTGAAACTAAAACTTCTCCTTCCATACTAAAATCTAGCAGAAGGTATGCTATATAATGTCAGCTAAATACTGCATATAATATCTGAGAATAAATAATTCACATATCTGTTTGTAATTCCCCGCAAATATTTTATGTACATTTAAATAATTGAAATATCTTTGAAAATTGAATATGCAGAGAAGTATTTGCACATTTTCTTGAACAATTTTATATGAAGTCCTGGAATTTCTCAGTTGGAAGGAAAACATCCAGTTTCACATTTTCCGTGGCAAATGGGTTTTCCATTATGAGTGAAATTCTGTGCCATTATCAAAGGCGAGCACAGGAGGGAAGAGTAAGTGGGACAAGATAACCGGCCACTCAGAGAAACGCAAGTTAGAAGCAATTGCGACGGCTGTGGAAAATTCGCGTGTTTTATGTGTAAATTGCTTTTATATGTTAGTTCAATAACGTCTTATTGCCACAACAATTTGAATGGGAGCTTTACGTTTTCCTTAGTTTATTTGTGGCAAATGGAAGTTCCATAAAAGGACACAGACACATTTCTAAACAGATAAAAGTAAATACGAGAGAAAGTGTTAAAAAACATACAAGACAGACAAAACAAAATTAGACAGATTAAAGAAGAGAGACTAGAAAGGCTATTATAGTCTGCATGGAATTACACATAACATTATGTAAAAATAACAAGCGAAACTTACGTTGTAAAGATTGCCTTGTGTAATTTTGTTTATTTAGTTTTGTTTAGTCTACTTGTCTACTACATAAATTCTTTAAACTACATTTTTCTCTAGATATTTCTCTATAATTATGTGTACAGTTCTGACCTGAGCTGGACTAGGCTGATTTGGTCTACAACAATTGTTTTTAATTAGAATCTCAATTCAGGCCAATTCATTATTCACATTTTATTTTCCTTTGTACATTTTAACTAAATACAAACAATACATTAAGGAATTAAAAAAAAAGTTTGGTTAAGATTTGTCTCATATTGTATAGCCTTGATCTTGTCTCGTCTTATTTAAATATTATCTAGTTTTACCTAGTCTTATCCAGTCTTTTCTAGCCTAAACATCTGTCTTATAGAGTTCTCCCTAGCTTAATCGCTTCTATGCTTGTCTACTCTCCATAGCCTAGATTTGTCTAGTATTGTTTTGTTCAGTTTTCTCTAGTCGTGTCTAGCCTTTTCAGTTTTGGTTTTGTCTAATCTAGTCTAGACTTTGCTCTTATACAGTCTCGATTGTATACTATTTTCTAGTTATTATTATTCTTTTAATTTTTCTTCTTATCTATTTATTTGCATAATACATTTTGCCTTGTATTAGTTTACATTGCCCTTGTTTACGGACACAAGCCTGGATTACGGACGAGTGCTTGAACTTGGTGGAGCAACGAAAACGAGTCAAGCACATCAATATGAAACAATATCGTCGATTGAATAAAGACGTGCGACTAGGGATTGCAATTCGGAAAACCGAATCCGGCATCACTAAACGTTTACCGGATCCGTTACCAACATACCGGATCCGGTGATACTAAATGTTGGTAAAATAATCGCGCTGTTGCATCAATAGGTACTTTAAATGCGTGGTACGTATGGCCCCACATGGTTTTCTCAAAACCAAAATTGATTGTGTGATAAATAATGTATATTTGAAATAATTACCGTATTTGCCGGTGTATAACGTGCACCTTTTTTTCAAAAAGATTGCCTCTAATACATAGGTCCGCGTTATAGGCGCACAAAAAATAGGTTAAATTTTAGGGTACGGCTTATACACCGGCAAATACGGTATTTATAGCAAGTTGATTAAACTAAATAGTTATAAACTCATCATTTTGATAATTGATGATACTGGATCCGGTTTTGCGGATTGCAATCCCTAGTAGGAAGGTATATAGATTTTGGGTATCGTCTGCATATGCGTAGGTTTTAGCGGAGTTAACAAGAGAAGGAAGTTCAGCAGTATAAAGCAAAAAGAAAATAGGCCGCAGGATAGAGCCTTTTTGATATCTATTCGATAATTAGGATCGAAAGAAACAAGAGAAGGTGTCATCTAAGCCGTAGTAGCGTAACTTGGCAGCAAGTAGAGTTATCTAGTAGTAAGTTTGCAATTTGTCAAAATAGTGTTTGAAGTGAACGGCTGAAAATTGCAATTTGTCAAAATAGTGTTTGAAGTGAACGGCTGAAAATTGTAAAAATTGTTATTTTGGTTGTTTACCCGCCGACAATTTATTTAAGGTTAAATATTACGGTCATGGCAAAAACTTCCCAAAAATCAAGGGTGTCAAACGCCTTAGAAAAGTGTAAAAGCACCAAGGCTGAGCCTTTCCATTTTCTAAAGAAGAGAGGATATCATCAGTGACCCCAGTTAGAACAGAAGTAGTACTGTAACCCTGAGTAGGGAAAGGTGTCACGTTCTGGACCCGCCTCCGCCTCCCGACCAGTGCGCATGCGCGAACAGAGGCAGGTTTAATCATCTAATATACAGGTTTAATCAGCTAATAAACAGGTTTGATCAGCTAATAATCAGGTTTAATCAGCTAATATACAGGTTTAATCAGGTTTTATCAGATAATTATCAGGTTTGTTCAGGCATCAATTCCTCTGTTCGCGCATGCGCACTGGTCGGGAGGCGGAGGCGGGTCCAGAACGTGACACCTTTCCCTACTACCCTGCTCTGAAACCAGCCTGTTAGAAATGATTTGATTATAAATATATTTTTAGAATTTCAGAGACTGTTGAAACAAGGCCAATAGGGCGCATATAAGAAAGAGCAGCGGTTTTTGAGATTTTGAAGAATAAGTGTCTGATTTATATGTTTTCAGTGGATTATTGAAATAATGAATGTAAGTAAATTAAGCATGTAAAATGTGAATCTAGTAGTAAGTTTGCAATTTGTCAAAATAGTGTTTGAAGTGAACGGCTGAAAATTGTAAAAATTGTTAGTTTGGTTTTTTACCCGCCGACAATTTATTTAAGGTTAAATATTACGGTCATGGCAAAAACTTCCCAAAAATTAAAAAAAAACAAATTTAAATAGCGGCCAGCGGCAAGGAGTTTTACCATCTTTGGCCAAATGTTTCCACAATGGTAAACTGTGCCATTAAGTGCGGATGAACAAGTTTCCACAAAAAACATTAATCGTATTTGGAATAAAGCTAAAACATATTATGATTCCGGATTTTCGGTAGCTAATGTGGAATCCCAGAAAAAAAAAATTCAGGAATAAAATTTAAAAATCAGGAATGACCAAATTGAAGCTCGGGACCAAATTTGCCATACATAAATAGCTTATTCTTAAACCTACGCTGTTACATGCTTTATGGAGTTCTAGCATTGTTTTCATATCGCTGAAATCGTCAGCTAGTAGAACTATGTCTTCCGAAAAACATAGGTTAGTTAAGTTTTTGCTATCTATAATGAGGTAATATGTAACATCTTGATATGATATAATGATGTAACACCTTGGTATGATATATTGTCTCTTACATTTTTAACAATTAAACCTTGAGATGTGTTGGTTTCACTTCAATTCTGTCCTCCAACCTAAACCCAGTTGTATATGTTTTTAGGGTGCACCTTATACACCGACAAATACGGTATTTATAGTAAGTTGACTAAACTAAATAGTTATAAACTCTTAATGTGATAAATGTACCATTCATTAGACAGATTCATCATGATGTCTATCATAAAACTGATAAATATAAGAATAAGACTTGTTAGCATGCTCAAATACCTAATTGTTGTAAACTCGGTAGATTAAGTTTATTATGTTAGATTTAAAAAAGTTCAATACTAAAATTCTATCTGTGAAATTTTACTAGTTTCCTACACTGGACTAGATTTTTAATTGTTTGTCTAATTATAAATATGTGTGTGTGTGTGTGTGTGTGTAAACGACCTATATAATACACTAACTCAATTAGCCTGGAAACAGTCAGAAAATTATCCTGATCGGATCCAACGATCTCGATCCGGCCGGATCCGATCCTATCCGGCCGGATCGATGGAAATTCGGCCGTATCCGGCCGGATTGAAAATGACACCGGATTGCAATCCCTAAGTGCGACATCGTATGAAGGCGGAACGAGAGGAATATTGGAACAATGTCGCGGCAGTAATGGAGGAAGCAGCACCGAGACAAGAACATCGAACGTTATATCAAACCATCAAGAAGTTGAGCAGGTAGACCAAATCAACAAACGATGATAACAAGAAAACGGATAAAACTTTTATTAGTTCTCCAGCCGAGCGTCTATCTCTCGATCCGGCCGGATCCGATCCTATCCGGCCGGATCGATAGAAATTCAGCCGGATCCGGCCGGATTGAAAATGACACCGGATTGCAATCCCTAAGTGCGACATCGTATGAAGGCGGAACGAGAGGAATATTGGAACAATGTCGCGGCAGAAATGGAGGAAGCAGCACCGAGACAAGAACATCGAACGTTATATCAAACCATCAAGAAGTTGAGCAGGTAGACCAAATCAACAAACGATGATAACAAGAAAACGGATAAAACTTTTATTAGTTCTCCAGCCGAGCGTCTACAGCGGTGGAGGGAATTCTTTAACAAACTGTACAATCATGATCGACCAGCCCCGCCACCACTGATCATCGATGAACCCGTGATCCCACTACCCCATGGTGGCCCATCGATTGTAGAAGTCAAGACGGCAATAAAATTGCTGAAATGTGGGAAAGCGCCGAGCATCTATCAAGTAACTGTTGAGATGATCAAAGCCGGAGGCGACATTTCGTTACAACGGGTTTTTTGACCTCCTACTACAAATTTGGCAGTCAGAACAAATACCATCGACGTGGAAGAAAGCGATCGTCGTCCCCATATTGAAGAAAGTCGATAACCGGGAATGCAATAACTTCCGTGGCATCAGCCTCCTATCGATTGTTGGGATGGTATTTATGAAGATCATTCAATCACGACTACAGAAACATCGAAAGGAAACAAGTCGAGAGGAGAAATATACAATCATGATCCGCTACAGGGACCAGCGCCGACACTACTGATCATCGATCAACCAGTGATGGCATTCCACCATGGTGAACCGACGATTGTTGAAGTCAAGACAGCAATAAAATTGCTGTCAAATGGGAAAGCGCCGGGCATCGATCAAATCACTGCTGAGATGATCAAATCCGGAGGAGAAATTTTGTTACAACGGCTTTTTGACCTACTACTACAAATTTGGCATTCAAATACCATCGACGTGGAAGAAAGCGATCGTCGTCCCAATATTGAAGAAAGGCTATTTCCTGGAATGCAATAACTACCGTGGCATCAGCGTCCAATCGATTGTTGTTAAGGTATTTATGAAGATCATTCAATCACGACTACAGAAACATTACATTACATTCAGCATCGGTCAAGTCACTGCTGACATTATCAAAACCGCAGGCGACATTTTGTTACAACGCCTTTTTGACCTCCTACTACAAATTTGGCAATCAGAACAAATACCATCGACGTAGAAAAAAGCGATCGTCGCCTCCATATTTAAGATAGGCGATAGCCGGGAATGCAATAACTACTGTTTACTGTAACTACTGATTGTTGTTAAGGTATTTATGAAGATCATTCAATCACGACTACAGAAACATTACATTACATTCGGCATCGTTCAAGTCACTGCTGAGATAATCAAAACCGGAGAAAGACAAACATATCCACTGATACCAATTCGTCTATTCCGTACGCTCATCCTATCAATTCTTTTGAATGGAGCAGAAATGTGGACGCTACTTCAATCATACCTCAACAAACTCTAGGTGTTCCAAATGCGTCGCCTAAGACTATGAAATGAGGAAATTCTAACCAGATGCGATCAGCAACCACCGATTGTGGAACAAAAACACTGTCTACGATGGTTTGATCACATTTGCCGAAGGAAAATGAGACCAAATCCGAAGGCAAATCGGCATCCACGCAAACTCCTCTGGTGGAAGCGGGCGCCAGACTGGAGGATTCAACAGTATATATTAGTTATCACCCGAGCCAAAGAAGAAGAGGTGGAATCTGGAGCTTGGACCTTGGACCAATAAGATGGTTAGATTAGGTTATATTAAAACGGATAAATCCAGATCATATATCACGCGGCAGAGTGACCTCTCGATCCAAAATAAGAAAAAAATTTTACACTTTCTAGTTATAAGAAAGATAAGATTCCCCTCTTCATTCTAATGTGTGACAACTAATGTTTCGTGGATTCAACGATTAGCACCGAAGAAGATATACACAATACACGTAGAAGATGACCTCAAGAATTGATGAGGCCAGCGATACTGCCATTCATCGGAAAGTGTGGAAGCAAATCGTAAATGAAGCGAAAAATTAAGCAGCACCAACAGCAGCGTAATGGTTACGAGAACAACGTCCTCGACAATCGCCAGCTACGGATTAAAGAAGAAGAAAAGCCCTTGTTTACATAGTACAATTATCGGGTATCGTTTGTATAGTTTACTAGTATAGTCTTATACTGTATTATATGTCTTATACTGTATATATGGTCTTATACTGTAGTATTCTCTAGTCCGGTCTAGCCTTCCCTATATTTAACTGGTCTGGTCCAATTCAGTCTTGTCTTGTCTAATCTGGTCTTATCCAGTTCAGATTCGCCTGTTTAGTATATTTGTTTAGTATTGCCCAGTTTAGCCTTGTCCACTCTTGGTTAGTGTTCTTTTGCTGTACCTAGTATTATCTCTTCCTGTCTGTTCTTGTAAGGTCTCATTTGGTGTCGACTGGTACTTCGATGATGATAGGCCGGAGGCAACAACCAGGCCAACGCAACATGACCTCACAGCGCCAAGCATTCTAAAAACCGAATTAGTACACATCATTAAAGTTGAAAAGGACAAGAAAACACCATGTCCAGACGATATCTACGCAGAAAATTTCTAGCAGATACAGGAGGAAAACATAAACCTAATTTTAAAACTATACAACATGATCTATGACACAGGATAACTTCCAAAGGAAAAGCTAAAGTCCACGTTCATAATGCTTCCCAAAAAGCAAACAACAACCAAATGCAAGATCACATGCCAATCTAGCTAATGAGTCACGCATTAAAAATATTCTCACGCACCATACACACCAGCCTATTTAATAAACTTGAACGGCTAAGCTGAGACACTCAGTTCGGATTTAAGAGCGGTACAGGTACACGAGAAGCAACATTCTGCCTAAACACATTGGTACAAAACTGATATGATCAAAGAAAGGACATCTTCCTGTGCATCATTGACTATGAAAAGGCGTTCGACAGTATCAACCGCGAATGTCTCATCGAATATCTAAAAAGAGCTGGTGTAGATGAAAAAGACGTAAGTATAATCCAAAACCTGTAGCTGTCGACCAACATCAGAATCAAGAACCAGTTAATGACAGAAGAAATCGAGATAAAAATAGTAGTACTTCAAAGATGCATAATGCTACCAATGCTATTTAATCTCCACGCCGAACAAATATTCTCAGAAGTCTTTGATGATCTAGAAATTGGAAAAAAGTGGTACAACACGGTACAACAATAAAAGATACGCAGGCGACACAGTGATCATAGCAAGCAACCAGCAAGACCTACAGCTACTAATGAACAACTAAACAGAAACGGGTCAGAGGCCGGACGAAGATTGAACAGATCCGAAACAAAATTCATGGTTATAAGCCATAATGATCAGGCAGGAGGGTCCATCACGGTAGAGGGGGAAACAATCGAAAGAACTAAGAGCTCAAAATACCTAGGCACAGTAGTAAACGACAAATGGGACCCACAAGAGATCAAGAGTAGGGTAGAACAATCCAGACTGGTAATTAACAAATTACGTGCTTTCCTATGCGATAAAAAACTAAATTTAAAAATCCATTGCAGACTGGTCAAATGCTAGGTTTGGACAGTCCTACTGCATGGAGCAGAAACCTGGACGATAAAAGTAGCATCCATTAACAAAATCTAAGTTTCGTTTCTAAGCCATGCTAGCTGATTACGTCCGATGCCCCTTCATCCTTCTATATTTTCTTCCAGTAAGAGCTGGGGAATTGGATATTTTGGCCCCCTTAGTATGTGACCCAGATACCCGATCTTGTGCTGCTTCTCAGCACCTTATCGTTGGTAATGTGGTCTACCTATGGGATACGGAACATTCTTCGGAGTGTCCACAACTCGAACGCCGTGGTGGGTGGACCACATACCATGTGTGGACCACATTACAAACGAGCAGGTGCTGAGAGGCCGCACAAGATCGGGTATCTGGGTCACATACTAAGGGGACCAAAATATCGAATTCCCCAACTCTTACTGAAAGGAAATATAGAAGGCTGAAGGGGCATCGGACGTAATCAGCTAGCATGGCTTAGAAACAAAACTTGGATTTTGTTGAATCAAAATGGGAAGGTAAAAGGTAAGGTATAAATCAACAGAAAAAGAAGGTACTGTCTGCTTTCAGCTGGTCTTGACTAGTCTAATCTTGAACATTTTTAATAATATATTTGTATTTGTCTTTGACATTTTTAATAATATATTTGTTTAGTATAGTCAAGGCCGCTTTAGTCTTGTCATAGTATTTTTAATTCTTACCGGGTCTGATTTCATATTCTCTATTCAATTATAACTATAGGATTCTTGCAAAAAAATATTGTTTTTGAACAACTACTAAAACTTTTATATCTGCATACTATTACCTATATTAGTATATATTAATATTCTGTTGTAGTAATGTATCTGTTTCTGATTTTTTCTTTACCAACATAAATGTTTTAAAGATTCTTTTAAAGAAAAAGCCAGACTTTGTGTAGAGAAGCAAAACTTTAATTGAAACGACACCATTGATAAGATGAAAGATAATTCGTTTTGAACCTCATACCTTGGTAATCTTTCAAGCAATCAGAAGCAAAAATTTCATCTGAATGTCTTGAGGAAATAAGAATATCAACCATCTAGTCTTCGTATAATTTGCATTTCTTGTGTATCATTTATTTTTCTCATTGTTGAAAATAATCAACTCGTTAGCAAGGAACTAATAAAAAAAAGAGTCGTTTAACAAAACAAAGACTAAAAAAATAATAAACAAGACGACGTCGTCGGCGACCACTCAATAATTTATTCGAGCCTGTAAAATGATTTATGCTTCATGGCAGAACGCTCCCACTGCAAGGGCGCATACAAAAGCCCATTTTATACACCGCGGAGAGAGAACGAGAGTTTATCTATTGTATTTTACAAGAGCTTTATATCGGCAGTAGAACTTATAGAGATTGATAGCTGTGCAAATATCAAATACCTCGGGCGAGGGAGGAGGAACAAGAACGCCGGGACCCCGTATGACAACATATACGTTTCTGCGTTGACAGAATAAAAAAATACTTCTGCCCCACAAATAAAATATAATAATAAAAGCATTGTAGAGGCAATAAAATCGATAAAACCAATGACACGGAGTCATGATTGTTGGAATAGGGGAGACATTTTTTGGATTAAGAAGAAAATGTGAAATTTACTAGTAGTTTATTTTTTGGGAAGCTTTCAGAAGGATGTATTGGGGTGGTTTTTATTCCCAAGATGTAATGTAAGCTATTAAGGAAATAGATTATGTCTAACGAGGGTTGACTACAAAAAACTATGGTAGATTCAGGAAATCTACAACGTTCTATAAAATCGTACAAAATGAATGGAAATAAACTATTAAACAGATTGCTTCTAAAATAAATTATTGGAGTTATATCATTAATAGAATTGTTATATATCACGTATAAATTACGTAGGACTAAGGAAACATGACACAATATTAGTCCGTTTTGTACAAAAAATATGGTAACTCCATAAAAAACTACACACATAACACATAAAAACAACACATAAAAAACTAGAGAGGCAAGACACAAAAGACTAGGGAGAGAGAACATTAGACAAAAAGCTACACAAACAAAACTACACAGCAAAACTAAAGTATGACTAATTAATAGACCCTGACTAATCAATAGACCCTTTCATAGTTGAAATTTTGTATACGCATGCGTCAATTTTCGCAATGTTTTCGGGCACTTTTTTACGAATAACCAGTGAAAATAACAAAACGTGCCCGAAACTTTCATATTCCCGCCTTTTAAACAAGGCGGATGCGCATGCGCCTAACTATCCGTAAAAACGTCTATTAAAAAGTAATGCATCTGGTAATAGATTTCAGTAAAATTTTCAAATAAATTTTGTTTTTGTGATACACATAAAATATATGTGCAATAAATTTTTGTGACTTCAATTGAAATTCTAATTACTACAGCAAAAAATATTACATGAAAAATATGTAATGACAATGGAACAATAGACAATGCAGTTAATAATTGTAGTGCACAAATATAAAACCAGAAGAGAAATAATTTAAAAAATAAACAGAAAAAAACGTGTCGTTGATTTTTCCTGGGTGTCTGTGCTTTATCCATTAAATTGTTACATAAAACACTGTAATTAGATATATAATTTTTTCTAGAATCACTTTATCCCACATGTGATATTCTAAATTTAATTTCGTTTGCTTTCTTACGGCTAAATGTCAAATATCAACTAAAATGGATATTTATATCCCACGCTAATTCTCAACCACTACTAACTATAAAAGCAGAAAGTTCCAATTTTATCACAAAATTATCTCAAAATACATCCCCAGATTTATAAATAAACTCAATAATAGTTAGATATTATTGTATTATTCAAACATAATGTAAACTAATTTGATCTTAACTACTTATTGTCGTAATTGCACCTATACAGGTTGGTGGCCGTTATTGCGAACATAAAGAGACAAATCCTTTCGCGCTTTGCATCTTGATTATGCATTATTTTTAAAATTGTATTTTGTCAATTGTTGTCATTGCTGTATAATATTTGCATTTGAAAGAAAAAGTTTTGGTTAGATGGATGGAATTGCAAGGTAATTGAAAAAGTACAAATCGTAAAATGGTTTTACGGGGGTCAATAAGTACAATTCGCGAGATGTGTTCAATGTAACATTCGAAAATCGTGCCATTCCCTCTGTTGGCATTATACATCGAATAATTAATTTTTTTTTAAAAACGTGGATGTTTGAGTCGTGTATGGCATAAAAGAAGACTTCTTCCTAATAATCAGCAAGAATTGCTTGAATTAAGAATTTGCGCTGCTGTTGAAGCAAATCCACATATTTCATCTATAAATATTGCTCGCAATGTTAATCTGCACCATTTTAATATCAATTTTTTTGAAAAAAGCAGAATAGATCTTATAAATTACAAAAAGCTATATTTTACAAAAAAATCAAACAATTTATACGTACGACCAAATGAAACGCATGGAATTTTGTGAAGAGACGATTGAGAATCATGTCGAATCATGATGAAAACTTTTTATATAACATATTATTTACTGATGAATCCACGTTCCCTAACAATGGTCAACACAATCCCTCAATCGCTCGTTGTTGGTCGAGAAATAATCCTCGCCTATATTACAACTGTCGCACGAAATATCCACAAAAATTGAGCAGCTGAACATATTAGGCAACCACGTTATTCGCCCGTATTTCATCCAAGGAAATTTAAACGGTGAAAAATATCTGAATCTCCTTCGTAATCGCCAAATACCAGAAATTAGCACGATTTGGTATCAACACGATGGTTGTCCGGCTCATAATACTTTAGTAGTACGAGAATATTTACAAGGTATTTTTTCGAATAGAATTATAGCTACAAATGGCACAATCAATTAGCACGTTCGCCAGATTTGACACCCCTACATTTTTGTCTATGGGGTTATATTAAATCAAAAATTTACGGTTTTGAGGAAAATAGAACAGTTACCCTAAACGCATTGCAGGAAAAAATTGAAGATGCTTTTTCTACAATATCTCCTGAAATGCTTCACAGCGTAAGAACGGGATTTAATAACTGTCTGGGTTATTGTTCAGCAGAACAAGGACACTTATTTGAATATTTTTGTTAAAATATTCAAATCATTAGAATTAATGAAATTTGTGGTTA
Source organism: Phosphuga atrata (assembly GCA_944588485.1). Taxonomy (NCBI): domain Eukaryota; kingdom Metazoa; phylum Arthropoda; class Insecta; order Coleoptera; family Silphidae; genus Phosphuga; species Phosphuga atrata. The sequence continues at coordinate 19,376,296 of OX155892.1, forward strand.
GTTATTTGTTGTGAATTAAATTAATGTTGTTTGTTTAACTTTGAAGCACTAATTGGCGCTAAAAGATAGAAAATTGTATGTATTAGTTCGAATAAAACCGAAAAAGGAAAAGAGTCATAGTTTAAAACCATAGCGGCCTCTTTAATTGTTAACTGACAAAACAAAATTTTAAAATGAATAATCAAGGTGTCGGTACATGCAAAGTGCGTAAGCATTTGTCTCTCTATGTTCACATTAACGGACACCAATCTGTATATTCCATTTTCTAAGCCAATAGATTTTTCTATTTCTGAATCTATTTGTGGTCAAAAGCCAGTAATTCCATTTTCTTACTTTTAATGAATCAAGTCTAAATGAACAATTTAGTTGCTTAGGATGTTTTGTCTTCAAATTTTGACTTTCCATGTCAAGTTTTTGTATAACTTTGAAATATGTCAACTAATTTTGATGAAATTTTGTATGCAAGTAGTGGAAACATTGAGTAAGTGTACTAAATTTGATCTGCCTATCTAGTAAACTACCTAAGAAACTACCAAGTCTTAATCAACGATTTACTAGTTTTGTCTAGCATATGCTAGACAAATCAAGTCGCGATCCACGGTTTGCGCACCGCAAACAGTGGATAGCGACTCCCCGGGGGGTCACGAGAGACATTTTGGGGGTCGCCTAATTAAAAAAAAAAATGATTTACCAACAAAATAGTGAACTTAAATTATATTATTTATAAAAATAATATAATTTAAGTTCACAGAACTATATTTTATAGGAAACCAGTTTCTATATTAATACCTAAATCAGAGCTGTAGCAATGCTTTTGACACTCTCGGGAAATAATTAATTTTATTACGAGTAAATTCCGAATTACAAATTCAAATTTATGAAAAACCTACAATTATTATATAACTAGTATTTTACAACCGCGTTCGTAAACCTAATGTGATGCAAATAATAATTTTTTCAAAGTATCGTAGCAGGCAGCACTTGTATAAAGGTCTCCGCACACCAATGCGTCAGTGCATTGCGGTTCGTTGTCTTACGTGCGAGAGCAGAAAAATATGTTCTGCACACACCAATGCGTTAAATGGATTGCGTATTTAGTCAATTTTCTTAATTTTTTATGTCATAAGGAAATTTTCAAGTTATTTTGGTCGAATATGTTGTATCTATTTGTGCTCCAATTGTATTTTATAATGTATTTTTATCGTGAACTTATAATTATTTTACTATTTTTTTGACGTAGATATGCTTAATAATGTATGGCCATATTTTTTTTTCAGCTCAAATAAGGTAAACAACAACGAACACCGTTAAAAAACAAACACATTATCGAATAGGATGGGTGCGACCGATACTACGTGGTAGTCCATACTTACACTGAATTGATAAATTCACTATATTTTAACCAAACCTATTATGTAATGGTATATTTTGTAACTAGGGCGAAAAGTTGTCAATTTTTCGCGAGAGCGAAATTATGCGCACGAACGAAGTGAGTGCGCACAATCGCTCGAGAGGGAAATTGACTATTTCGCCCATGTTACAAACAATATTTTTTATTACCAATGTGAGGGTACGTATCTTACAAGTTTGGGGTCCAGGAGTCATAAAAAAAAAAAAAAATGAAATGAAAAATGAAGAATTTGCTTTTTCAGTTGTCTGCGATAATCTGGATTCGTCATAAGAACTCTCTTCAGTCTTCGATATCACCATACAATTTACACTCATTTTAAAACGTTTTCTATAATTTTTATTATTATTTTGTATTGAAAAAAAAATTTTATATTTCACGTCACTTTTTTAATATCGCGGTCTTGATTGTGTTCATTTTATTTTTATTTGTTTATTTTAATGTAACCTAGAGATATTGAATATTGTGTGCGTGCGTTACCCAAGTTATATGGAAATACAACGAGACGTGACATTTTTCGTATTATTTAATACTCATGCTTATTACTCATGCGCGAAAAGTACTCCTTGACGTAGATTATTTAATCTACGTCAAGGAGTACTTTTCGCGCATGAGTAATAAAAAATATTTTCGAGTTTAGACGGGTTAAGATCATTTTTAAGTTCACACTTCTTGAAAATGACACACCTCGAAACTCGAGTCGTGTTAAATGTTTAAATTAATATAACTGTGACTAATAAATTATATCATATTTTTACATATTAAGTGCAGTGAAAACATAGTGAATTTATCAATTCAGTGTAAACAAATATTGTATTTTGAAAAAATTGTTGTATTCAAACCTCTAATAAGGGAGAAACATACATAGTGTTTTAAAATGAGTATCAATGAGCCAGCAAATTTTAATTTCTAAATACAAATATACAGCCTCATATTAATACTAGATTTTATTAATATCTGCGCGTAGATGCGGATTCATAATCTGAACTTTTATGGTGTCAAAACCTTTAGCATAGCATTTTTATGATGGTATTTTATTCAATGACGTCATCAAAACTCCTTTAAAAACACCCTGCAAACGCAAATCCCAGAAAAATTTCAATTTACCTACGTTAACGATTAAAACCGTCTACTGTCGATCCAGGGGTCACGACAAAATTTTACTCAAAATGGGGGGTCGCCAATGAAAAAAGTTTGCGCACCACTGGACTAGACAAAAATGTCTAGGTTTTTAGTCATATACGTTTGTTAGTAGTGGGAACATAGGGAAATAACTGTACTAAATTTAAAATGCGGATTTTGTAAAATTCCTAAATCCTGGTAAGGTCCAGAATAACGTTTTTTTAACTGTTGCCGACCTTTTACCTGGTGTAATTGTTGTTAATCGTCTTTGGCACTGCTTAACTAAGATCGCCAAGTAAAAATGAAGCTTCTATGCTGCCTGGTTTAATATATATTCGTGTTTTTGTAGTCCTAAAAATTGACACATTTGACGCAACGGCTCGTAAATTTCTGGTCACGTGACCAAAAATGTGCGTATCCAATCATCTCGGCGTTGCCACTTTTACTTTTTTTTGCAGCAAAATAAAGAAATTGTGATCGATCAAATGTGGCAAGGACCGTTAGTACAATCCAGGTTAGATTAGGTTGCATACCGCGAAGCGGTAGATAAATCAAGACTACAAACGCGCGGCAACGCGAACTCTCGATCCAAAATAGTATACTGTTACAAGGACTGTTGGTTTAACCCAGGTTGAATTAGGTTCCACACCGCGACGCGGCAGATAAATCTGAACCACATACTCGCGGCAGCGCGAACTCTCGATACAAAATAGGATACTGTTGCAAGGTATGTTGGTTTAACCCGAATTAGATTAGGTTGCACACCGCGAGGCGGCAGATAAATCTAAACCAAATACATACGCGCTACAGGGCGAACTCTCGACCCAAAATAGGATATTGTTAGAATGACTGTTGGTTTAACCCAGGTGAGATTAGGTTGCACACCGCGAAGCGGTAGATAAACCTAAACCACATACGCGCGACAGCGCGAACTCTCAATCCAAAAAAGGATACTGTTGCAAGGACTGTTTTAACCCAGGATAGATTAGGTTGCACACCGGGAAGCAGCAGATAAATCTAATCCACATACGCGCGGCAGCGCGAATTCTCGATAAAAAATAGGATACTGTTGCAAGGACTGTTGGTTTAACCTAGGTTTGATTAGGTTACACGTCGCGAAGTGGCAGATAAATCAAAACTACATACGTCAAAATCTAATGATGATTAGATCGGACATTTCCTATAAGGTTTTTTTCGTGTTTTTTTAACAAAATTCCAAATTATTTGTATTTTTCCAGATGGAGGACGTGGCGATTTCGTTGTTTATTGATTTTGAAGTCTGAATTTATTTTTACCTGGATGAATTAATTTTTTTTCCTTTTTTTCTATTTTGAAGTAAATTTGATTATGATTAAACCGGAAATTAGGTTATTACTAAATATTTACTATCGAGAATATATCAAATGTTGATATATATTGAGAATATATCAATATATATATATCAACATTCCAAAAAAAAAGTATCGATATTTTGATATGCATATAGGCATATATGCATGATATGCTTTTCTTTGAAAAAATAAACGAGGCAACGTCGAGTCAGTTGCGTTCGCGTCTATCTGTCATGTCGAAAATGTCAACAATTATTTTCAACAAAAACACGAAGATGTATTGAACCAAGTAATGTAGAGGCTTCATTTTTACTTTACGATCTTAGTTAAACATTGATCTTTGCCAAAGACGATTAATAACAGTTACACCAGGTAAAAAGTCGGCTACCCTAAGTTTTAAACAAAACGTTATTCTGCACTTTTTCCCTAAGTCCCTAAGATATTTAATATTATAGATAGAAGGCATTAGATTATTAGTTTATGATACAAGTTTGTGAAGAAGGACTTTCGTGCATGAGTTGCAAAGTTTTAATCGGAATGAATGCAAAAAAGCCTTTCACACACATGTATCATACATTATTTTATCTACGAAGCATGTTAAAATACTATTGAATCTACAAAAAAAATAATTGTTTCTTTCCGATAATATTGAAAAATTGTAATTTTGACAGACAAAATACTTCAAATTACTGTCTCAATAAATTTAGAACGTTCAGCGCCTCAGTGGCAAAAATAGCTAACTAGTAAAAATTCACAGTGACGGGAGGAACACTATTTGTCGATAAAATTTAGGTTAACCTAGATTTTATCAAGATTACGTTATGGTTAGGTTATGATATATTAAAGCCAAATAAATCCAGACTGAGAGGTCGAGACACCCATACGTCAGAAAATTTATTTTCACTACGTCTATGTATTTTGTTAGTGACGCGAGTTGTTGCCATAGCAACAACAAACAGAAATCGTTAAATGAAGAAACTCCATTTGATTTACATTGGACTTTCACACACGATTTGGAAACTTTTACACACGATTATAATACTGTCATCCTTCATATAGAATAATGTATTTATTAATGTGTTCATTTTGGTGTGTGAGTAGATAAAAATATTTGTAATGTTATGTTTGGACTATGTCAACAATTAAACTTGAAAATATTTCGATCAAGTCATTTAAAAAAATCTTAGCCCATTAAAAATAGATCCTTTTGAGCATCTGTATCCATAGATTAGTGCTTAAAAGAATCTATACATGTACGCGCGATCCTAAAATCGCATAATTCACGAAATATGCAACCTTTTGCTCATTCCATGAATTGTATAATAAATACCCTTACACTGTTCGTGAAATGTGAAGAATTTCATACAAACAAATCATGTAATCATCATTAGAAATACAAAAAAAAAGTGTTCTTTAACGTTCAATGTAATTTAAGAAGTATTTGTAAATTATTTAATTATGAAGTAGAAATGTTTCACGTTTCATGAACTTTGCAAGGATATTTATTGTAAAATTAACACAATGAGCGAAAAGTTACATATGAAATGTACGATTTCAAGATCTGTGCGTAACAGAAGAATTAAAACTTTTATTTAAGGAATGCTATTATTATAGTTTACTTAACAATTTGAGGAAATTCATTATATAATTAATAATTACTCAACCAACATTAGTTGTTTTTTTTTTTTAATTACAGTGTGAGCATTAATTGTTGTCATAAGCAGTAATTAATAAACATATAGAGAAAAAGATTAATTGACTATAAAAACACATGACAGACAAGACAAAGCAAAAAGATTAGAGAAACACATGACATATTAAGCTGGACAGAAAAAATTGGATACACAAAACATACAAAAAATAATATACACACAAGTTAACAAGGAAAAGATTAGCTGAACAAAACAGGATAAAAACTACTAGACAGGCCCGGCAGACAAAACTAAACAGACAAAACGAGACAGACGTATCGAAGCCCGCAAAACCAGAGAGAAAAGAAGAGACAAGCAAAACCACACCGACAAGACGAGACAAACAAGATAAGATAGACAATGCAAACCAGAACAGACCAAATAAACCAGACCAGGCAATAATACGAAATTACTAGGTAGCGAAGACTACGTGGTCTGTTAAAAAATTATCCGACATTATTTTTTATTTTGAAAACCTGATGGATTTGAATCTTGCATGAGCCGACATTGAACCTTCGTGCGCAGGCGTGAATTTTTTCCCGCCTGTAGATAGCGTCAGTTGCTGTCGAACAGTCTTCGAGTGACGGTTTTTCAATGCAAGTAAAAATCACCAAAGAGTACTATAGGGATGTCCTACGTCGCCTACGTGATGCAGTGCGGCGCAAGCGACTGGAGTTGTGGTCATCAGCAAATTGGCGACTCCATCGCGACAATGCTCTAGCACATTCCTCACCAGACTCCTCTGGTTCGACAGGCTCCTTACTCTCCTGATATGGCTTCCTGCGACTTCTGGCTATTCCCCAAAGTCAAGAGGCCATCGAAAGGAACGCGATTTCAGACAACAGAGGACATTATGGCTGCAACGAAAGCCGAGCTAAAGTCGATTCCGAAACAGGTTTTTTCGGAATGCTTCCAACAATGGCGACACCGCTGGGAGAAGTGTGTGGAATCCCAAGGAGACTACTTTGAGGGTGATTAGGTTTCCAACGCTCCAGGTATGCCAGTTTGTTTTTACCGGCTAAAGGTCGGATACTTTTCTAACAGACCACGTATATATAAAAATCTGGTCACGTCTAGGAAATAAACTAATATTGCTAGCAAAATAAAAGTGAAATCAACTGACAACATTCTGATAAAACTAGATTTTAAGGGTTTAGACTGGGTAAGATATTTATTTATTCAAAATAAATTGAAACTGAATTGAGTGTAAGTATGGATTACCAAGTAGTTACCAATAATCAATTCAGTGTAAGTATGGATTACCACGTAGTAATGGTCGCAACCATCTTATTCATTAAAATAAACTTATATTAAAAGCACATTACACAAATATAATATTTAGTCAAGTCTTTCAAATTTGTAAGCATACCTGTAGGATATGAGATTATTTCGGGCTGTAGTCGATATTGAGTTATTCCATATAGTTTAATAAAATGTTATCGGAAATATAAGTTATGTGCGAAGATATTTTTTATTTCGATGTTGACGTTCTATAGATTTAGGGGTGGAAAACGGACTGGATGTATGTATTATGCAGTAAGTAATGTGTATAATGCGTTGTTTTTGTACAAAATATACGGAGTCATTTAAAATATCAGCCATTTGAAAAGCAAATAATAGACGGGATGTATAAAAACGTTTGCAAAAATATTTTCCCATATATAAAACGTGAGATATATAATGTTATTATATGCGAGCTGTGACGACCATACTCCATTTATTATTAGAAGTTGCTTTTATTTTTATCTATCAGGAAAAATTTGCATTTGAAAATATTTAAATGCAAAATAAATATTTAGAGTTAAAGTTAACTACATGAATTGCTAATGAAGCCTTTTTAACTTTTTCAGGTGGGAAATTTTCGTTTGCTAATTTTACATATTAATTTTAATGCAAAACATAAATTTGTCGTTGCGAGAACCATTTATGTGGAAATATTTAACAATGCTTAGCTTCATTAAAAAATGCGAGTTTCACTACAAGCATATAATAAAACTAACTGAAAGGCTTTCTAGTTGATGAATTGGCTCTCCTTTACATACATTTAATGGTTGTATAATGTTCGACAATAATATATAAAACTATATACAGGGTGATAAACTAAGAGTGTCCTAATTTTAAACTGCAATTACCAATAAACATTTTTACGTTGTACAAAACAAGTAAGGTGCCGTCACTGAACAGAAAGGGGGGTCTAAAAATGACGATTATTTTAAATCACGAAAAATTGACCAAAAATGCAGTTTACGTCTTGATTTTTTTTCCGGTGAATTGAGTAAAATTTTTTTTAACGAGCTTTATTATAAAGGTCCGCCTCTGCGGTGGCGGCTGTATGTGCGTTAAAAATTTTTCACTTTTTCTTGAAAAACTCCGTTCCTCTTCTGCATCGAAACGGAAAATTATCATATTGATTCAATTGCAGTTCCATGCCGTATGCGTCGCGTTGAAATCTCCGAAAATAAGCGTCTTGTCTCCGATGTCTGTCAGTAAGTTCAAGCCTTTATTCGTAATTTTGTTGGTCGGTGAGTTGTATATAGAAATTATGTGTATGTTGTCCGTCAGTCGAAAGGTGATGCTTTGAATTTAGATTTTCTTGTCCGTTTTAATTTTCTGAAATGGTATGTCGTTTCGTATGAGAGCGGCCACACCCCCTACTCCATTCTTACAATCCTCTCACAAGACGGTGTAACTCCATCTTATTCCTCACGCCATTTGAATTCCAACTTACCACTCTCTGTCCACTCATTCTACTTCTTTGTATGGCATCTCCTTTCAGGAGGTATGCAATCATCATCGTTATCTTCATCTTGGAAGCGGTAGCTCGGAATAACTCTTGGTATGTGGTATGATACCATTCTCTCAAGTTACGCAGCCATGAGTATCTGCGTCTCCCGCTGTTCCGTTTGCCTATTACTTTGCCCAGTATTATCAGTTGAAGCAACACATACTTTTCTCCTCTGTATATATGGTCTATATATTGTAGCTTCCTTCTTTTTATTGTTTGTATGATATCACGTTGTTTGTTCATGCGTTCCATTACTCTTCTAGTGTTCGTCACTTTGTCAGTTCATAGTATTTTAAGCATTCCTCTATAACACCACATCTCAAAGTCTTCTAGCTTTTTTATTTGTGTCTGTTTTAAAGTCCATGCTTCCATTCCATATAGTAGAATGGAGAACACGTAGCCTCTTAGTTTTTTGTACGTAGATCAAGTTTTACTTGTCTATCATTAAGAAACACCCGCATTTTAAGAAATGTGCTTCTGGCCATTTCAATTCTGGTTTTAACTTCTAGGGTTTGGTCTATGGTATTGGTTATCCATGCACCAAAGTATTTATATTTAGTTGCATTTTCTATAGGCGTGTTGTCGATGTGTAAGTCTTGATATTGTGTTCTGCTTTTTGTTATAACCATGTACTTCGTCTTTTTCAGATTCATCTTGAGGCCGTATTGTATACCGATGTCGTTTAGCTTGATTGTTAAGCTCTGGAGGTCTGCAAGATTCTCTGCTGTAATAACAGTATCATCGGCATACCTCAAGCTGATAACCGTCTGACCATTTATTGTGATTCCAGTGTGTTCTTCACTAAGGGCCTCTCTTCGGAGTATATATTAAACAGCATTGGGGACAGTATACAACCCTGTCGCACTCCTTTTAGTATCTGTATTTCGTCAGATTCGTTGTTGTCTACTTTTATCGTGGCTGTTTGGTTCCAGTAAAGTGATTCAATAATCTGAATGTCTCGCAAGTCTATGTTTCGTTGTTTCAGTAGATCTATTAGAATATCATGGTGTACATTATCAAATGCCTTTTAATAGTCTATGAAGCATACGTGTATATCTAGCTTCATGTCTAAACATCTGCCCACTCATACAAGATTCACACAGGAAAACATAATTACATGGAGATGCTCTCCCAAGTTATTGCACTCTGCAAGTCTTAAATTTATGTCTCTCCATGCTTGGATTAATCTCGGCATATTGAAAATAAGTTCCCTTGTGCGGGACATTTCAGAAAATAATTCACTCTGTAGAGGTAATTACTGGATGGGGCTTCTTTCTCTTTGATGTACACGGCCTACCATCAGTTGAGATGTTGATTTCTCTTTTAAATTGTAATGTATGGCTGGCCGGCCATTCTTCCGATCCAGTTTGCGTCTCATTTCTACTGTGCCGTTGCTAAACATTAGTTTTCGGTGCCGGAGCGTCAACATATTTCAGAGTATGCTTCTCTGTTGACGTAGGATTTCTTTTCTTGTTTATCCATTCCAATCGTTTGCCATAAACAGCGCATACTGTGGAATTGGAGGTGTGCGCTCCTTTGCAGTTAGCACATTTTGCAAGCTCTTCGCGGGGTTTTTAGCAAGCATGTGAGAAATGCCGCATTTCATGCATACTGGAACGGAAAAACAATTGGCGGTCGCATAACCAGGCCCGGACTTACAGACCCAGGGCCCCTAGGCTATTGACATTTTGAGCCTGGTCTCTCCTTCCTCTCTTTAGCGCTGAAAACAACTGTTGTGCTGAGCAGTTTGGCGCTGGTGCACACAACAGCATTCAGAGCACAATTCCTACGTTTGGATAAATGTCAAAAAGCCTTTTTCCGATAAGTATTTGTATAGCTTCAGTGACGATAACTCCATAACTTCATCATTCGACGACAAATGAGCTTACAGTTGTAGACACTCGTTTTACAAAGTCCTATACAAATCCCCTGGATAAAAAGTTATAAGGCTTCTGGTACCTTTACGGATGTCTTTAGATTGGAAACGATGTAGTTTCGTTAGAAAGTCAAACTTTTTACTTAGGTTTTACTAGGTATGTTACCAAAGACTGATACAGTTCACAGATCGTACCAGGGTCGAAGTTAGCAGATTGGAGAGGCTTGCTTACTTTGTTGAACCTTTCCAAGATGCCCCAAAAAGTGACAAACAGCAAATTTCCTTCAAGTCTAATGAATTCAGAAGACCTGTCCTCTAGACCCTCAGAGTACATAGATGGTTTTTCATTTGCATCATTGGCAATTATCTGAAGAGCCATTGGCCATGAACTCATCCCAGAAGCAACATAGACGTCGACAGGCGTCAGCTCGAGCAGACCATCTTGTCTGAGAAAAACGACTGTTGAATTTGACTTCAGTTTCGACACCGGGGCGGGCCCCTATTGTATTGCGCTGAATTTTCTAAAATTTTGATAATATTTTTCGGAATAATTTTGAAAAATAGCGTATATATAGTGTTTCTCAATTTTGAACATTTTACAATTTTTATTTGGAATTTAGAATTGAATTCCTCGACAATTTCGGCATCCTCCGGTAGGCCGTGCAAAACAAAGGCGTTCGTTTTTTTCAGATTTTAGAATATATGTATGGAAATCGTCCACAACTCCTGTCCTCATGTTATTAATTTTTTTCATGATATTCAGATAAATGTTCGTAGTTTCGGTTCAAAATTTAATTGTGAAATTATCATCACCCGTAATGGTAAAAATTTGTTTCCTTAGCGCTCGCCCCTCCGTAATCCTATTTCCTATTATTCTATGCCTTTGTTCTTCGTCAGACTCCCCGTCTGTCCCAACATCGCTATCATCTAGATCCGAGAGAACTTGGTAAGAGTTCCCCACCGTTCTTTTTGATGTCCCTGGAAGATATCTATTCTCAATTTCTTCTTTTTATTCATGATACTTTTTAATGGGTTTTTTAAATGGGTAAGTATACTGAGTGGGATACAATAGATCTATGAAGGTCGCAGTACAAGTCGTCATCACCAAATCTACAATCTACATTCCAACACTTATAAATTTATTCCTTTTTGGCAATTCAAATGTCAAATTAATTGATTAATTTCAGAAACTCAATAATATTTACTTTTCATTCCAACGACCTTCTTCACACTCTTCAAACCAGTGTTGCCACCTATCCTTCACTTCGCCACAAACCACACATCTTTAATATAAATCCTTCATCCAGTACTTAAGTCCACGCTCTTCGCATCCACAGCGAAATCTGGCTAGGATTCATTGAGACTTTAAACTCCTTGGCGTTTTTACATATTTCCGGAGGCCTCCATGTACTTGAATTACATCATACTGTCTATGGTGTCTATGGTATATATCACTCCTGCAGCTCGACTTCCATCAGTCTCGCCACCAGCCTTTCCTCTACTCGAAACCCTTTCCCCCTTGGTTCTCCACCTCTGTTAATGACCCCTCTTTCATATATTTTTCTCTTCCCAAATTGGTCTCCCTTCTTCCATTCCTTTCTTCCCTACTTGGTTCTCTGAATACTTCTCTAATAATTCTTTCCCCCTGCATTCCATTAACCTTCCGTTCATATCATGCCACCTTGCTACTTGCATCTACTGACGCCTTAAACGTATTAAGCTCCTGTAAAACTATATAGGAAGGAGCCGACCTGTCTAATTGAAGGGACTTTTTAAGACATTGCAGCTGAATTCTTTCAATCCTTTCTTCCTCCTTGACTCCCACACTTCTGCTCCAAACATCAATATACTCCGCAGGCAGACCTTCCATATCATTTCGCTCGGTAATTCGATTTAAACTCTTTTCCCGATACATTCCAGAACCTTTCACCCGCTACCCACGCTTTCTTCGCCACGTACTCAATGTGCTCCTTGTTACTACATCCAACCCCAAACACATGCCCTAAGTACTTAATGCACTTATTTATGATGCACTTATTCTATCTCGCTTGCCTTCCATTTAAAACGCTACTTCTTGCAGCTTTCGTTTTTCCTAAATCTTATCGTTTTCCCGACATTTACACTCAGTTCTCTTTTATGGAAGAATCTTTCCTCCCATTTAAACATGCCAGTCAGTTCCCCAGCAGACTTTGTCAACACCACTACATCGTCTGCGTAGGCAAGGCACCACACTTTTTTCCTCCCTAATACAGCTCCTTCAGCTTGACCCGCCGCCAAAACTTTCGCCAAGAGTCCGCAACATACATATTAAATAGTGCGGGGCTTAGTGGGCAGCCTTGCTTCAGACCCCTTCGTACCTTAAATTCAGCCGATCTACAATCATTTACTCCCACTCTACACCACGTCTCTCTATACAGTCGTTCTATACATTCTCTCAAATTCGTTGATACACCCTTACTCCAAACATTGCCACTACATTCTCCTATTTAATGTATCTTACGCTGCCATTAAGTCCAGGAACAGAGCAAAGAGCTTTCCTTTCGGTTTTGAGACTTCTTGATCTACTATGTATCGCAGTGTTACTAGGTGTTCGATTGTGTATTACTTCGATTAGACGAACTCCGTCATTCTGGCGAAACCTTAAAAAGTTTTAAAGTCTTCCAGTGTTTCAGGTCGGTTTAGATTTAACATGACCACATAAGAAATAATCCATAGCCGACAAATCCGGAAAAACGAGAAGCCCACAGCTGATCCCCATGCTGGGAAACCAAACTACCAAGAAAGAACTCACCTAACACTACCATAGACATGTTGGGTACTTGAGACCTTGCACCATGCTGCCGATACCCAATATCATTTATTGGAAATCGGAGTTGAACGATGGCATCCATTAAGAAGGTTTATAGTATCTCCACATAACGTTCACTATTGAGAACTACTGCGTTTCTCATTTCATCTTTTCAAAAATACGTCCCTATACTTTAATAGCTGAGAATATAATAGCTGAGAATATTTAACGTCATATCTTTTGAGAATGCAGCTCTTCCTCGAATATAACTTGAGGGTTTTTGGCAGACCAGTAAATTTTGTTTGTTCCTTTCCCCATGCAAAAGAAAATGTGCTTCGTCACTCATAATTATTTTGTTGATAAAATTGTCTCCTCTGTCCAAAATCCATCAACTGAATTCTAAATGGGAGTTTCTGTTGATTGGAAAAAAGGGCTTTTGGGCTTTTTGTCATTTGTAAGACCGAAAGAGTATATCTTTCTTTAAAATAGTTCTTACCGACTCACGTGAAATTCCTACTTCGCACTGATTGATTGAAATTTCTTCAATTCTGTTAACTTGCAAAGTTTTCACTTTTGTTCTAGTAGTTTTTTCCTCTCTGAATCTCAGCTATAAGTTTAGTATCCGTAAGAGAACCTGTTCGTCAATATTTTTCGACCCATCTTGCAATTGTTCTGTAATTCGGCGGCGCTGAAAAAATAAACTGTTGTCGAACCACCCCTGAGTTTGAATAATGGAGTTCATTCCAATAAAACGCTTCACACAAGCAATTCTTTGTTAAATCGGCCACGCTCGGCTCCATTTTCAAAAAACAACCTTGAAGGTTCACTGAATATTAGACAGAGATTAAAAAAATAGGAATAACATATGGCAAATAATTCAATACTCCTTTTTGTGTTTAAGTAAAATAGGACACTCTTAATTTGTCACCCTTTACATAATATAAATTAATTTAAAAAATAATAAAATTTGATAAATCTATAAATAAGTTCAGATTATGTAAACTAGGGTTAACTAATCTAATATTTATCATTGCCTATAATCCATAATTTATGAAAATCTGAGAAAATCCCGTTTTATTGCTCTCAAAGGTTGAAAATTCACCTAGGGGAAAACATCCCTTGAATAAATCTTCGCGTAAATATGATCGTCCCTTAATAAAAACGATTTCGATGAAATTATAAAACGGAGTTTAAATTTTGGTAAATTGGGTTGCGTTATCCGATTGCGAGTTCCCAATGATTAATTAGTATTCCGTGAGATAATGACTTTACATCTGTTGGGAGAACCATTTACTTGTTTCACTGATTAGATTCCATTTAAATTGAACTACACAGAAACTACACACACAAATGATAAAACAATACCAGATTCACATAACTTAAAAAGCAGACTACACCTTCAAGAATAGCTAAGATTGAATAAAAATAATTATACTCGACAAATAGAAGATTAGTTTAGAAAAAATCTTTGAAAATAGAGACATTAAAAAACGTACTAGACTAATCGAATAAAACTGTGATGAGAGTCTAAAGCCTATGAAAAGCTATTTAACAAACTAGATTAAACAGTCTAACTAAACTTACTGAAGTAAATAAATCATGTTATCTCGAGAATTAATATTTGGACAATAAAATATTGATGGGATTTCCTTGTCGGCTCAGCAGACAGAAGTGAGTTAATCCGCAATCTAATCCCATCTATTAAACAATTGTTTTTATGCAACGGTATTTACATAAGGGTGAACCGGATTTCCCCATTTTGGTTGGAAATTACGAGGACAGTTTAATGCAAAAACGAGTCCTGTATTGTATTAGACGTTCTGTGGGGCAATACTAACACCCCTTACGTGTTTTTCGCTCCTCCCTTGATTTACAATTACAATGTAATAATAAAGGTGACGTTTTATTGTGCCATAAATTATCAATGAATTCTAACCGAAAATTGTAATTAAACTTGAAGAAGATATGATATGTACTGCTGTCAGCCCACCCTTATTCACACACTCGCAAGATTATACATAAAAAATGCACGAAAGAAGACAACAGACAGCCATAAATTAATTGCAGAGATAAGTTCTATACAGAGAATGGTACCGATTTGGTAGTCAAGGCAAAATAAACCAATACTAGGTGGATAACAGTAGACAGACTAAATTAAATTAGATAAAACTAAAAGAGTGGTTTAACTGTATTACGCAGTCAACGTGCAAATACTAATAAATTGTGTGGATTGCCTATTTAGTCTTGTAAACTTGGTATTATCGTGTTCAGTTAGATTATGTCTTTCTTATAAATTTCACTTTAGTTTAAGGGATCAAGTGAATTAGTTCGTTCCTAATTTTAGATCAATTTCTATTTTAGTTTACGAAGCTTTCTAGTGAATTATAGTTTTATCGTTCAGTTTTACCCAACAAGAATGGAGATTAAAAAAAGAGGAATAACATATTTCAGCAAAAAGAAAGAAAACTGAAACTTATTGATTCCGAGGAAACATGGTTAAAGTGTCTCATTTATTATTTTCTCCGGTCCCTTTGGATTCCTTCCAAATGAAATCAGTATAAATCTTAATTTGACAGAGTCTTAAATAAAAAAACATAATTATTCTGCATAAAATCACAATGTTGAATTGTAAATAAACGTTTAATCACACAAATGTCTGCTTAGTCTTGCCTGTTTAAGCGTGTCCGCTCTGCCTAGTCTTGTCTATTTAGGCTTCTCAATCTAGTTTTGTCTGTCTAGCCTCGTTTACCTAATTGAGTGGTGTCTACTATCGCTATTATTATTGCTGGCTAGTATTAACAGTCGATTTCTTTCTATATGTTGCAGGGAAATGAGAAAACTAGAGATTTGATCAAATCCGTAATTGAGATGATCAATTCACGGAAAATGTGACAGGAAAACTTTTTAAATCCTTGAAAGGATAATTTACCCGCAATCTCACGAATACATGGGTTAGTCCGTGGAACTGTTTCGGAAAATGTTCTAGTAGCTATTTGAAGAGCGTTCCTAGGTAGCCAAACTTTTATAATTTCAACTGAGGTACCAATTTGGTATAAATAATTTTTGATATCTAATACAATCCCTAAAATGTTATTTGCGTCTAATGGGCCTCTATCTACCTTAGGTATATACACCAAAACTGTGGAATCCAGTAACACATCTTTAAAATTCCTCAAAGAAACTTCTTTCGTTCTTCTTAGCTGATATTTTCAAGTGTTTGCTTTAATGCTTGTCTCTTTTTGTCATAAATAGCATAGAATTTTCGATCCATAACCTTCTTCTCCTACTGTATTCCCACATATTGCCTGCACCGGATTTTTACAAACGTCACATGAATAGACCCCAGTAGATTCCATTCCATAAACAACTCAACATGCTTTATTATCGCTGACAGCTGCTTCTCCTTCTGATCCAAGTAACACTACAGGTATTTTAACTGTTGAAGCATAAGTTGAAGTAGAGTTGAGTTTTCTTGTTGCCGACAAAGAAATGTAAGAAGAAATGTAAGTTGCATGTAAGCAAACCTTTAAAAAAGCAACCAATGTATACCTGTATAACACCTGTATGACATGGCACGACACATTCTGGTGTTTCCAGATACGTTAATGGTACTTCTTACGAAAATAACCCTCTCAAAAGTGGTATGCAGAGTTATTAACCAAAATAGTGTAACAAGATCTTTTACTACACCCGGATTACGGCAAGGCGACCTTATGGTGCTTCGTATATAACATTGACCTTGAAAAGGTAATCAGGGAGTCTATCCCGTAAACAAAGTAGGCGATAATCAACAAGTCAGAACACATCATACGCGGACGGTATAGATATAAAAACTAACTTAAAGCATATAAATGATCCGAGAATATACGGCCTTTGAAACAGCAGGACAGCGAATGGATTCAATAACCTTTTCAACTTCAAATTGGGAACAAACAACTTCAAATTGAGAACAAACAATTTCAAATTGGGAACAAACAATTTCGAAATGAGAATAAACAATTTCAAAATGGGAATAAACAACTACAAACGGAATGGTCTAATGGTGTTTATATTAAAAGACATTCACAATGAGCCAGAAAGAGCAAATACGGAAGAAAAGAAAATAAAAATGCGTGAATATGCTCAGAAACTTTCACAATTATCAAGCCGAAAATATTTCTATAATTTATAATGATGAAACCAACTTTAATTTATTTATATCAAAAAAAAGGGGCGGTCAAAGAAAGGAATTCGTTGCTCATGTATTTCTGCTAACCGTAAAGGAGCATACATTAATGTCATCGGGTTGTGGAAATATGGGGTTGATTTATCATGGGATTAGAAGAGGGGCAATCAAGAGACCAGAAGCAAATAAGTTTGTGCGACATTCCCTTCGTAATGCTGAAAATATGTATCAGTCAAAAGTTATATTGGTAGTTGATAATAATGCTCCTAGCCATAATTCGATCGAAGAAGTTTTTCATGGAGATGAATTTAATGGCCATCAAATACTGAGGCCATACAGTCAAATGTATAATGCAATCGAACCTGCATGGTCAGTCTTTGTTGTAAAAAGTTGATGTAATAAGAGATTTGGCCGTTCAAATGCCAGATATTCCTGCCGGAGAGGACAGAGCAAATATTACTCAAGCCGAGTATCGTCTACAGCGGCTAGATGCTATTTTAATTGATAATTTACGAAACCTGACTGTGGCTAAATATGCCAAAAACGTTGCACATATTCAAGCAGACATGATGCTTTGCATTATGATGAACTAATTCTTATTAGGTTATTTAACTAAGTTCTATTCCTTCTTTATAATTTAATGAAAAAATATATCCAATATTGAAAAAAAAAATTAAACAATAAATTGTCTATTTGCTTTTCCAATATAAAATTGTTTATTCGCATTATAAAATCGTTTGTTCGCAATTTGAAATTGTTTGTTCCCATTTGAAATTGTTTGTTCCCCATTCGAAATTGTTTGTTCCCAAAGAAGTTGAAAAGGTATGGTAATAAACTCATATAAGACAAAATACATGTTGGTATTTACATGGGACGCGCAAGTACTAAACGTAACTATCGGAACACATAACATCGAAGGAGTATAGCAATTCATATATCTGGGCTGCCGAATTACGAATACTAGCAGCTGCAATGAGGAGATAAAAAGAAGACTGTACCTCGCAAATAAAACATACACAGCAATGTGTAGTAGTAAAGGCGATTGAAACGACAAATCCTCAGTATACCAGATAGAGCAAAGTGCTATCAAGTGGTATACAGATGGTTCGATTCAGTTTTTAGTAGAACCTTTATATTTAAATCCTTTTTGGTGAGTAAATCAGCTGTAAGTAGATCGTGTGACATTGAAGTGTTATTGTTGGTTGTTTTAACTATAGATACATCATTTGAAGTTGAAGCATTGTAATCAATTAATTTAGATGCTGGTAGATCTTTTGAAGTTGAATCCTCGTTGTTGTTCTCTAAGGAAGCTGCTTGTAAGTCTTTTGGTGTTAAAATAATGTCCTGCGGATTAAGAATCTACTTAGATCTGCTGTCCTCTTCAGAAACAAGTTTTTGAAGCTACTATTTAGAAATATGACTAGATTGGAGTCTGCTTTTGTTCTGTTCCAAATAAAGCTTTGCCAGGTAATCGTTTAATGCAGGCATGTCAAACTCATATGATATTGCGGGTCAAATGATCAATTTTGTACTATGTAATGATATGTAATGATCTACTTGTAAGTTGAGGGCCGCATGCTTTTACTGTACAAAAAAATAATAAAATACGATTGTTAGAATGATCATATTATGTATTTTTTATCACGCATGCATAATATTACTATCTTGGTGCACGTTTTTTAATGCGATAAATGTAAATTTGTGTTGTATTTTACATAATTTGAATAACGCACACAAAAATTTAATATCGCCAGGTTGCATTAAAATAAAGGAACTAAATAAAAATAAAATGAATACAATCAAGTCTTCGGTAATAAAAAAGTTACGTGAAGTGTCAGAATTTTTTTTTTCATAACAAATTAAAAATTAAAATTAAAGAAAACGTTTCAAAGTCAGTGTAAATATACCAGGGTGATACCAGAGACTGAGGAGAGTTCTTATAATGAATCCACACCACCGGAGACAATTGAAAACGCAAATTCTTAATTTTTTATTCTATTTTTTTATGGCCCCTGGATCCCAAACTTGTAAAACACATCCCCTCGCATGAGTGATAAAAAATATTGTCTGTGGCACGGGCGAAATTGTCAATTCTCGTCTCGAGCGATCTCGTCTCACTTCGTTCGTGCGCAACTTCGCTCTCGACTCATATTGACAACTTTTCGCACTAGCTACAAAATCTACTACATTATACTCAATGTCTTTTTACTATTATTACATACATAGACATTTTATTTTTCATATTATTTTTTACACTGAAACTATAAATATTCAATATTTAAAAATAAAATTAACGTTATAATAAACAAAATCACAGTTTAATACTACTTTTTAGAAGATAGAAGAAGAAATATTTATTGAAAACAAAAAGTCTACAAAAGGCTATCGACCACTAGGTCTTTCCGCCCGGTAATTGTACACAGATAAAATTAATGATTTAATATATACAAATTTTTTTTTTAAATACAGTTATTATAAAGGATACAAAACAAGATTAAAAAAAAAAAATGCAGGATCAACAGGTTATGAGTTCAGTCGTATAGTGATTCGTGGAGTGTCAGTAGTGGGTGTCTGCGGGAGGGTTTAGTAGGGTCACGTCTGATGCATAGGTGGTTTGTGATGGTCCAGTGAATGTTGGTTTCTTTGTATTTGGTCAGTAGTCGTTTGTGTCTATCGCAGAGTCTCGGAATTTGGGTGAGTCTGTAAAGGAGTTCATTGGAGGGGTTATGGAGGATGTTATTAGGATGTCGTAATTTGGAGATAGTACGTAATGCTGTTCGTTCGGCTGTTTCCAGTATGTTGTAGGTTTTTTTTGTTGGTAATAGTCATTATTATGTGTCCGTAGTCGAGGATAGGTCTGCATATGGATTTGTAAATCTTGGAGGCTGTTGAGATGGAGATACCTTGATTTCCTTGGGTCAAGGAGCGGAAATGTTTGCTTGGTTGTATAGTTTTGGTCTTAAGTATTTTTGGGTCGATGTTGAATTTCAGTTTATTGTCGAATGTTATACCAAGGTATTTAATTATAGGAGTCGGTGTTATGTCAATGTTGTCTAGGTGGATATGTGGAGAATTGGGAGAGATTCTGTGATTCGGGATGAGTAGTTGGCATTTGGAAGGATTTGCAGTGAGTCTCCATAGATTAAACCAAATTAGGGTTCTGTCCGTGAGGGTTTGTAGTTCGTCCGTCGTCTTTTTGAGGGTTTTATTGTGGGATATGAGGGCGTTGTGGGAGAGAGGTTGATTTGGGATTTATCTGCAAGGTTATGGTTGTAAATGTCGTGGCAGTAGAAGTTATAAAGTAAGCGAGAGAGGGGGGAACCTTGGGGAAGACCTTGGAGAGGGGAAAATTCAGAGGAGAGGGCGTTATTTATTTTAATTTGGGCATCTGTCATGGAGGAAATGTTTAAGGATATAAATGAGATACGGAGGGACATTTAGTTTGTGTATTTTGAACAGGAGGCCGGCATGCCACACATTGTCAAACGCTTTGTTTATATCTAGGAATAGGGCAGCAGAATATTCTTTACGGAGGTATGCGGTTTGTAGGTTATTGGTGAGGATATATAGGGGGTGGATGGTGGAGTGGGAAGGCTTGAATCCAAATTGATATGACGGAATAGAGTTTTTGAGCAGATTCCATAATCTATTTTTGATGATTTGCTCTAGGATTTTGCCTAGGACTGGAAGGAGGGTAATTAGGCGGTAACTATTTAGCAAGGAATGATTTTGATGAGGTTTTGGGATGGTGATAATTATACCTTTTTTCCAACATTTGGGAAAGGATCTTTTATAGAGGCAGACGTTGAACAATTTAATAATGTGGAGATGGATATCATCGGAAAGGTTTCTAAGTAAGGATTTTTTAACTAGGTCGGGGCCGGGTGCACTATTTTTGCCATGGAAGAGAGCAGGAAGGTATTCGTCGTAGGTTATTTCATCCAGGTCTGTGTTGTCATTTTTAAAGTAGTCGTTGTACCATGTGTTTACTCTGTCGTAGTTATGTTTATCAAATGAGGGAGATTTAGAGGGGCTAAATGAATCTTTAAAGTGTTTGGAAAAAAGGGACGCTTTTTCGGAGTCAGAGGAGTACTGTTGGTTATTATAGGAGATGTCGGGGATATAGAATGATGGTATTTGGTGATCTTTTCAATTTTGTCCCAGTATGCTCGTCCTGCGTCGTTTTCTATTTCTTGACAGACTGACAACCACTTGTTGATTCTAAACTGGAAGATAAGTCTATGAATGTCTTTATTTAGTCTATTCAATTTAGATTTTAAAGAACTGTTTTCTGTTCTGCAGTATATTCGGTATAGTGATCGTTTTTGTTTAATTAGCGTCAAGATGAAGGGAGGCAGAGTTGGTTTGTGAAAATTGGTTTTGGATTTGGGGGAGTGTTTTACGATTAAATTTGTCAGGAGGGTCTGGAATCCGTCAACGTCGTTTAGGGAAAGGTTGTTGGAGTCTGGTGTTTATATAGGATAGGATTTTGGAGCTGACTCTAGGGATGTTTGTAAGGTTGAGATTTATTTTAGTAGGATGACTAACCAGGGGAGGGATATGGTTAAGGTTGATAGAGAACGTGATAGCCAAATGATCTGAGCCAAGGTCGGGGGACAGGGTAATATCACTTATAGAATTGACGAGGTTAGAGGTGTGGAGTAATAAGTCGGGAGTAGTATCCTTATTTTGGGGCATAATGAATGTGGGGTTGTTGTGACGGCGAACAAAGAGGGAGTTACTTAAGAAGGATTGGATCTGACGGATTTTAATTTTGTTGATATTAAAATCGCCGACGATGAGTGAATATTCAAACAATGATGCCATTGTTAGGATATTCCGCTCAATCGCGGAGTGAGGATGGATGTATACCAGGAATATGTGGATTTTCTTTTTATTGTGGAAGGGAATAGTGAAATGGAGACAATCATTGAGGGGGTTGTTAAGGGATGGGGGATTGGCTTTAGAAGATATTTGACATTGTTTGTTAGAAAGCAAGTCATCAATATTTTGTTGAATATCTTGAGCTGATGCAATTTTTAAATTTGATCGGTTAATCTTGACCTCTTTGATTTTTTTGCTATTTTTCATTAAAGAAAATAGTTGCTCGCACAAATAAGTGCTTCCGAACGTAAATACGTAACAGTAACGGCTAAGAAACATTTTAGGAAACCGATCTACATATAAATATATTAATTCCATTTGTACGTTTTCATCAACAATTTCAATATCGATAGATATAGGTAATATCGATAGATAGAAGTAAAAAGACGAAATTGTACTTAACAGCTTTTAAAATAAAAAAAATCTTCGACCGATTTCCGTTTCCCTTTCTAATAATTTAATTTGGTGAGCATATTCTGAAAATCTAAATTTAGGTAGAATTGGTAAGACCATACTACATTATAGATAATCATATACACTTAATAAAGTTGGAACACAACCTGAATATATAAATATATTCAACCTTCCGGAACTCTATAACATTATTGAGTCTTTTTAGGACTACCAAAACAAATATCATGTGGAATTTGCCAGTTATTTAATAGATTTCAGTCCACCTTCGTGGCACTCAACAAAAACCAGAAAAATTACATTGTTTTCCATCTGTAGATTGTAACCATCTGCAAACGCGTTTCGAGATTTACCTCTTATCAGTGCAGCTTTGCTTTTATGAATAACAATTTGTAAAACACTTGCTTGAAACCCACGTGGATGACTATGGGTTAGATATTTTTAATTTGACATTTAGAAGAAAAGTTGAATATATTTATTAATTTAGATGATTTAAGCAATTGACACCTTTCAAAGTAAGAGAAGTTTTCTTTTTCTTTTTGTACTCGCCAAAGTAGGTTATAATTTTTGTTTGAAAGCGTTAATATTATCAAATAGCGTTGTATCAACATGATTTTTGCTGCAAGCTTAAGTTGATGTTGATGATTAACAATAAGTTGTAATATCAACTGAGAAAGCCAAGTCCTTTATCCATTGTCCATCTTTTAATTCAGCACATCCATAATTTTTGTTTCCATGAAAATTATGATTTCGTCCAGCAATTTGAAAAATCGTTTAAACACTTTAATTATGACTTGAAAGCCATCCAACTTCCGTATAATATGGTAGATCGGTGTATTCACATTCTATATCTTCCAAAAATAAAACAAATTGACGATGATTAAGTCCACGTGCTCGAATATAATTTACAATTTTGGTGACATAGGAATGACTTCCAAAACTTCGCAACCGCGAATAAAAATGAGCCAGCTGAGCAACAGAGTAGACTTGAAATGTTGATATTATTAAATTATGTTGATTTTTCAAATCTCGGCTATTTCATGAACGGTTTGCTACAGTATTTCGACTTAAACTTACACTTTTAAATTTTTTATTTGTGCTGTATATAATACTTCCGCCGTTTATAAAAAAAAAAAAACGTCTTGGCGGGCCACAATCTATGTATCGACTGGCCTCATGCGGCCCGCCGCGGGCCGTGTGTTTGACATGCCTGGTTTAATAATTCGATGGAAAGAGGAACAATTTTGTAATTGAACCAAGTAAGGACCTATAGCCCATTTTTTGAATCATTAGCCAATCACATAACATAGCTTCAATATCTTGATTTTATCGCTCAACAGATCCTGGACTAGGTGGATCTGTAGGTTAGGTTTTTTTTTACCACAGGTTTGCCACCAATTACAATTTTAAACGTTGGCCACAGAGTTGTTAATTCTTGTATTACAGCAGGCGTAAACTTAGGGCCGTTGTCGGTTTGTAGTATCTCATATACGTAGGTTGTCCTCAGACGACCTACTTCCAAGAATATTTGTAATAGCTCCATTGCTACTTCGGCAACACTTTTTGAAGTCGACGGTCGAAGAAAGCAGAATTTCATCGCGTGGTCCTCAGTTTAATAACCATCTGTAGTTTGTATCTGAAGTCGATTGTAAGTCAATGAAATCGACTTGCCCACGATGATGAGTCGCGAAATACAAACAACAACATTCCTTTTCAACGGCCAAACAAAGATTCCTTTTCTTGTTTTTTTTCTTTTACCCTGACATATCGTACATAGCTTTACAATTTCCAGTACAACTGAAGTAGGTATTTCGAAAGCCTCCAATTGTTTGATGTTTTCCGCCTTTAATGTACAGGCCTCCATTCCCTACAGCAGGGTGGGAAAGATGTAGCACTTTAGCATTCGGTTTCTAATCTCTAATTGAATGCTGCGGTTACAGAGAATTTTCCCTATTTTACAAAGGGCACTACGGGCGAGTTCTATTCTGCGGTTGATTTCCTTGATTTTCTCTGCATTATCTGTTGTTACCCATGTTCCTAAGTACTTGTGGGAGGATACCCATTCTAAAGTTTCGTTGTTAATGACTATAGGTGGTCCATTATGATTAATGCTTGGGTACTTTGTAGTAGCCATAACTTTTGTCTTCTTTACGTTTATGTCCAGTCCGCATCTTTTACCCAAAACCCAATGATCTTCAAGTCAACAACGATATTATAAAAAGCACTAATGAATTCAAGTACTTATCTTCTGAAGGTTCAACGCGAAAAGACATCCAAAACAGCATTGTTCAGGGAAAAACGGCAATTCAGAACCTGGACTTAATTCTATGGTCCTCCAAAATTCACATAAATACAAAAGTCCATGCACAGCCAACACCATTACAATAAATAATTACGGACGCGTCCAAAAACAATGGGCATGTTTCTAACGGTTCGACACGCTTTAGTCGAATACACGTTTATATGTGGTACTAGTGCTCCTCCAGTGCTCCGACTAATGTATCGTACACTATGGTTTTAGATTAATATAGTACTAACACAGCTTTAAAACATGTAAATAATGGTTTCTTTCTCGATATTTCCCAGGCCTTTCTGTTTTAGATTTATATAGTACTAACATAGCTTTAAAACATGTATATATTGGTTTCTTTATCGATAATTCCCAGGCCTTTGACAGTCTGGCATGAGGGCTTATTGAACAAAATAAAAAACCCACTCCCGACAAACTATTAAATATATTTAAAGTCATATTTAACCGACATCTATGTTAAGCAAGGAGACGGCATAACCAAACTGCACAGGGCTCACGCAGTATTCCCACAGGGAAGCGCGCTTGGTCCGATCCCCTATCTGATTTTTACCTCAGACCTGCCTATGACAGACTATAAGTTCAGGGTTTAAAGAGGAAAAACCTTCACGACCCCATGATATTATATAGTCCTGCTTATCTACTCTTGTATCATCCAGACTGGCCTGTCTAGTCTTATATCTCTAATATTGTCTCTCTTTGCATTGTATTGTCTGTGTACTGAAGATTCAAATTCCCAGGTCCTGTTCTAATACTAAGATGTACTTTTAATACAAAGATGATTTCTCTGTCTAGTCTACCTAGCCTTATAGTCTAGTTTTGTATCTCTAAGTCCCCGGGTTCGAATCCTGGTCGGGGAGACAACTAGGGCGGTTTTCACTAACCGTCCGGGCTGCCCACACTGAATGAATGCAAAATATGCGATACCGGGGTGCATACTAAAAGCAAAGGTGGAATAGAGGGTTTAGTAGTCCTTATAAGTCCGTCCTCCAGGGTAGTGTAGCTTAAGATAAGTAGACAACATACCCGGCTGGCAAGCGGGAGACCCGGGTTCGATTTCCGATCGGGGAGGTAACGACTAGGACGGTTTTCAGTTACCGTCTGGAATGTCCACCCTGAATGAATGTGAAATATGCTATTCCCGGGGTGGCGCATACTAAAAGCCAAAGTGGAATAGCATTGTCCAGTCTGCCAATTTTTTTTTTGTCTTTCTAGTTTTGTCTAGTATATAGTTTTTTGTATAGTATATTGTATATTGTAGTATTTGTTTCATTTAATTTCCCTTGTCTTCGTCGAATTTAGTTATCACCATTGTCTGTCTAATCCTATTTGTCTGTCTTTATGTGATAGATTGCCTGCTTAAGTAATTCTATCAGATTACTCAGTCGCCTAGTTTAATCTATTTACACTGTAATGATTAAAACTAAGGCGTTCTTTTACATTCTTCACAAAAAAGCCTAATACCAAAAGTCACTAAGAATATTTTAAATGGTTTTAGAAAGCAAATTTAAGCATAAAAAAAATAGATAACTGGAGCACATATTAAAGGAAACAAAACTATTTGTAATATTATTTGAAGAAAAAGAAATATCTCACGATTGTAACTACACTGAAAACAAAATCTAATTCACATAACCCTGAACCTAGGAAAAAAAACAATACAGTTCCTTCAAACACACACACACGCCGCTTGTCGTTTTCCACCTTTCTTATAAATCATTTCATATCCTTTCTGCATATCTTTTGCATAGGAACAAAGCCGCAATTAATGCACTACCAATAACTTACAAATTCCTTGTAATTTATTTCATATAATTGCTATGCACAATAAAATCTCAATTCAAACACGAAAAGGAAAAAACAAATGTGTACACATACACGGGAGACAATGTTATCTGATACTTTCTATATCCTTTAATTGAATTACAATATTGTTTTTTCTTCCTTCAGATTGTTTTAAATCAAAATAAGTTATAATTAATTCCATAATTATAGGCAGTGTTGAATACATACATAATTATTAGTTAATCAAGAAAAAAAAAACTAGTTAGACAGGATAAAATAATTCATACAGTTTTACACTTTGTACTCATTATGTGAATAAACTATAATTAAAAATCATTACAAGCAAAATAGAAAATACTGTATAAATAATAATAAACAGACAGAGTAGATTAACAGACTAACAATAATACAATAAACTTAAAACAAGCGGAACACAGCCTCAATATATAAATATATTCAGCCTTTCCGGAGCTCTATAACAATTACTGAGTCTTTTTAGGACTACCAAAACAAATCTCATGTGAAATTTGTAAGTTATTATACATATATTAAGTTATGCTATAGAGCTCCGGAAAGGCTGAATATATTTATATATTCCGTCTGTGTTCCGTTTGTTTTAAGTTTGTATGATTATCTATAACGTAGGATGGTTTTACCAATTCTAAGAATACAATAGATGAGACCAAATAGAAAAAATTGACAGGTTTATAGGTAAGAATAGAAAAACTATACTCGGGCCGGCGAGAGAATGCAGCTGTACTGCGCCGAGGTATGACGGGCAAAGGACGCGCCGAAGTACGCGCAGATTAGTTTCAGTTAAGAAACATGCGTCAGTTTTTCAAATACGGACAACTAAACACCGCGCACTCGAAATAAAGTGGGGGTATGCGCAAAACAATACTAAACTCGTCGAGAATAGATGCATACTCTCGCCGGCCGGACTATAGAAAAACAATACTAAACTAAATACACTAAACTAAACAAGAAACAAGATGGGCAAGGCAAGCCTGATTACTATCTGAATTGTCAGACAAGGCAAGGCAGGCAGTAATATTACTGGCAATCAAGTGTTTTTGTATTCAAGTTGATGTGTAAAATTGTTTTCAAAGTCGTTTTTTGTCTGTGTAGTCCTTGGTTTTGTATTTCTAGTCTTTCTATAGTCTTGTTTCAATGGTTTCGTCTAATGATGGGCAAACTCGTATTTTTGTTAACTCGAGTTAACCCGGTTAAAAATTTGCGTAACCCGATTTCAAACCGAGTTATCCAAACCGAGTTAGCAGAAAAATATGAATTTTATTATAAATTAGATTCTGGACGCCCCTGGTCTTAATTAGCACTTATAAGCCAACTATTTTATTTTTCGCCCATTAATTTTCACAGAAAAACTGTTTTTTTTTGCAGGAAAATATACAATGTGTAATGTATGTTAAGTGATACTAAATATTAATAAAAATATATACCTAATATATATATATATATATATATATATATATATATATATATATATATATATATATATATATATATATATATATATTTATATATATATTTAAATGAATTTATAAACAAGCAACAAAAAAATCAACAATATCAGTAATACCTAAATATGACTTAAATGGAACAAAATTTTTTTATTATATAACTGAAAGCTACTATTTTAAGAAAAACTATTTTAAATCAAACTATTGTGTGGTATTAAGAAATAATATTTGGTTTACTCTTTTTGGTGCTAAACGGTTTCGTCTTTCATTGCATAAAATGCCAGCTTTCGAAAATAATCTTTCTGAGCGAACTGATGTAGCAGGTATACAAAGGTATTTTTTCGCCATTTTAAACAATGTTGGAAATAAACTTTCTTTTTCACTCCGAAATTGAAGTGGATCATTTTTGCGATCTAAATATGGCATTTCAACAACGTACTGTTTTACTAACATAGCAGCTGAAGAATATGGAGTACACTTTTCGTTCGATTTTGTTATTTTTTTATCCACAACAGCCCAAATGTCATCATCTGAACAGGTCAATTCAGATACAGTAGCATTAGAAGTTGATGGTTGTTCTCGTAAATGTGAGGTATTTGTTGAAACTGATATTGTGTCCTGTAATTCATTTATTACCCACATTTGTGCATTCTTAGCATTACTTTCTAATAAGAATGCTCTTTTTTTAAATCGAGGGTCAAGAAAGGTAGCTATGGCTGCTGTTCTATTATTTTCATAAATTCCAAGTCCTTTTTCTACTACATTGTCAATAATTTGTTGTAAAAACTTGCCTGACTCTGTCAGTGGAGTTTTGCTGTTTACAGCCTTCCTGAGACCAAATACAAGAGGTATAACAGAAGACAGGGATGGATATTTTTCTCCAGATAAAATGACAGTTACCTGTTCAAAAGGATGTAAAAGCGTCACCATTTCTTCAGCCAATAACCACTCATGAGACTCTAAATTTGATGGTGGTAAATTCAATGTAGGTAAAACAGCAGAAAGCGGTACCTTCAATTTGATTAAGCACTCCAGCATGTAGAAAGAACTGTTCCACCTGGTACGAACATCTTGCTTTACTTTTAGTAAATCCATATTCATTTGTTTTTGCATGTGAAGTAAAGCATAGGACGACTTGCTACTATGCTTGAAGTGGGAAACAATCGAACGGCACAGTTTTAATACTTGTAATATTTGACTGTTATCCAGATTGTTTTCTAAATCAGCCCTTTCTTTATCTATACAGTCTTTGACAGCAAGGTTCAGTTTATGAGCAACACATAAATGTTTTCGTTTTTTAAGAATCTCATAAATTGCCTTTTTCATAGGTGCAGCGTTATCAGTGACTATGCAGACTATTTTTGAATCTATTTTCCAATCATCCAATACTAGTTGTAGAGCATTTGCTCTGTTTTCAGCCGTATGATTTTCTAGTATTTCTGAAGTGGAAATAACAAATGAATGTAATTTTACATTTTGTATAAAATGAGCTGTCACAGTTATAAAACTTTTATTGCTATCTGTGGACCAAATATCAGATGTTATCGCAATGTATTCAATATCCTCCAATCTCTTTTTGTAAGCTCTGGACTCTAAGTCATATTTTTCTTCAATCATTTTTGTAAGTTTTTTTCTAGATGGAATTTCGTACTCGGAGTTTAATGTTTTGGTAAATTTGCGAAAACCTTCTTTTCAACGATTTGTAATGGCTGCTAATCTTTGACTATAATATGCATTTGGGCATCGTCCCCAGATTTCTGCACATATTTATTGTATAGATTCAAATTTAAACGGCTTTGTTTTCATTTCTTTGTTGGAGGTTCGACATCATTTGACGAAACCGGAACAGGCATCGCCGGCATCGGCGACTCATCTAAAATTGACTTGTTGATGTTGCCAATGTTTTCACTGAGATGTTTCTTTTTAATATGATTCATCAATGTGGTTGTATTTCCAGAATATATATATATGTGTTATAACATGTTTTACATTTTACTTTTCCGTCAATGGGTAAACTAAACACTTCCCACACCACTGATCTTTCTCTAGGACCTAGCATTATTCCGGTAAACTTCCCCAACAATATGTAGAAAATATTTACTTTACACTACACGTAACAACAATTGGCGTAGGTCGGGTATATCCGCACCACGATGTATTGCGTTTACGCCGTTGACCATGATCGTATAGGAGCCGAACCGATTAGTCGGTCGGAGATGCAGCCAGCGTATCAACTCGAGTTGGTAAATCGAAAATCGAGTTGACTCGAATTATCTTTAACTCGAGTTAACCCGGTATAAAAAATCGAGTTGACCCATCACTAGTTTCGTCCATCTAATCGCCTATAATCTATTTGAAAGAAACAAGAATAGATAGGCAAGTCTAGAATGACAAATCTGGATATACTAGAGTTTTATGGGGCGTAGCTGACAGAATATAATTGCACAGACAAGTGGTCCACATGAACTAGCTGTAGCTGGTAAATATAATTCCAACAGAAACACCCTGGAACCGCCCTTGGCATCACTTCGGGGTGACTGTTAGGTTTTCTACCTGTTTTGCATGCACTTCATTTATGTAACTTCTTCAATCTGTCATAATAGGTACACATAGGTAAGAATGTCATAGGTAAGAGATAAAGATTACTGTACGTTAACATCCGTTTCTAAATTCGGTTCTCTCTTTCCTGCCTGTCTTTTTCTTTCATTATGACCCATCATCGCCGTTATAGCGTGCCAGTCTGCTTCTGGTCTAAGAAGCACAGAAGGACTACACGCCGAGTCAAAAGAGTTCACCAGAACTTTCGGAGTTTCTCGAAAGGGAAGTAAAACAACATATCTTCCGTCCTGGAGACTTTGGACAGAGAGAGAAACAGTTTTTGCATTCGCGGTCCTCCTTTGATGAACTTTGGCCTCTAGCTAGGGGGGAACCTCTATTTCCCAAAAACGCTTCATGGTGGTCTCCAAACAAGTGGTTTCCTTCGGAGCAACAAATGAATGCCTTTCAACTCGACCAATATTCGGGAGAGATCCCATAAGCACAGCCGAAGGGAGTACGAAAAGCGACTGACATTTCCGGAGATAAAACAACTCTTTCTCCATAAACAACAAAAGGAAACCGATTATGCCATCAATTTTTCCCGATTTACCAAAATTACTGTCGGCTAAAGGCAAATCCCTCAAGTGACTCGAAAGGTCTACTTTTTGGGGAGGAATATCGCCCGCTATATTATCAACAACAAAATCGTTGACGCGGAGAACCGTCCGAGTATCGAAACGACGTCTGTCCAAAAACTTTTCGCTCCTCCAAAGCCTACCACAGACACATCTGACTTTTCCACGGGAAGACCTCATTTTTCACAAATTCCCCTGCAAAGAAAATTCACCTCACTTCCACAATCGAACAGAATCGAACGCAGTGTTTCCCGCCTTGTCGGGAATTTCGGCAACAAAAGTAGACAACAACACAGATGAGGCCGTTTACTTTGCCGATCCCTGAACCTGCCATGTACGCAAAGCTTTCTGGGAAGAAGACGACGTGGGTGTTGTTTCCTGAACGAAATGTAAAAGCGAATTATGAGGAGCCTGGCAATGAGAACAATTATCTGTGTCAAGAAATAGCAACAAGCCGATAGCAAATGTTCATCTGATAGACAGCGAAAACAAAGCAAATTCGACTTGACCATCTTAAATCTTTTCCAAAGAGTTTTTGTAGAAATGTGGAACAAACCTGAAATTTATGATTTCGACCTTTGCAGCAAAAACAAAACGAAGTAACAGGTTTCACTTCAGAGTGAACAATAAATTCCTAGTCGTCGGCCGAGCTATAAAATACCTTTGTGACACACCGGGAGAGACGTCCGACGTCGGCAACGTCCGGATATGTCTTTCTAGAAACTTGACAAATTCCTTATAAGTCGGAATATCCTTTTCCGGAAAAGCTGCTTCAAACGCCCGCTTTGTACCCGCGTCTATAACTTGCTAAGCCCGATTTAAAAAAATTAAATCAACGAGATGTCAGACCAAGATGTTGCAATACGGGTGCGCAAAATCCATCAAAAACGGAACATAAGCCCTGGCGTGATTCCACTCGAAGCGATGGAAACTGAAAACAATTCTCCAAGTAAGCTTCACCTAACGCCCGAGGATCATTAAACCGACTTACTAAAGCTTCAAAAGTGTGACTATAATTTAACCCTGTTACCGTAATATTTTGACAAATGCTCAACGCAGGCCCTCACCAGCTTGTTACGAGGTGCTGTATCTTTCCAGATTGGACAAACGAGTATCTCCATGCACCAAGCTACGAAACACATTATAAAATATTGTCCTAGCAGCACAAGAGCTATCGAATTTTGGAATTTTCAACCTTTTCATTTTAGGGGCATCTGAACTCACTATCGGTGGTGCTGATGTTGGAGCTGCAGGGGGGACGCCAGAACAACTAATGCAACCCGCTCTATATATTAATACATTCGGTTAAATCCTGAATGGCCATATCAAGAGTTGGCTCGAATTTCTCATCAATATCTAATTCCAGCTCATTAATTCGCATTTCGAGTTCGTCAAAGCTTTTGAAACAGCTGTGCCACATAACTGACTTGCTATTAGTCGGTAGTCTGTCCATTCTACGCAATGAAAGATGGTATGTTCGGCGGAGTCGATCTCCAGACAGAACCAACATATAAGGTTATCTTTCTTTTTATTTTGAAAAGGAATGATCCAAAGACCCCATGTCCAGTAAAGGCCTGGGTGACATAGTAGTCAACCTCTCCCCACTTTCTTTCCTTCCACAGTCTCACGTCTTTAATAAAAGTTTTCGTCCATCCGTCGTATCCATCCCATCTCTGCTACCACTCATACATGCATTTTTTTGTGGAGGGGTGAGTCAACCTCTCTTCACTTTCTTTCCTTCCACCGCCTCACGTCCATCATAAAAGTTTTCGTCCATCCGTCGTATCCTTTCCATATCTGCTGCCATTCATCCATGCATTTGTTTTTTTACTATTCTACTATTCTTCCCGCAAAGTTAGGTCTGTCTTGTACAGAAACAAGTTAGAAGCCCTAAACAGAAAATGGTCAGAAGCCGGACTAAGAATGAATAGATCCAGAACAAAATTCTTGGTTATAAGCCGTAATAATTAATCGTCCATCACGGTAGCGTCCATCAAGGAAACAATCGAAAAAACTACGAGCACGAAATACCTAGGCACACTAGTAAACGACAGATGGGACCTACTACAAGAGATCAAGAGTAGGGTAGAACAAGCCAGACAGACATTCAACAAACTACGTCCCTTGCTATGCGATAAAAACCATATATTTAGAAATCCGCCACAATATTTCAGCTAGTTGAAGAAATTGTCAACTCCTTGAATTCCGGTCAAAATATTGCTGGGATATTCTTGGACCTTTCCAAAGCATTCGATAGTATTGACCTTTCGAAAATGCTTGTAAAGTTAGAGGAATATCGTTTCAGAGGGTGCAGTTACAGGCTCCTAAAATCATACCTCGCAGATCGAAAACAATGTATTCGAGCACAGGATGAGTGCAATGGAGGTGTCAAGATGTCCCAGTACCAATATATAAAAAGAGAAGTCCCACAGGGAAGCACATTAGGTCCCTTACTTTTTTTATTATACATAAATGACCTTCCAGATAATATTATTTATAAAATGGTGATGTTCGCTGACGATAACACACTGTCTATTGAAGTAAAAATCCGGTGGAGTTGCAGCAAGAAATAATTAATGGTATGTCTGTCATGAAGTCATATTATTCAAATAATGATCTTAAGTTAAACGTCAACAAAACCAAAATTATTGAATTCTCTGCTCATAGAGAGGAAAATATCGAATTCATCTTCAATCAAGAAACACTTACGTCGTCCTCGGATACAAAGTTTTTGGGTGTTATAATTGATAAAGGACTTAACTGGAAGGCCCATGTTAACAATATATCTCCAAAAATTAGTAGCTTCTGTTATGCATTGAGAATCTCAGTCGGTTGACGAATGTAGTAGTTTAATTGCATATTATGCATACATTGATTCAGTTATTCGGTATGGAATAACTTTTTGGGGATATTCGATCGATGCTCATCGAATATCTTTACTTCAAAAAAGAAGTATTAGAATTATGTTCAACATGAAAATGACAGACTCATGTAAAGCAGTATTCATTGAGAAGAGAATACTTACGTTACCCCTGCATCTATATTTTAAAAAGTGCCAGTTATGTAAAGGAGCATTATAAAATGGTTAAAAACATGAATATACGCAAGAATACAATACGCGCAAAAAATGTACTTTGCGTCCTATAAAAACAAGTTCAACTTTAGTTCAAAAAAATGCTGTTGGTGAACTAATAAAAATCTACAATAAACTTCCGAGTTACATTAAAGACATAAAGTGTGTTAAAATATTTAAACTCACCTTAAAAACGTATTTGACTAAAAGGGCATAATATTTATTAAATGAATATTATTTTGAAAATTTTAATTAAATGTAATATTGCCTCTTGGTTTGTTACTTTTATTTACACATTTTATACATTTTTTTTTCTTTTATAACATATTTTATTTGTATATTTATATTGACACGTTCTACACCGCAAGGAATTAGACTACTTAAATAAAGATAATAATAATAAAAACAAATAATTAAAAAAAAAATGGTCAAATGCTACGTTTGGCCAGTCCTACCGTATGGAGCAGAAACCTGGACGATAAAAGTAACATCCATTAAAAAGATAGAGGCGTTCGAGATGTGGACACTCAGAAGAATGCTCCGTATCCCATGGGTAAACCACATTACCAACGAGGAGGAGCTAAGAAGAGCAGGAGTGGACAGTTTACTATTCAATACCATAAAGCAGCGCAAGATCGGGTATCTGGGTCACATACTAATTGGGCCAAGATGTCGAATTCGCCAGCTCATACTCAAAAGAAAGATAGAATAGGTATATAAGAATAGATAGGATAGGTATAATAGAATAGATAGGAACATCAGGAACTGCACCAGAATCAAAAAGTTTGGTGACATGTGCCAAGCAGCGATAAACAAAATATTAACAATTATTCAATAAATGATAATTCGCCAAAGCACATAGGTGTAAGGCAACAGAAGAAGAACAGAAAAATGGCGAGTGGTATCGTATCGAGTGATATACAGAACCGTATCCTCTGCTGCAGCAACAGCTTTAGCCTCATTTCCGCCTATCGAGCTGCGGGTTCGGGAGATGGTAAGCATGGTAAGCCATAGCTTTAACCGCACTTCCGCCTATCGAGCTGAAGGTTCGGTAGATTGTAAGCATATATCGATAAGCATATATCAATATGTACAGAACGGTGTCCACTGCTGCAGCAACAGCTTCAGCCCCACATCCGCCTATCAAGCTGGGGTTCGGGAGATAGTTAGCAACAGCTTTTGCCTCACTTCCGCCTATCGAGCTGAGGGTTCGAAAATGGTAAGCGTATATCGATACATGCTTACCATCTCCCGAACCATCACCTCGATATGCGGAAGTGAGGCACCATATCGTGGCTTTACTAACTACACGGCCTAAGTCGATTTTTGGCGGTATTGACAGTTTGATACCATTGGATGTTTTCATCATAGTACATTGGATAGTCCATCTGATTGGTTAGTTGTTGGACTAGAATGCCGTTATTTTAAAACACACTGACACGGCTCAAGTCACATGATCTCGAAACACCGCACAAGTCCTTCAAATCGCTACAGAAAATCGCACGCGCGGATACTGTGCTCCATGAATTAGTGATATTGAGTGATTTTTCAGCTGAATTTACCTGAAGGGTTTGTAAATAGCGCCCAGAAAGGTAGGTTTTGTATTAACTAACTTAAATCAATGTTTTAATAAGTTATTTATGTTTTTTTTTTTACTTCTATATAAGTGTTGGACTTAAGCGGTGTTTGGAGAATAAAACAACGGACATGAGCGGTGTTTTCGTATGTGTTTGCAGATTGATGATACTGATTCCAGCTCTGATGATGAGTTCATTGAGAGATTGGGCCTACTGTTAAAGTTCTCTTTCTTTACAGATTTTTCTCAGGATTTAATTAATAAATTGATTCGGCCTGGAACAAAACCACACAATCCTGTTGTAACTGATATACGATTGCTTGAACATGGTGATACAATTTAGTTTAAACTCAATTTGGATGATTATATACAGCCCATCACTCAACGTTCTACCCCTCTGAATAAAATCAAAAGGATATAAGAACTTCCTAAACTTTATACATCACGCTTGTCTATAACCAAGCGAAAATTTGATGATTTGCAGGACTTTGACTTTGCAGGAAAGGTTTGGTTTGAATTGTTCTTCCAGGTTCTTGTCATCAATATTACGATGGCTTACCACATTCTCGATAAAGTTTGAGAGATTTATATTTTGAATTGGTAAAACCATACAACATTATAGATAATTAGATAAACTCAATAAAGACGGAACAAAGCGTGAATATATAAATATACTCAACCCTTCCGGAGCTCTATTATACTACTGAGTCTTTTTAGAACTAACAAAAATAAATCTCGTCAGTTATTCTATAAATATTCTATAAATTGAATGAAATTTGTCAGTTATTCTATAGCTTTCAGTCCACCTTCGTGGCACTCAACAAAAAACCATAAAAATAACATTGTTTTTAAGATCATGTCTTTCCGATACCTTGAGTGGATAGCCATCTGTGGACGCGTTTGGAGATTTATCTCTCATCGAGTGCCACGATGGTGGAATGAAAGCTATAGAATAACTGACAAATTTCATACGAGATTTGTTTTTGGTAGTCCTAAAAAGACTCATTAGTATTATAGAGCTCCGGAAAAGTTGAGTATATTTATGTATTCAAGCTTTGTTCCGTCTTTATTAAGATTTATATTTTGTTTAATTAATCTTAAATAAAGAAGAGATTTTATTTTTTTATATTTCTTTGTTAAGTATTGATAAACCCTATTAGTACTTTGTTAATGACATTACTAATGATAAGTCGTAGGTTAAAACCTACTTATTTTGATTATAGTCTCTGTAGAGGTAAATTAATAGTGAAAAGGCATCATTTTTGTTTTTAAATAAAGATTTTTCTTTTCACAGCAAAATACAAAATTTGGTGCTAAACAAAAATTTGGTACTATTTACGGATTTACTATTCCTTTATAATCAATTAAGTAAAAGAAAAAACATAATTTTGACTTTTGACAATTAATGACCAAATAACAAAGTTTTTATTGCCTCCTGAAAACTGAAGGGAAATGACTTGAGCGGTGTAGCAAAGCCACGATATGGAGTAGACTAGGCAGACAAGAATATTCTTAATAAATTTGGAATATCAAGTATTGTTAGATTTGACTAAATAGTCTGGTTTGCCTAATCTGGTCTATCTAAGCTCGAATAATATAGCCGCTCAAAAAAACTCATATATTGAATCTCCACATTGTCTTATCTAGTCTTGCTTATCTAATCCAATGTCAAACCTGTCTAATATTCTATGTATATCTTCTCTTTATATTTTATCGGCTTAGTTTACTTGTCTACTTAAACCTAGGGAACAGAATGGGCTGAAAAATAACAGGAGAACGTGCGGTGTATCTGCTAGACATATGTTCTTGAAACCACACCATAAAAACTATGGACATTAAAAAAACGTATTTAATAGGAAATATTGACTTAATTAAACTAGAACAAACTAATGATCATAATCTTTTTGATATCTGTGAGATATCGCGGCTTCTCGCTGGTTAAACTTGTCTATAATGCTGCCAGCTGACTCTTTTCTTGCTTGTCATGTCTATATAGCCTCGCGTGCCAATAATGTTCTCCAGTTTATATAGAGAAAACAGTTTCCATTCACTATTTATGAATATATTTGGGCCCATTTAATCTTCTATTTATTTATCAATTTATTGTTAACGTCTTGAGGAGCGACAAGAGGCCGTGAAAGTATTTCTATTTAAATATTTTATTTGGAATTATTAACGAGACCTTATTTGCAGCAACAAAAGCCGAGAGACGTTGAACGAAAATAAACAAACAATGAAAAACAAAATAGAAAAGATTTACAACCGTTTATTTGATGATTTCTCGTGAAATAGAGGTAATCAACAGTAAGTTACTGTTATTTGAAGACTTGGGGAATAATTTCTTCGAAACAAACCAAATGAATTTCTGCATTGTGTGTTCAGTCAATACTAGAACTGT
Source organism: Phosphuga atrata (assembly GCA_944588485.1). NCBI lineage: Eukaryota > Metazoa > Arthropoda > Insecta > Coleoptera > Silphidae > Phosphuga > Phosphuga atrata. The sequence continues at coordinate 19,414,551 of OX155892.1, forward strand.
TAGTTTTAGTATTCTTCTCACTATTCAAAGATGAATTGGATGTTTCTGACAACTTATGCATAAAATACCCTTGCATAATTAAAAGTTAAAGAAGAGAAATTAAAATGCTTCAATATATGTACGATTATATATACTAGGGTAGGTACAAATACATAATTTCTGACCGTTATATACATGTGAACAATATAAACGTATGAATATAAACAATAATATAAAGAAAATGATCTGCATTTTAGCCAAATTTGTAACTGTTGGTGTAAAGAAAGGTTTCATTTCTCAAAATAAACCATCCTACCATGTGAAACCATCCTACGTATAGATAATCATACAAACTTAAAACTGTGTAAGGCTGTGTTCCGTTTGTTTTAAGTTTGTCTAAAAATCTATATTGATAATAGAATTGAAAGTAGGAGATTACCACTACGATATCTTCAAATCTGTTAGTAGCTACAATTACACGGAAATCTTCTGTTACTCTTTGGCACACCCCGCTGAAGAAGCGTGGTGTGAGCCGTTCGCTGCGTCAAAGCAAGTAACGGGAACGGTCAAGACCGATTTGTGTCAGGGGCTGAAGGCCAACAGATGTAATGAAAGAGTAAAGAAAATAAAGTTAGAATTTGTGTAATTACTACCATAGAGTCCAAGATAAGAAGATCTCGTCGGCTCCTCATCCAACGGGAACTCTTATCTAATGGCAAACTGACAGATAACGTAAATCAATAAACAAACAATAGATTCCGGTTTGGAATTCGTATCGCAAGGCCACCATGGATTGTGGTTATTCTTATCTTGGACTCTAAGGTAGTAATTACACAAATTCTGACTTTATTTTCTTTACTCTTTCATTACATCTGTTGGCCTTCAGCCCCTGACACAAATCGGTCTTGACCGTTCCCGTTACTTGCTTTGACACAGCGAACGGCTCACACCACGATTCTTCAGCGGGGTGTGCCAAAGAGTAACAGAAGATTTCCGTGTAATTGTAGCTACTGACAGATTTGAAGATATCGTAGTGGTAATCTCCTACTTTCAATTCTATTATTAATTTGGTTCAAACCATGACATCTCATTTTAAACTTTATATATTGATAATCTTGAAAACATTCTTGAATTAGTACTATTCTACCAGATATGGCTTCTGGCTTATGTTGATACACAAAACTAACGTTAGTTTATGCAGTGCCAATTCAAATGTATTTAAAAATTTACTCAAAATCTTGTCACTGATGTCTGAAATTACACCAGACCTTATCGTTGACGTTTGACAGCATTATTTCTTTTATGAACATAGCTCAGACCACTCAAATTCCAAAAGTTACCGTGAAACGTTTTTGTTTGATACGCACTGACCTAAAATCAAAAACTAAATCTGCATTGCTGCACTCTCACGAAACAATAAAATATAATATCAAGATAGATTTCTTGAAGTGTATATGGGGGTCTGTCTACTCCCAGGGTGTCTTTCACGTATTTCTGTATATTTAAAATACTTTGGTGAGTTGTTTCAACCATCTTATTTCTCAGTTGCTAATTTACAATGTATTTGAAGCTATTAGAACACAATCAACATATGTCTCAAGCCGGTGAAAACTCTGACCGTCGCGACGGCCAGGTTAGGTTATTAGGACGCGTCGACGCATTTTGACGGAAAGCTTGAAAAAGAAATGGAAAGAGTTTTCTTGGATGAACAAGAGAGGATTTTTTTTATGGGAGATGGTACCGATACAGATATCGACGAGGACCAAGATTAAGTGGAAGAACAAGAAATCAATTTCAGAAATCGAACAGAGTGATGAAGATTTAGAGGAGGAACAAGCCATCAATAAGACGAATATCAGTATTAAAAGGCAAGAATTACTACATATGGAGTGTAAAAATACCAAAAAACAGAGTATCATTTCTGCCAGAACCAAAAGGAGAGGCCCGTCATGTAATAAGTGTATCAGAGGCATAGACCATGCCTCTGATACACTTATTTTATATTTTATTTGATTAGGAATTTTTAGATTCAGTTCTTATTCATACTAATGAAGAAATGACGAAACAAATAAATTTACTAAATAATTTGCAGTCATACCATCGTTAGACCATCGTTTACCATAATACCACACAGATATTACTGAAATTCGTGCTTTGATTGGCTTGCCTTTTTTATCTGGAGAAAAAAAACCGTTTCACGTTACTACTGAAGAATTGTGGACCAATAAATTTGGAATGATATTATTTAGAGCAACAATGTCTCTAAAACGCTTCAAATTTTTAACTTCTTACTTACGCTTTGACGATAAAAAGACTCGACCAGCACAACGAGTGAATGATAAGCCCCAATCAGGGAAATATGGGACAAATTTATCTTGAACTGTGTACAATATTATACACCGCACTCTTTTTGCACAATAGATGAACAGTTAATGAGATATAGAGGGAGATGTCCAATTCGTATTTTCATATCTTCTGAACCAGATAAATACGGCATCAAAATATTAAGGATGAATGACGCCAGAACGTGGTATATGGTCTATACCGTATGTAGAAGCAGTATCAACTAAAAATCAGGAGTCAGTTCCATCATATTATGTAAGAAAACTTTCTGAATCCATTCATGAGACGGGTAGAAACATGAAACTTTTGTGGACTTATTCAACAAAATGCTAATTGAATATAAGATTACTATCATCGGAACATAACGGAAAAACAGATGGAAAGTAGCAGGTACTTCTCTTTTCTTTATGGAAAAGTGAAAGGTACATCAAAATTTGCTTTTGATAACAATAAAACTCTTGTGACTTTTGTACCAATTAAAAATAGAATCGTTCTCTAGTTCTCCACATGCAAAAGGTGTGGCGTAGATGTCAACCCGGCGAAAACCGAGCTAGTCGTTTTCACAAGGAAACACAACATCCCAGAATTCAGGCTCCCAATGCTAAAGGGCACTGAACTGACGACTAAGGAGAGCGCCAAGTACTTAGGTCTCATACTAGACCGAACGTTATCATGGAAGCTCAACATAAACGAAAGAGTACGGAAAGCAACGGTGGCGCAGTACTCTTGCAAGAGAGCGGTGGGGAAATCTTGGGGCCTCAACTCCAAGATTACCTTCTGGCTATACAGAGCCGTAGTTACACCAATACTTTCCTTCGGCGTTTTCATATGGTGGCCGGCACTTAATAAAAGAGTCCATCAAATGGCGCTTACAAAAGTGCAGAGAATGGCGGCGCTCATGATAACGGGAGCCATGAGAACGACGCCTACGAAAGCCTTGGAGACAATCCTGGACATAGCCCCGGTCGATTTAATGGGCAAGCAACTTGCCATTACCACAGCACTTAGACTAGTCAGTGCGAATGTTGACATCGGACTATCGTGGACACGCCGGAATAATCAATGAATTTAAAGGGGTGCCCAAAAACATAGACCGATGTCTAGCAACACCTGCTTTTGGCAACAACTTCTCATACCACATACCCTCTAAAGAGGAGTGGATGGAGAAGAAAGAGGTACCAGCAGGACACACGCAGGTCTTTACAGACGGCTCACGGAGGGAGGGCAAAGTGGGCAGCGGAGTTTTCTCCAACGACCTCAACCTCAGAATTAGCTTACGCCTGCCAGACTACTGCAGCGTTCTACAAGCGGAGGTAACCGCCATAAAAGGGGCAGCAGAGTGGCTGATGGTAAATGGGGACCCTGGTGAACAGATCCACATTTACACCGATAGCCAAGCTGCTCTCCGGGAAATTACTAGCGTGTGCACCAACTCAGCAGTGGTCTCTGGCTGTCGGAGAAAGCTGAATGAGCTCGCAGCACACACAAACGTGAGACTCACGTGGGTACCAAGCCACAGCGGGATCCCCGGTAACGCAAAAGCGGATGAGCTTGCAAAGAACGGCACAAGCCTGCACTCAACCGAAGTATTACAGGATATTGGTATTCCATTTGCCTCGTGCAAGGAGACCATAGCCGAAATAACCTCGAACCTAGCGGAGCGAAGGTGGAGGGATGAAGACACCTGCGAGGTAACCAGGCAAATTTGGCCTCACCGAAACAGGAAAAGAAGCACCAACATCGTCTCTCTAAAAAGAAACGATATCAGACTGGCAGTGGGAGTCATCACGGGACACTGTCCCATTGGCAAGCACGCTGAGAGACTGGGCATAGCGAAGCGGGACTACTGCAGATGCTGCCTGGACGAGGAGGAAGAGGATAGTGTTCGGCATTACCTATGCCAATGCCCCTCACTGACCGCAACACGATTGCTCTTCTTAGGCCAACCTTTCTTGGATGATCTCTCTGACCTCGCATCACTAGATGCGCAGACTCTCATGAGGTTCATCCACGGCTCGAAATGGTTTGACAAAATCCCCTGAGGAGGGTTGAACTCCAAGAACCGTGGTAATACAACGGGCCCATCCGAGGCCTATGTGAGCATTAGCTGCCACTTAAACCTAACCTAACCTTAGTTCTCCACAATGTACCACTAAGACTCAGTAAATGATGAAACTAAAAAACCGGAAATCACGCCTATACAACTGCAAGAGCAACCCGTAGATGGCCAATGAGATTTTTCTGTGGAATGCTGAACCACACTGTTGAAACCGCAAATGCTGAACCACAACCGCTACTGTTTTACTTGACTTGGCCAATGATGGGCTCAAAATGAATAGAAGATTTTTTTTAAATGAACTAGCCTTCCAGTTAATTGAGCCCTTCTTAAGAGTTCGGTTAGAATTTCCCAGTCTAAGTAGAAAACTAAAATCGTACATCAAGGACATTTTGGAGGTGATTTCGTACATAAAGGACATTTTGGAGGAAAGTACATATACATACATCTATCTTGGTAGTCTGTGATGCTCTGTATAAGTGTTCAGAAATTAGACCAGAAGAACAGACTGACCAAGAAAATGAAGAATGTGCCTCTGACTTTGAAGATGAAAATGATGATTCTGTTGAAGAAACCACCGAGTACAAGGGCAACCAAACAATATTTATCCCTGAGTTTCAGAAAATTGTTTTAAAAGTCAGAAAAATTGTCAAAATGTTCCGAAAGTCCCCTGTTAGTAATGATACAAATTTTCAACTACAGACTTTGGAAACCTTTGGTAAAGAGAAGAATCTTTTGCTAGACTGTAAAACCCGATGGAAATTTCTTTTAAAAATGCTGCAACGTTTTTATGAGATGAGGAAAGAAGTTGAAATTTTAATGCTTTAATCATCACTTTGATCTCAATCAGCAGGAATTAGACAAGATTAAAGAATTATGTGATGCGCTTGCTCCCCTTGAAGTCGCAGTGCAATATTTGTACAAAGAAGATGCCGATCTTGCTCACTCTGAAAAAGTATTAGCATTACAGTGAGTAAGCTAATGCTTACGGTGAATAAGCAAAAATTTTAAATTCCATTGATGCTCATCTCATAAAATTTTTGAAAGATTCTGATTTCGTCAAAGGATCATATGATGAGTTTGGTTGTAAAATTAAAAAACACAAAATATTTGATCTTGCTAGAACCTCAATACAGCGATTATTTAACGTAAATGATAATGGTTCAGAGTCTTAACCAGAAGCAGCAGTTGAAGTGGGAGTTAAAGATGCAATTGAAGATGATGCTACGAGTATTGGTACTTTTACTAAACAAATGTGCATATCTGATGAACTTAGTATGTTTCTGCAGGAGAATGATAATAAAGGAAATCATGAAAAATAAAAATCTGCTTCATATATCATAAAAAAGGAAATTGAGCTGTTTCGGGCTACAAAAAGCCTACCTGAAATGCTAGATAAATTTTTCAGGTCTTTAACCCTTAACCACCTGCCATACGTCTCAGGTGAGAAAATTACTGCTCCTTTGGGTCTGCGAGACGTATGCCAGGTGGTTAGGTGTTAACAACAATTTGACCAACTTCGTTGGAAGCAGAACGAGCATTTTCTATAATGGGTCTATTTGCCAATAAACTCAGAAGCAGACTTAATGATACGTTGAGTGCAATGACGGTTGTAAGGCGGTTTAATAAAAAATGAGATATTTGTGCCACTTTTATTTATATTATGTATATGGTTATTAACGTTAAATTTATTTATTGTTTTTTTATATTTGAAATTCTGAAATAAATTAAATGTTTCTTATAAACGATTTATTATTTTAGTTCTTTGCTATCGACCTCCTGGAACCAACCAAGTAAACCAGTAATATTGTTTATAACATTTTTTGCATAATGTTTTGCATAAAATCTACACGTATCTTTTTGTTCATCTTTACTTCAAACAGCAAGCGTTTTCTAAAACAAATTTTGTATTTTATGGGAACTTTTAATTCGTCTTATCAAGACAAAGTCACATGTCAGTACCATGTCAGTGAAAAATCATACTATTTCAGAGACTACACTCACCTGGTGCAATACCGTCAGTGTTCGTTCAGTTCATTAGCTAGGTTTATATGTATCCATTTTTATGTACAATAATAAATGGCGAAAAACGTGTTCAATATATTGCGCATTTAATTTCCCTTTTTTAAATTATTGACGCATTTGTATTGAATTGTAAATATAAAAATATAAATATGTTGTAGTCACTCATCAATTCATACTTTTTACTGACACTAAACAGATACGGCACTGACACAGCACGGATGTGCCTAAATAAACTCTTTGTTCTTTCATTCGCGTCCATTATATGCACGCGATATTTATTTCAAATTAAATATATTTTCACAAAGATATAAATTTAACGAACAAATTTGATTTTGTACGAATTTGTATTGTGCATTAAAACACTAAAGATAATTTGCAAAATTTATTGCGAATAAAAAAAAATCTAAATTTTTATTTAAACGAAACTATAGTTGCAAGATCTCTAGATATTTCAAATACAAAATAATTATTCCAGGGATTTAACTTTCTCCTGTAAAAGTTCAAATTCACTCTTAAAAAGTTCGAATTTGTCCTTTCAAGTTTCAATATCATCTTTATGTCATCAAAATTATATCAATTTCACACAACTGTTATTTTCAGACATTCCAAGTAAAATTGAAGTTTAAAAGGACAAATATATTGAAGAGACAAATTTAATATTTAAATCTTTTAACAAAAAAAAAATTTGTTTTTTATCTAATTCTAAAATTAATATTTACATATCGTGGTGAGCATACTGCACACATCCGTGCGTAAACTTAAAAATCGAATAAAATGACTTCGTAAAGGCCAGTCCGGTCCAGACGCTCCGTTTTGCACAACGTTTTGTCTGCGCAGTCTTAAGACGGAATGAAAATGTTGCAATTTGTAGAGCGTCCACACAGTGCAGTTATATATGTATATTTCGCACAGTTTTAGTGACATCGTCATGGAGGAGCTACTACTCTGGACAATTTTGGCATGCTGTGTTGTTAAGAAACTGTTTAGCATAATCTTAATGTGATTTAATATTATCTACTTTTAGAAACAAAATTTAAAAACCCAAATTTGGTTTTAAACCCAAATAAAATAAAATTGTTGGGTCTTTAACTTAACATAGAGATAAAATTTATTAATAATAATATAAGTTGCTCTTCATAGAGATATAATATATTAATAATAATATATTAAATAAACACGTACAAAGAAACTGAGGAACAAAATGAATCGGAAAACGGAGCTACCGTCCACACGCGCTAACTTGTCTGCACAGTTCATGGATATCTATGCTCTTTAAGGCCGGTCCAGACGCTTTGTTTTGCACAACGTTTTGTCTGCGCAGTTCAACACGTTGCAGATAAAATGTTGCGTGTGGACAGAAAAACTGCGCAGTTTTGAGATTTTATCTGCAAAGTGTTGAAGTGCGCAGACAAAACGTTGTGCAAAGTTGGAGCGTCTGGACCGGCCTTTATATAAGGAAAAATCAGTTTATATGTCGGCAGTATGTCGACACAAGAGATTGTTTGGACTTAACGAGTGATTTTCGAGTAGATTATGTGAATTTTTCAGGACCGAACGTTAAGGTGTAGAAATCCTAAACTAATCAAACATGGATTTTTGCAGAAAGTCCACGACATATGAATATAAGAACTATAATGTCAATTATTATCAGAAGAAAATGAAGTTAAAAGTCGTTACGATTAGAAATTTATTCGAGCAAAGGAATCTAATCAAGTCGATTAAATAATAGAATTAAATAAGCTGGTTGAAGCAATAAACAATAGTCCGACCAGTATACGTACGCATGAACACTTAATAACCTCGTATTTACAATTAAACTAAATTGATATTCAATGCCCAAAATTACTTGTTTAAAACCAATTTACTCTGAGTATCTTAATATGATTCAATAATACGTAATAAATCTATTCAACGAAAAGAAAAATTTGACTACATAGGGCAAAAAACATTTGTTTGTATTAATGGGCAACAGATGAGTTGTTTTCTTGAGATAAACTTTTCTTAAACTAGCTGACACTTGATTCTTTAGCATGTCTAGTTTGATTTGTATGACTAACCTTCTTTGCCCAGTCTAATGCCCATACACGATACTGCCAGTAGCGAAAGATTGTATGTTCTAGACCCGCCTCCTCACCTGCGGCCTCCCACCGCCGCCACAACGACCTTGAAATCAGTAGTTCTGAACATTACCGGTAGATGGCGCTAAAGCTGATTAAAGCTGCTTAAAAGCTGATCCATGTCGGGACAGAAAAACTTCGTTCAGGTCGTTTTTAATCAAGTTAATCTTCGTTGAGGTCGTTTTTAACAGCTTTAAGCAGCTTTTTATCAGCTTTTAATCATCTTTAGCGCCATCTACCGGTCAAGTTCAGAAGTACTGATTTCAAGGTCGTTGTAGCGGCGGTGGGAGGCCGCAGGTGGGAAGGTGGGTCTAGAACTTACTATCTTCCCTACTACTGCCTATCGTCCAATCGGCATGACGCTGCCGATTTAATCAAGTACAACTGACCGTGTGTGGGTGTGAATTGGTATGGCAGTTATACTTGACGGAAGAATCGAAATTCAATTTTTTTGTCTTGATCAAGCCGATTGGATCATGCCGATTGGAATGTGTATGGCGGTCGCGATCGCCAGTTCACTTGAGTCAAGATTTTTGTCAGCGATAAACATGCGCGCTCTGTCTCAACATGTCTTTTTTTTTTTTCTTTATCACAAGTGCCAAACGGCTAAAACATCGTCTTCCGTCACTTCTTCTTCTTCTACAGCCTTTAAACGTCCACTGCTGAACAAAGGCCTCCTCCATCTTTTTTCAGGTCGATCTATTTTGAGCTGTAGGTCATCCCGCCATCTCGCCTGGGTTCTACCAGCATTTCTTTTTGTCTCTCTGGGTCTCCACTGCATTATTTTCTTGGTCCATTTCAGGTCATCCCGGGCAACATGACCTGCCCATCCCCACCTTAATCCTGCTATCGTTCTATGACATCTGATACTTTAGTGCGTTTGCGAATTTCCGTTTTGCGTATTTTATCTCTCATGCTGATACCCAGCATCGCTCGCTACATTTCTCTCTGGCAGACTCTTAATCGGCTTATGCTGTTGACCATGAAAGTGGTGATCTCTAGGCCATAAGTTGCAACGGGGAGAATGCACGCATCGTACACTTTTCTCTTGAGGCAGATTGGGACTTTACGGTCTCTGAGCATATGGTTTAGTTTTCCAAAGGCAGCCCAAGTCAAGCCGATTCGCCTTGTGACTTCCGTTGATTGGTTGTCCCTGCCCAATTTAATATTATGTTCCAGATAGATATTCTGCTCCACGGTTTCCAAGTGGTGGCTATCTAATGTTATCTAAAGTTCATCTTCAGGCCAACATCTTCTGAAGCTTGCTTAAGTTCGTTTATCATTTCCTCCAGTTCGTTTATATCTTCGCTCATAATTACAATGTCGTCTGCAAAACGTAAATGATTCAGGTAATTTCCGTCTATACACACACCTTTTTGTTCCCACCTCAGGTTTTTGAATATGTCCTCTAGTGCCAGAGTACAAAAGTTTTGGGGAAATAGTGTCGCCCTGCCGCACGCCTCTTTGGATGTTAATTTGTTCGGTTTGTAGATCTTCCTTGATGTTAACTTGGAACGTTACATTTTTATAAATATGTTCGATTAAGTCCGAGTATCTAGAATCGATTCTTGCCCTGTTCATGGCATCCAGCACTGCCCATATCTCAATAGAGTCGAAGGCATTTTCATAGTCAACGAATGCCATATGCAGAGGCACGTTTATTCTGTGCATTTCTGTATTAGTGTGCGGACTGCTTGGATATGGTCGACTGTGCTGTACCCTTTCTTAAAACCGGCCTGCTCTATAGGTTGGTAGAAGTTGGTAGAAGAATTTCCGTCACTGGTGAGGGTAAAACATCGTGGTCCGTCACTGGTGACGCCATGGCTTCAACTGAACGTCGCCGCCGATTGGGCAGTTTGAATTGATGGTGAGTGGTGTATATGGACGAACTGCAGATTGGATCAAGCGTCATGCCGATTCAACGACAGGTTGTATCGTGTATGGTCACAATTAGTCGAATCCAACATACCCGCCTGCCAAGCCGAAGACCCGGGCTCGATTCCCGATCGGGGAGGCAACAACTAGGACGGTTTTCAATAACCGCATTCAGAGTGGGCCCCACTCTGAATGAATGCAAAATATGCGATACCGGGCTGGCGCATACTAAAAGCCAAAGTGGAATAGGGGGTTTATTGAGAGTTTTCCCCAAATCACTTTTACAACAAAAGTCTTAGTCGTATCATCCACCATTGCCCATCAAGCCTTCATTGTCATTGTCAAGCCTAAATTGTCTATTCTAGTTTCGACTATATAAACTTATCTCGTTTACAAATGATTGACTTGTCGGCTTATTTCTGTCACTAATTTTAACAGTATTGTATTGTCGGTCTAGTCTTGTCTGTTTGAATTGCCTCAACAGACTTCTAATCTCGCTAGCCAAATATTATCTATCTAGCTTTGTCTCTCTAATCTTGTCCATAAACTATCATAATCTGCCAAGAATTATATAAACGTTGACTTAATTGTTTAGTTTTGTCTACCAATATTGAACAAATGCACAATTCTGTTATAAAATGTTATAACGTATACAATTTTTGTCCAATTAAAAAAATTTAGTCTAATTAAACAATGTTTGACTAATTAAACAATTTTTTATTTATTTTTTGTATGTCTAATTAAACATATTCTTTTCTCCAATATTACGAAATATTCGTATGTATGTTTGCTATGTTTCTTTAAAAACTTTACAATTAATTGGTCTTCTACTAAAATATGACCAAGTTAAAGACAATATTTAAATCAATAGTACCATACGTTAAAAAAAAATCAATACATTTTAATTCAAGAGCCATAAACAACCCCTATCTAATAATAATAATCTAAAAATATATCGTCGTTACATTTAAAATATCTCTAATTGGGCGTATGCCGGTAGCTAAGGGCAAATAAATACTCTTTCATCCCTCCAATTAAAATTTCCGCATAACGGATTGCCCGTCACGTTCTCTCAGAGGAATTCAAATTTAAAGCACAAAAAACGTGCCCCAAATTTAAATAAAACACACAACGATGCTAAAAAATATTCTCCAATATTTACAGGCCTAAATTATATTCGCATTATCGACAAACTAAGTTCAGTTAGACATGCGACGGGCGGAAGCTTTCCCCATAATCAAATCTAAATTTTCCGATTAAACCCTACGAGTTTAAAACAATAAATATAAACTAATCTTGAAAGGACATTCCGTCGCATGAAAGCAATCTTGGAATTTTTTATGGCTTCATGCCTTTGTGTATTTGGGTTAGCAAGAACAAAAATAAAATGGGGAAACCAAAAAGGAAAACGGGATAAGAAGTACTTTGCGAGAAAATTGTGTAAATTAATAGTCGCTTTTATTTTCGCCCTTGGTGCTTAATTTACTTGTCTCCGGTAAAAATGAAAGAACAATATTTTGAAGAAATTATAACAAAATCAACGCAATAATTTAATTGATCAGTAAAAATGGGAATAACTTATATGTAAATTTACTAAATAATTAAGCAATAAAACTGAATGAATAGTAAAATATTTACAGCCAAGATAAAATTATATATTTCTAGTTAAAATACTGGATGATCAGTAAAATATTGTTTAAACAGTGGTTCTTCTTCTTCTTCTTTTTCAGACATTATTCTTCCAATATTGGACATAGCCCTTCCTTTTAACTTTCCATACTTCTCTATTCCTCGCCAGACTTAACCATTTCCTTCCTGCTACTTCCCGGATATCGTCACTCCATCTTTTAGGGGGGCGGCATATGTTTCTCCTTCCGTATCATGGTCTCCATACCACGATTCTGTGAGACCATCTGTCATCAGTTGTTCGTAGGATATGCCCAGCCCAACTCCATTTCTGTTGCGCCCCTCTTTCCACCACGTCCGCAACACCTGTCTACTTCCGCACCCATTCGTTCCTTTTCTTGTGGCGTAACGTTATGCCTAGCATTTTCCGTTCCATTGATCTTTGCGTAACGGCCAGCTTCTTGGTGTTCTGTTGGGTAAATGTTGTGGTTTCTGCGCCATATGTGAGAACCGGTGCAACACTTGAATCAAATATTCTCGCTTTCAACTTTCTTGGGAACGTCTTATGGGTTAGAATAAAATCCAGCTTCCCAAATGCTGCCCAGCCTAGTCCCATTCTTTTTCTGGTCTCCACATCTTGGTTTTCTTTGCCTACTTTTAGTTTATGTCCCAAGTAGATGTAGCTCTCTACTCTTTCCACCGTGACACCATCGATGACTATATCAGGCCGGTGTGGAACATCAGCTGTCATGATTTTTGTCTTGCTCATATTCATGTGCAGACCAGTTGATTTGGAGATGTTGTTTAGCTGATTCAGCATTGTTTCAATATCAGACTCCTCAGAGGCCACTATAACAATATCATCCGCAAAGCGCAAGTGAGCCAGCCTTTTGCCATCAACATTTACTCCTTTGTCCGCCCAGTCTAAGTTTTTAAAGATATTCTCTAAACCTAGTGTGAATAACTTGGGGGACAAGGTATCTTCCTGGTAGTATTATAAACAGTGGTTAAACATTTTGATTTATGAAATTTTAAATCTGATTCAATGGATTTACGTTTGTATTATATTTTATTATTTATTGTGGCACAGAATATTAAACTGCATAAGTAAAAAAAATACTACTCAGTTTCCAAATCACTTAATTCTTAGAACTATATCCACAAGTGCCTTGTGTTGCGGTGAGATAAATTATATAATTTTATTAGGTACGATAATGTATTAATAGATAATTTTTGCAGGCTTTCAGGATGAATAATAGTTGTCGAATCATCGGAATCGTCCTCTGAGGTTGGACAAAATCACGAATCATCACCAAAGAGGATAGTTATGAGAGATTGCATTCTGATAAAGAAATACTTCAGGTATAATCGGGTTATTGACTATTATTGATTGTGACTTTGACTGCAATAAGTTTTGGAGAATTAGAAGCATGGCTACTCAAAAAATCTGTTATTTTAGAAGACTTGCATATCCCTTTCGTCGCACAATACAAATCACAGTCTGAGGAAGAGGAAATCATTTTTCGATTTTTTGTAACAATGATATATTTGATGAATATTTGTGCCAACAATTCCAAAATTCATGCTGATGCAACCTACAAACTCTTGGGGCAAGGTTTTCCTGTTCTAATAGTGGTACTACAGATTATGGGAACATTTTCACCTTTTTGGTCTTTCGGTTTGTATTAACGAGAAAAAGGAAAATTTCGAGTTTCTCTTTAGAGCGTTAGTTGCAACATCACAGAAATTATTTGATAACAAATTTGAACCTAACGTGTTGATATGCGGTTTTGCAAAGAGTTTTCGAAAGCTGATAAGTTGGTTATTATCTGGTGGGCGCATATCAGGAAGAATATTCAGAAGCGCGTAGAGCGTGATGTGGAGAATAAAAACCGTTCCCTAATTTTGAGTGATATTAACTCTCTTCAAATTTCTTCATCTCCAGAGATATTCGAAAAAGCTATTGAACTTGGAATGTAGAGCAAGCTTTTTTTAATTATTTTAAAAGAAATTGATTATCGGACATAATAGTAATTTATACGAAGGTGTTATGAAACATGTACCAAGTACTAATAACGGCTTAGAAGGGTTTAATAAAGTTATAAAAGACACTCGTACCCTCCGGGAACGCCTTTCATTGGACCATTTTCTATCGGTTGCTCTTGAAAGCGTTCAACAAGCGTTCTGTTTAAACAAAATTTCGAAAATACCGACAATTACATTGCCCATGTGGACATTTATTTATCAGTGGACAATAAACCAGTTCTCATTTTCGCCCAAGAGGAGTGTCAAATTAGTTACAAAATTCTACCATGGGATTCTACCCAAGAGTCGGGAGAAATATATGAAAGTTGCTCCGACAGTTGGGTCAACATTGAAAAGTTTAAAAATAAGGCATTTTCATCCTGGATAACTACCATTATACCTGATTATACCTGATCAAATTGAAAAAAATACACTTAAAGTTGTATTAAACTTAATTTTTTTTAAGAATCAAAATGGAATTTATTCCAGAACAAAATATCTGATCAAATAGTATTTTTCTACACATCATATATTTTTTTACCAGTCAAAGATTTATTTTTATCTGGGAAAAACACGCCGATCAAATTTAATTTTCTACTTAAAAGTTTCTTAACTTGCGAATTAGACTACAAACTAAATGTAAGCCCAAAATTAATATTGAAAATCCGAGAAATTATATTGATTCATCCCTCAAGGCTCCCCAGTATCACCTCTCCTCTATAATATCTACTGTTACGACATCTACCACCATAATAAAATCGACATAACCAACATAGACCTGTCCTCTTACATTTTACAATACGCTGGCGATACGGTACTGACTACACACGACACCAATTTGAAAAAGACATTGCAACAGTTACAAACACTTTCAGAAAACACAATGACGTGGTTCAACAAATGGCGTCTGTCCCCCAATCCTTCCAAATGTCAACTCCTAATAACCAACCATAAAATCAAAGACAACTCCCCTTACACAACAATCGGACCCATATTTATTTATTTCAGAATTTTTCTTTGTATGTGTTTTATTATCTATTATATTATATTATTCCTGGCAGAAAGACCCCTGGTCATTAGCCAGTTGTACTGTGTACAATAAAGATTGTTATTATTTATATTGATTCAATTTATTTCTGAAAAATGGTACGAAAAGGGATTTAGAAAGACGAAAAATCTACAAAATAATATACAGAATGATAGGTAAAATGTACGGCAAAAAATCAAGGGGTTTTTCCTTGCCCTATTCTAAGAATATTTTGTCGTATGATGATTTCTAAAAAACCCTTTGTTTCGAAGATACAGGGTGAATAAAATTTGCGGCAGTAACAACATTTTATTATCAAAAAGTACATGTAAAGTTGCTAAATCTACAATAAATGCTCGAAATAACTTGTTTCTAATTGAGTTACACCCAGCAATTATCCGATTTCGAATTCGTCCAACTTCTCCACTGGATTAGCGTAAACCAGTGGTTCTCAAACTGGGTGCCGCGGCACCCTAAGGTGCCGCGAATGTATGCCTGGGGTGCCGCAAAAATAATCAAGAAATGTAAAAAAATGTTAAAAGAAAATTACATGAGGAGGTAAACGAATTTGAGTTTCTACTTTGATTGCTGAATTATGGACAATTGGCAAAAATCTGAGTCTTTAAAATGGAAAGGTGATGAACTTTCTCAAGCGATTGCTTCAATGACAACCAGCATCGTCGGAGGAGATGAAATATCCCAGCAGAGACCTGCGAGTCTAAATCATTCAAGTCATTTGGTCTCTCACGACCAAAAGATAATCCGTGCAAAATGTGATCCTAGCTACTTCACATTGTTTGGCTTTATTTCTATTGGGAATGAATAAGCACAGGAAGGACAATGCCCTAAGGAGAACCACTGCTTTAGGATGTTAATGGAACCCCGGGCATGGGAAAGGAACTGTCCCACTAATTGTAAGTCAAACTTAAAAATGAGTAAGAAGTTGGTCTAGCACTTTCAATGGTCACTATCATCACTATCTGTGATCACTGTTATCATGCAGATCTAATTCTACTTCGTTGGAACTATCATTTTCGCCGTCATAAAATGAATTTTTTATTTCAGATATTTTAGGATACCAGAAGAACAAGGATACTAGAAGAAAAAATATGGAAAGAATATCTGGAGGAATTATATGCTGACTAGACAT
The DNA here is from genome assembly GCA_944588485.1 of Phosphuga atrata. Classification (NCBI taxonomy): domain Eukaryota; kingdom Metazoa; phylum Arthropoda; class Insecta; order Coleoptera; family Silphidae; genus Phosphuga; species Phosphuga atrata. The sequence goes on from OX155892.1 coordinate 19,430,774, forward strand.
TCAGCGGCAACATTATGGAACCAGAAGACAAAGTGGAAGATGATGAACTTGGCGATACTATACTGAGAGATGAATTTGATGCTGCACTTGAAAGACTAAAAGACGGAATGGCACCAGGAGTTGATGGAATACGGGCAGAGTTGATCAAATGGGCTGGAGATGACAACCAGCATCGTCGGAGGAGACGAAATATCCCAGCAGAGACCTGCGTGTCTAAATCATTCAAGTTCGTCTGCCTAAGTTAGCGAAAACGCAACTCACGGCCAAAAGATAATCCGAGCAAAATAATAATAAGATAAATAAAAAAAAACCTAGCTACTTCATATTGTTTGGCTTTGTTTCTATTGGGAACGAATAAGCACCGGAAGGACAACGTGCTATCTGGCATAAAAATAGAAGAACTTTTGATGAGCGAATTGCTTGAAAGTTTCACCATTGACAAGGAAATTTTCAAAGTTATCGACAAATATATACAGAAAAATGATTTGAAATGGAACAAGGATGTTGATATTTGCAGCGATGGATCGGCTGCAATGGTTGGAAAAGTAAAGGGAGCCGTTTCTAGAATGAAGCAAGTGGCAGACAATGCCAGCTGCAGTCATCCACTGTGTCATCCAACGACATTCTCTGGCAACTAGAAGGATGCCACAAGATTTAAAAGTCGTATTGGATGTTGCTGGGAAGATAATTAATCATATTAAGAGCCGCCCCCTTCAAGCACGTCTTGTCAACTTACCGCCGAAGATCTAGGTATGGATCACTTCCACCTCTTTTTTGGCCTGACTATTTGCACTAAAAGATGCACTAGTACTAACATTTGTACTAACATTTACAGAAGAGCCTTTTATAAAGAACCGCCACTTGCCCCAATGTTGAAATCTTAACACACGCTTAAATTAAAAACAGGTACAGGAGCAAACTCTCTGTATCAAGTGATTTGACGGTGAAATTAACCTAATTTTAGATAAACTTAAAGAATCTTCCAAACAATTTCATTCATCCTATTAAAGACAATTGAGCATTAAATTTGTATTGCTTTTTTTTATTTTCCAAAGTTTTCAATTTAAGTTTTCAAACCGTTTTTAGGGCAGCTGCGCCGCGAAATTTTTGAAGCCCGACAAGGGTGCCGCGAGAGTTTTTTTAACTCGATAAGGATGCCGCAGCAAAAAAAGTTTGAGAACCACTGGCGTTAACTAATGACTTCAGATGGCTCTATCAAAAATCATCCAGGGGGGTTTAAGTTTGGGGATCGAGCAGGCCATGCGTGGGCACACTTCGACCCATCCAGCGATCTCCGTATGTTGCTGTTAAAAAATCACGAGGAACCAAACTGAAATGTGGTGGTGCACCATCGTGCATAAACAACATTGCAATTCTTGTTGCCAATGGTACATCCTGGAGAAACTCGGGCGGTGTTCCTTCCAGAAAGTTGGGATACATCTCGCCAGTAAGTCTTCCTGGTAGAAACACCGGTCCAACTAGATAGTGACCCACAATTCAAACCCAAACATTCAAGGAGAACTGATGTTGAAATCGATCTTCACATACTTCATGCGGATTTGCATCTGCCCACACGTAGTTATTAAGAAAATTCCTTATTGCATTTCTTGAGAAACTGGCTTCATCGGTGACAAGAATATCTGAAATTGTGAACTAATGTTTGCAAAAGCCATTGACATAACGCAAGATGAGGACGATAATCAGCAGGTAGTAGTGCCTAAACACGTTGAATGTGGTATGGATAAAATAAATAGCCCTTAAGAATTTTCCAAATTGTCCAATGACTTACATTCAAAGTATTGGCAATTTGTCGCGCATCAGTCGCGCATCTTCCTTTATCATGTCCAGCACATTCTGTTCCAGTTGTACCGTTCTTACTGTCAATAATCTTCCTGGCCCTCCATTTCGTTTCAATGTGCCTGTTTCACGAAAACGTCTATGAATGTTTTCGAAGATTTTTCGGGCAGGGATATTACTGCTAGGAAACCTTTCAATGTACAATCGTCCAGCTTGTAATAAATTGTCATCAGCAAGTCCATACATGAAATGCATGTCAGTCATCTCGGCGTTCGTATACATGGTAGAGGCCTTCACTAACTATTAAAGACACGCCAAACAGCCAAACGTTACTAGATGTAAACAACTGCAACCGATACAGGTAACGATCTCTGACGAGACGTATTCAACTGAAATCCACTTTCACGTTAGTAGATAAAACAACCGTTCCAAGATATCGTCAACAATTGTTTGTACTGAATGAACTCAATAATTTTTGGTACTTGATAAACTTATTGGCGTACGCCATACTTTTATTTACATTAATGATTTCAACAAATGTCGAATTTGTTTGTCGCAAATTGTATTCACCCTGTATCTTCGAAACAAAGGGTTTTTCAGAAATCATCATAGGACAAAATATTCTTAGAATAGACCAAGGAATAACCCCTTGCATTTTTTCCGCATGTTTACCGAACAGGGTGTTCTGTGGCTCTGATTATAACATATGACTGATTTTGCCAATCTTTCTCTGTCTGTAAACGATATATTTTTGACAATTTTAAGACTTGCTTGTGCAATCTGCCATATCTAATCTCGACTCATTAGTTGTGACGATCAAATCATGTATCTGTACTGTATGCCACTGAAGTCTCGTCTACCTAGTTCTGCTTGCTTAATCATGCCAGTCCAACGATCTACGTTTGTCTAGTACTATCCCGTTTTTTTTTGTCAAGTCCTGCATAGTTTTGTCTGTTTAATCTGACATAGTCCTTTCTATCTAGTCTCTTCTTATGCGTGGTGTGTAATTTTAATTGCCTAATCTCTAATGTCTATTTTTATTATACGTATTTAGCCTTCACCATTATTATAACATATCTAGTTTTCTAAAATATCTAGATTTATCTATCAATCTACTCTTGAATACTTAATATAGGATGTTTATTAATGTACCAAAAACATTTTGTAATTGTTCGAAAATAGTATGGGTAAATATAGGTTGCGTAATTTGGTTTTGTAGGAGAGAATTTATTGAGAAGGTAAACACAGGGATGATAATAATTGAAATGGATCAGTTTCACCCCTCATTGATAAAATAAACGGAGTGCTGTTTCAATATTAACCGGAACTATATATCTAGTTGTGAGTTCCTGAGACCTACATCCCTTAAATGTCTCCCAGGGCGGAGGTTTGGCTTTATTAGGTTTTCGCTGGGCTGAAAGATTCAAAGGGACTTATCGTTTTATATAATAACAGTTTATACTTTCACTACAAATCACTTTTGCCTCAGTATTTTTAATAGGTTTCACGTAGGTAGGTGGTGCTTTGTGGACAACGGAGTTTTATCACAGGATCTTGTTGAACGACGTAGAGGCTGACCAGTAGGGAGATGTTATCAGTAAGAAATCACAAAGTGGGAGTTTTTTGACCTAAATTCTCTTCAAAAGCGCTCCAGTTCTGTTTGATAAATTTCCAGGATAAAAAAGAACGCGTAATTATCTTGATTTACATTGTTGGGAATCTTTGAAAAGTTTCTTTTTAGTGCTGCATATGTTTCTTATGCTGCTTACAATATTTTACTTTTAATGCGGGCGGGAAATATATTAACCTCCAAGGGCGAGAATAAACGGGATTATTTATGTACACAATTTTCTTCAAAAAAATCTTATCTCATTATTTTTTTCTATACAAAATCTTTTTAATATACAAACTCACAATATTTTGTTATCATTTTCCTAGTCATTTTCTCGGAGAAGGTTAGTTTGTATAGTCTAGTATTTAGTAATTCTGTGGTGTAGCCTTGACTGTTACCCCGTCATATAACTAATATGTCTATATTTTATGTAGTTTTGTGTACAAACTATTCAGGTCTAATATTGTATAATAATGTCAATCGAGTTTACAAATTCGTCGTTTATTGTTTAGGTATAGTATGTTCTTCTAAATTTGGTTGTCTTTATAGACACAGTCACTATATTTAAAAGATTTAGGCTTATATATTAGAATTTATATTGTAATTATAAATTATATTGACATAACTATTAATTCCTTATAGAAAAATATTTTTCGTCTAGACCAGGGATAGAGAGAGCCTACTTGGCAATATCAAACACGTATTTATGATTATAAATACTAGTTTGAAATTGTCACAAAGTGCTTCATAGAAAAGTTTATTGAAAGATTCGGTATAGTATATTACGTAAGTTAGAAGAAGCATATTACGTAATTGCCTTACAACTCGAGATGTACTATACTTTATCTATGACCACACTAATTTGTTTCTGTTTAATACGAAAAATATGTTTGATGTAACAAATTTATTTCTTTATTTATTTCTTTATTTCTATTAGTATTATTAATATTCTTATTATTCTTATTATTTATTTATTTCTATTAGGTTCTGTTTAGTTAATTATCATTATTTAACATTATAATAAACAAACAGTTGTATTTTCATAAATAACTGTTACTCGACATTATTTAACTTGATAGAAAAATTAAAAGAAATACATTCTTAATGGTTACATACCTTATTATTTAGTACTTATTTGGATTAAACTGGAATAAGAGTGCTCATAGATATAGGCAACCCAATGTATGCAATGTCAATTTTGGTTAGTTTGAATTGTGGCACGGTGGGGCGCTGAACGCATGAGCACGTAGTAGCAGCTCTCAACCAATCAACGAATCGTAAACCAAATGCACGTGTGTGTTATCAATCGTAACTAATCATTAATCGCGGACTGTTACATACGTATGTATTATGATGTATTTACAAAGTCAACAAACTGTACAATAATGGGCATTTACAATAGTGGTCGTAGATAAAATATTTTAAATAGAGAAAATGGAGAACACTCATCAGAGTTATCAAAAATCTTGTCTTGAAACAAATATAACAAATTCTAATTTGCCGAACTGATAATCAAACTTAAGAAAATTTAAAATTGAGAAAAACATATTATAAATTGAAGTAAAAATTCTTCAACATTTTGACCAGATTTCTCAAAATCTACACATTTTGAGTATTGTCTCTCCAGTCTTAAAACAAGCTACAGGGTGCAGCAGCCAAACCTGCCTTGTTGATTTAGAATTGGTAAAGCCATATTACTTTATAGATAATCATATAAACTTAATAAAGTCGGAACACAGCCTGAATATATAAATATATTCAACCTTTCCAGAGCTCTATAACACTAAAAAGACTTTTTAGGACTACCAAAAACAAATCTCGTGTGAAATTTGTCAGTTATTTTATAGTTTTCAGTCACCTTCGTGACACTCAACAAAAAATCAGAAAAAATACATTGTTTTTTAAGATCATGTCTTTCCGATACCTTAAGTGGATAGCCATCTGTAGACGCATTTTTAGATTTATCTCTGATCAGTACAGCTTTGCTTTTACGAACAACAATTTGTAAACCACTTACTTGAAACCCATGTGGATGATTCATAAAAACAAAGTTGTACTGATGAGAGATAAATCTCGAAACGCGTCTACAGATGGCCTCCCTTCAGAGGCCATAGTTTCAGACCATCGTTTCATTAGCCATGGAGCAGTGGTCCAAGCAAGAACGATCGTTTGCCGTAAAAGCATTTTTTCAAAACTGTAGTTATGCAGCTGCACAACGCCGTTTCCGCACTAACTTCCAGATTAATCGTAATCAGCCTGTGCTTTCTGTTAACTCAAAAAAGTAATGGGTACAAAATTTAGAAAAGATTGGTGAAACGAGAAACAGAAGAGGGTGGCAGTGCGAGATTAGTACGAACTCCCGAGAATGTTGAATGCGTAAGAAGCGTGAGGTTAGCGCGTCTACTAGTACTGCGCTAGTTATTTCAGATAGTAATAATTACTATAGTAATATTTCCACTCATTAATTCTGTACTTACCCCGCATGAATGATAAAAAATATTTAAAATCATTTCAAACAAGAAATGAGCAGGGAAAGCCACGGGAAAGGGTTGAAATTTGAGTAATCGTTCTACTAATTGTGACGACGTTGCGGCAGTGGAAATGGAAAATGAGAAAAGAGCCTTTGAAGTAGAACTGATATGGGAACACGGTAATCGATGAAGTATTAGCAGGTCACCTACGACGAATACCATGGACGCATACAAGGACGTTCAACAAAGCAACACAGCTAAGGAGATGCCTCTTGAGGTCTTGGCCAGAGGTAGGTGCAATTCTCAGGGAGAGAATCTTTTCAAAAGGAAGGCACAGGAGCCATTAACAGAAACGTCTGCTGAACTCGATAACCTTACAGCAATCAATATAATATAAAAAATAAATGTAATGAAGAAGACCTTCAATATCCTACTACAGGAGATTGAGACAAACAAAATGTGAAAACCGAGAAATAAAAGAAGAAGTATCAAAACTAGGATCGAATGTGAAACATCTGACCAGCGACGAGGTGTCGACATGGCTATATAAACAAAGTCTCACGGCGAGAAAGAGCGTGAAACCAGGAAGATGGGAACACAGTCTATCACGACGAACACACTAGAGGAAGGGGTGCAGACGGAAACATGGAATGCAAATGTCCAAGTTATCTGGCTGAATGAAGTGAGGTCCTATAAGGACTTTGCTAAAATTGAAAACAGAGACTGGAAAGAAGGACTTTTTCAAAACACTTCGGTCAAAGTGGGAAATCCTTTAGAAAACAAAATACGCTGACACAAAGGTAGTTTTTGCAGAGCAAACTAATCCCGATATGGAGAAAAGCACACAGAAGATGTACAAAGAACGCTTCCCCGACCTTGCAATTTGCGAGGGGAATTTTGTAAGTAATACAGCAGACAAGAATAAGCTCCAAAACACAGACGGACAAAGTCAAGAAAATAATAAAAGCTTCCTTAAACGGACGACCGGAGGATCTCTGGGAAAATCTAGAGAAAATCAGAGAGGAGACCGCTGAAAACGAGATAGTAGCCATTCATAAAATTAACGGTGTCAGCGTAGAGTAGCCAAGGAAAATGACCAAATGAATATTCCAAATGCAAATTTATATTAACAGGTCCGATAACGCAAATAGCCACAGTGGGGAAGGAACGAAACAGTGGAAAAATATAGGAAAACATTCGCCCTAATTTGTGAACAAAAAGGCGAAGAAGACTACAAATCTCTGCTCAACATTGTAAAGGATAATCGGACAACCCGGCCAACAAAGCCGTCAAGGGTATAAGGAGAGCCAGGGATGGTTGGATGATCATAACAACCGAAAAAGATCGAACAGGTCTGGAGGATATAAATAATAAATAGCCGAAGGGGTAAATGACATCACAACGAAGAAATGATGCATAATAAATGGAGACGGTTATAATCAGGAACATTGACGCTGTAACAAACCCGTGTGAGATTAGTTCCGCGATAAAAAAACTTCCTCACTGTAGGAACGCCAAGGGAGAATATCAGAGGTACCCAATCAAAAACAATCACGTTAGGCAAACAAACGTAATTTCAGATAGGACTGTCCGAAGGATATTGAGTTTAGATTTACACTATCACCCATACAAAATTCAAGTGGTTCAGGCTATGACTGAAAACGATTTCGCTGCTCGACGGCGGTTTTGTGAAACGTTTTCGGAAAGGATTGAAGAAAACCAGGAACTTGTCCACCTTCTCTGGATGAGCGACGAGGCTATCTTACCGGTTATGTGAACAAACAGAATTTTAGGTACTGGAGTGATGAAAATCCTCAAGAACTCCACAAAAAAAAAACTCTAAATTCGGCCAAGGTAACAGTTTGGTGCGCAATGTCTTCAACGGGAATCATAGGCCCATTTTTTTTTAATGAAAAGGAGCAAGCTGTTACCGTGAATGCAGAGACCTACTCGGAAATGTAACAAACATTCTTCATTCCTCGCGTTCGTAAACATGGACTGATAATGATAACACCTTATTTCAACAAGATCTAGTCAGAAACCCGTGTGAGCATGAATCTCCTCAAGGAAGTTTTCCCAAATCGGGTGATATCTAGGAACGGAGCGATTACTTTGGCCAGCCGGCCGGACCGTTCACCCGATCTCATCGAATGCGTTTTTTTTTTGTAGGGTTACCTAAAGACCAAAGTTTTCCAAAAACGGTCTCGTACTCTTGGAGAACTGAAGGCGAGAATCCGTCAGGAAATCTAAAGAATCCCTCAGCAGATACTCCGTGATACAATGACCAATTAATAACACTTTAATAATGTTATTTAAAAAAAATTATTAATTTGATTAATCTTTCTTAAATGCTTTTTAACGTAGATTAACATATCAATAAAATTTAAAAAAACACACCCGTTCATATCACTAAAAATTTAAAAAAACGCAACCGTTCATATCAACAAAATTTAAAAAAACGCAACCGTTTCTTATAGTTACTTCAATAATGCAGGTTTGGCTGTCGCACCCTACCAAAATATGAATTATATATGATATGAACATGAACAATATATGAACACTAAATTGTTCCAAGATTCAGAACATGTATCTCAAGCATAAACTAGAAAATTTAAAATTGAAAATAAGAACTTGAAATTGAAGCCAAGATTTTTTAACATATGGATCAGTTTTCTCAAAATATAGACTCGATACTGTAAGGCTTATCTGTCTAGTCTTCTAAGAAAACATTTCAAATATTGATACGTGTTAACATAAATTGAGTAAACACCATACTGGACTGCACAACACTAGACAAGACAAGACTAAACTAGACTAGACTAGGCAAGACTAAACCAGACAAGACTACACAATACAAGACCAGACAATACAAGACTGGACAAGACACGACAAGACAAGGAAAGGCAAGACCAGAAAAGGCCAGACAAGACCAAACAAGAACAAACAAGACCAGATAATAGATAGAGACCCTAGACCATACAAGACAAGGCAAGAGCAGACAAGACCAGAAAGACCAGACAAAACCAGATAGGTCAGACAAGACTAGACTAGAAATGATTAGACAAGTAAGGACCAAATAAAAAACATTATTTATTAAAGTTCAGAATGTTGGGGATATGGAAACAGTTTATTTTGGTTATAATAATGTTATAATATTGGTTATAATAATGGTTTATATTATTTTGGTATCGTATGTTTACATAAACTGTTGTAGCCATTTCATCAACGACGATTCTATAGGGTCTTCCAATAAGAGCTTTTATTTTCAATAGGCCGCCATTTGAACAGTTGTCATGAGTCAACCTGTAACTACTTAACAGATGACAAGTAAAAACTTTGCCATTAATAAAAATGGAACGAAATACGCTTCAACAACGCATTGTAATTATTCAAATTCACTAGAAAAATGGTGAAAATTTCGCGGTCACAGTTCACAAAACTAAAGCATTTTTGGGTCGTCGTGAAGCACTTTCAGAGCCAGCAATTATGGAACTGGTGAAACCGGTGGAAAAGTTTGATCTGTTGGGACAAGATAGTGATGTGCAGAGCCGAACTCGTGCATGTCGCTCAAGAACAACTGAGAATATTGCTGCTCTCCCATAGTGTTGAGGAAACCCCAAGTTTGTCCATTTCTCGTCGATTTTTGGAATTGGGCATTCCGCAAGCGACATTAAAGCGTATTTTGCATAAAGACTTAGGCCTTAAGGTTTTTATAGTTCAGTTAACACAAAAACTAACGCCTACCGACCATCAACAATGTCGTGTCATTGCTAATTGGGTCCATGAAATGCATTAAACTGATCCAGAATTTCACCGAAAAATCATCTTGAGTGATGACGCCCATTTTCGCAGCGGAGGCTACTATAACAAGCGTGTCCCATTTGGGGCACGGAAAACCCAAGAATTATTGGTTGAAAAGCCTCTCAATCCTCAACATGTGACTGTTTGGTGCGCTTTTTGGCCCGCGGAAACATTGGACCTTACTTTTTCGAAAAAGAGGCTGAAGCAACTGTTACGGTGAATGGATCGAACGATGATTAAAGATTTTGTATTTACATAATTGGAGATATTGATAAATTTATTGAAGATATTAATGTGAAAGACGTTTATTTCCAACAAGACGTTACGTGCCGCACAAGTAACTGACCGTGTGATTTCTCGAAGAGGCGATCACAATTAGCTACCGAGATCTTGTGATTTAACACCTCTACACTTTTTTTTTGGGCTGCATGAAAGATAAGGTCTATGACAATGGCCCACAATCGATTCAAGAACTCAAACATGGAATTCGTGAAGTTATCGAGGAGCCACAGCCGCAAATGTATGAATTGGTGATGGAAAATTTCATGAAAAGAATATTCGCCTGCAAGCGTAGCCGTGGCAGCAATTTGGCTAATATCGTTTTCCATTATTAATGGCATACCCTCCTTTTTGAAATTAAATATACATCCGATGATTTCGCTTAAAAATACTCGTTTTTTTTACTTATCAAAATGAAACCTCTTATTGGAAGACCCGATATAACAATTTTAAACTCCTTGTATTTATATTTATTCACACTAAAAGTACCTACAGGCCTAACAATATCTGAATGAATGTCTGTGTAATCTAGTTTCATCTGTACTAGTCTATCCATAAAACCCAATAATATTGAATATAATAAATAAAATTCGTAAGAAGGATGGACTGGTTGTAGATTGCCAGGCCTTTGCAGATGACATGGCACTCATTGCTGATTCTCGTGAGATGGCAACAATGCAGGTAAATTGCCTCAGAAAACAGGCTGCCAAAGTGGGTCTTCATGTGTCGCTGGAGAAAACAGAATTCTTCACCAACATCAAAGAAGCAAACAGAGAGATGTTACTAGAGCAGGGAAACATCAAGAGGGCTGAGAAATTTAAGTATCTCGGCGAATGGGTTGAACTCAACTTATCAGAAAGAGCATAATTATCCAAGAGAGTCAACAAGTTATAACTAGCCTATCGACTGACTTAGAACACTTGCAGCAAGAAATGCCTGTCATGCTCAAACTTAAGCACTTCACATCAGTCTTACGACCAGAAGCCCTGTATGCAATAGAGCGTCTTTCCTTGAACCGAAGAGGTCTGGTAGAGAAATTGGAAAGCAGAGAGAGGAGAATCCTCAGGAAGATCCTAGGCCCGGTAAAGGAATATGGGGAATTCCGAAGGCGTCATAACTCTGAGCTCCTCGAACATATTGAGATACTCTCTGACTGTGCAAGGAAAAGGGGGTTAGAAAGCTTTCTATGGCCACGTTGCAAGATTGCCTCCAAACCAACTAACCAACCGTCTGTTCACCTTCTGGCAAAACAAGATTTCGTACCACTTGGTTGACAGAAACCGAGACGGATATTAAAGAACTGGAAATAACAGATCTCCCAAACAAAGCTCAAATATGGAGAGTAATGACAGTCTGTGAGCCGGAATCTGAAGGAAGTCGGTGGATTTCAAGAAAAACCCCGAAGGAAAGGTACCCCCTGGACAGAAGAGAGAAAGGAGTTACACCAGCAGAAGATGCGACAATATTGTGCAAAGATCAAAGCCCAACAGTTGAACAAGCGTGGTCCAAAGTAGGCCTATTCGAAAGAAGAAGAAATTCAATTCTGGATGTTATGCAATCAATTCAATTAAACTATTTAATATTTAAATAACTCAATATTTACTAAATTATCTATATTATCAATAATGAATAATTAGTAAAGTAGTCTATAATACAAAGTAGTTTCTTCAGAGAGATTACGAAAAGAAATAAAAATACCATCGAGTAATTATTTATTATTAACGATTTATTTAAATATTCATAACTATGTTATGATTGCTTGCCGGTGCGACTACAACGCCGGATTACGCAACACCAAATGCCTTTTCAATAAAGAAAGAAATAAATATTTACGAGGTGTTTGCCGTAATATGTAGTTTGACTGCCCTCGAAAAGACATAATTATAGTCATCACATCCATTTCTCCCACAAAAAATGCGACGGAACACAAAAAATATTATATATAGTAATATTAAATATATGAATTTGTGCGTAGATCCTCCTCCCAGCTTCTTAAATTACATGTAATTTTCGTTTTCAAAACGAGTTTATATAACGAATTGTTTATATAATAGACGGAATTTAACTCGAATGAGTAGCTAGTTTTTCAGATTTTATGTGCACCTGCACACGTCACATACTTATTAATACATAGTTTAGTAAATGGAAATACTCCACAACGTCAATTTACATATATAATTAATATATAAAATTAATACTAACTTGACTAAACACTATATTATAAATACGCAGACCACTATTCTTGTATATTAACAATATAAAATACAGTTGAAACTTAACAGTTGTTGCAATTGTATGTACCACTTGCCATACACCGAATGAAACCATCGATCTTTAGGTAAGAAGATTTGGCGACCGCATGATTTTTCGAAAAGGTAATGTTAATTGGCCAGTTAGATTAAAGCACCATTGCATTGTTTTCCTTTGGGATTAGTTGGTGGAAATAGTTTACATTAATGATCCTCACTTAATTGAACAGTTTAGGTATAATATTAGCAAATGTGTTTGCTGAAATTGAACGGGATGTATACGAAAATCTAAGCGATAATTTTGGCAATAACTTATTCTTTTGGAAAAGTGCTTGAAAGGAGACAGGATTTCACATAGACTCGATTAAATTTCTCAGCCTCAACAAAATTATGTAAAAGAAAACAAGTTCGTGTTAAGAAAAAAAAATCTAGACAAAATGTTCTTAGGAGATTTAGATTACGTAGGTTATCTTCTAGATAAATTTAATAAAGTCAGAACACAGCCTGAATATATGTTCAACCTTTCCGGAGCCATATAATATTATTAAGTCTTTTTAGGACTACCAAAACAAATCTCATGTGAAATTTGTAAGTTATTTACTAGCCCTCAGTCCACTTTCGTGGCACTAAAGAATAACCGGAAAAATAACATTGTTTTTAAGATAAAAGCAAAGCTGCACTGATTACAGATAAATCTCGAAACGCGTCTGCAGATGGCTATTCACTTAAGACCTGATCTTAAAAACAATTTAATTTTTCTGGTTCTTGTTTAGTGACACGAAAGTGGACTAAGAGCTAGTAAATAACTTACAAATTTCACATGAGATATGTTTTAGTCTAGATTTTTTTTGTTAACACGAACTTGTTTTCTTTTACATAATTTTGTTGAAGCTGAGACATTTAATCTAGTCTATGTGAAATCCTGTCTCTTTAATTCACATGAGATTTGTTTTGGTAGTCCTAAAAATACTCAATAATATTATAGGGCTCCGGAAAGTATGAATATATTTAGCCTATGTTCCGAATCTCCCTCTCTGGGGAATCATCACCTTGTCGTTGGTGAGAGGGCTCAGTAACCTTAAATCCAGGGAGCGATGCCGGCGGTAGCGTAGCTACCGGTAGGGTCACCCATGCCGGCAAGGTTTGGAAGAGATTGAGGTGAAGCTAAGAAGATTCCCACGCAACGTCTGTATCAGAATGGACGGCTGCACGGGTGATAGGCAGCAGTTTCACCAAAATCGTGCTATAGCCCGACAACAATGGCTTTCAAACGGTATAGTACCAAACACGGAAAACCGCTGCTGAATCATCAAAAACCGTTTTCCCACGGCGGTACAGAAAAGGAACGGAACCCTTACTGTAAATTACTTTCCAAAAAAATCCTAATGGCAGACAAAAACGATAAAGTGGCCCTCAGTCCGGGGCACCCCTTAAGTGGGGAGAGGGTGCGAAGAATATCCCCGTTGCCTACTACTAAGAATCAAGGAAACATAGAGAAAATCAAGGTATATGACAATATAGTACGTATCGCCACCTGGAACGTACGTAGCTTGTGTATGCCAGGGAAACTGGGAAACACTGAGGCTGAGATGAACAGAATGAATATCGATATACTAGGACTAAGTGAGGTTAATTGGCCTGGTTCTGGAAGGCTAAAAACAAGTAATGGGTACAATTATTCAGGAGGCACTGACACAAAGCATCGATACGGAACAGCCATATTCGGATAAAGTAGCACAGTCGGTCATAAAGCGGCTCACCAAGAAGGGGGAGATAACGATGATAATTGGAGATTTTAATGCCAAAATTGGCCGTGGTACTGAGGGGGATGGCATAGGGGCGTACGGTCTTGGCAAAAGGAACAGCAGGGGAGACAGACTTGTGCAATTCTGTGTAGAAAATAACCTTTTAATCGCTAACACCTTTTATAAACAGCATCCAAGAAGACTAAACACCTGGAGGTCACCTGCAGACAGGGGGAAAAATTGTCAGCAATACGATTGATTTCATTTTGCTCAGCTTAAACTTCAAAAGGTATATGAAATCTACAAAAACCTACCCTGGAGCAGATCATCAGTGATCAGAACCCTGTTGTGTTGGACTTTAGACTCAAGAGATTCCTGAGAGTTAAAAGCGAAAAAACTTTAAGAAAAATAGACATCACACAATTGAATAACCCCGAAAAAAGAAAGAGATAAGTTCTAAGATCGAAAAAGAACTAGAAATGGTAGAGGTATCCGTACGGGAAGAGGATGTTGAAAAGACATGGAATGATTTAAAAACTAAAATAACAAATATCCAGGAAAAAGACATTGGATTCACGGCAACCAACAAAAAACAGGAATGGATGACGCAAGAAATATTAAGGTACCTCATGAATGACAGATGGAAATACAAGGCAAATCCGACTAAATACAAACGTTTAATTAGGATCATTAGGAAAAAGTGCCGGGATGCGAAAGAGATATGGATGCCGGCAAAGTGCCAAGAAATAGAACAACTACAAGAAAAATATAACACCTTCAATTTCATAAAAAAGTAAAAGAATTTACAAACAGACACAGAAAACATCAAAGAGCAATCTTAAGAGACGACAACAACGAGATAATTGGGACTATATTGGGACTATATGGGACTATATTGGGATAAATGGACTAGAAGCTAAGCTTGAGGGATGGAAAAAATATATCGAAACACTATTTCTTTTCGACATGATGACAGACCTTGCTCTCCACCACCGATAGATCACATATTGAATGAAAAGCCTCCAGAAATAACCATAGACGAAGTTGTGAATGCAATAAAAGCACAGAAAAACGGAAAAGCTACCGGTCCCGATAAAATAAACGTTGAAATGCTTAAATTTATAATTAAAATAAAGGCCTAGACCTAATAACAGCATTATTTAACAGATTATATAACTCAAGCAAGATACCGTCAGATTGGCTAAAATCAATATTCGTGACCCTGCCAAAGAAACTCAACGCCTCACAATGTGATGACTATCGGATAATAAGTCTGATGTCCCATGTCCTGAAAACCTTTCTTAGAATCATCCACACGCGAATCTACAAGAAGTAAGAATATCATATGGACAACACCCAGTTTGGATTCCGAAACGGACTCAGAACACGTGAAGCACTCTTTTCCCTAAATGAATGACACAAAGGTGTAGAAACGTGAATGTATTTGCATGTTTTGTAGACTATCGGAAGGCGTTCGATGTGTTAATTATCAGAAGATGATCGAAATTCTAAGAACAACCGGAGTCGACGAACAGGACGTATGTTTCATATCAGAACTTTATTGGGTTCAAACGGCGGTAGTAGAAATGGAACAATCAACATCGGAAGATATGTAAATCAGACGGGGTGTTCGACAAGGTTGCGTCTTGTCTCCACTCCTATTTATTCTGTACTCGGAAACTATATTTAGAGAAGCAGTGGATGGAGTCCAGGGCGGAATCAAGATCAATGGAAAACCAATAAACAATTTCTTGTACACCGATGATATGGTTATAATAGCCAACGATGTACAAGAACTACAAAGCATCATAGATTCCGTAGGTCACTATAGCGATATGTTTGGATTGCATCTCTATGTATCTAAGAATTATTGGTCTTTTCTAGGACTCCAATAAATGCACACCTGCGTGTCAAGGGACAAACAATCGAACAAGGGACCTCAATAAAATATCTGGGAGCTAACATCAACAGTCAGTGCGACCCGAAAAGGGAAATACTTTCAAGAATTGATGAGTCTTCATGATCTTCATCTTTATGAATATCAAATCATTTTTTACAAGACTAGACCTCAGTTTGGAACTCAGAACTCGAATGATAAGATGCTGCGTCTTCTCTGTCCTACTCTATGGATGTGAAAGCTGGACACTAAATTCACAGACCGAAAAGAAAATAGAAGCCTTCGAAATGTATGCGTATAGACGGAAGCTGCGAATTTCATGGGTACAAACACCATCAAGAAAAGAAAAATGCAATTCCAGGGTCATGTGATGAGAGGTGATAAATACGAAATATTTCGCGTCATAATAAAGGGCAAAGTACAAGGGAAAAGATCGGTAGGAAGACGCCAGATAAAATGCCAGATAAATAGTAATTGTGTATTAAAAGTATATAAATAAATTACTTTACTAAGGGGCTTTAAAAGGGGCGAGCCTCAGCTACCTACCGGGTCACAGGTGGCAGATAGTGAAAGAATCCTGCAGTACGCAGGATAGCTGCGAATAAGGTTTGGCGTGGGTGCTCCCCAGAAAAGATACAGAAGTCCCGATGACGACCCTATGACATGGCGAGCAAACACCGCCATAAAATAAGTGTTGCAAGGACGGAGCTCGTGGGGAGAGGAACGACCGGCTAGTAGCTCAACTGTTTGCGACGATTGGTAACATCAGAACCGGTTGCAGTACTGCGATCACCAACCCGTCATGGCTGACGTGGTGATTATGGCTAACATTCCTTCCCTTCAAAACCATGACAGACAAAACTAAATATCGACCCCGAGTTCCCAGACTTCGTCAATCCCTGGTCGGAGCAGTGGCCAGGCGAAACGGGGCAGGGGTGCGGCAAGAAATGCCTGCGAGATGACTAACTGCTGCTAACAAATTGAAACTTTTAACATACAACATACAGTCGCTGTTGTCGGATGAGAGACTGGTGGAACTAGAGACCGAACTTGACAAGATTAAATGGGACATTCTGGGACTCATTGAAATTCGGCGAAACGGAGAGGAATTGCTGACTCTGAGCTCGGGCCATATGTTCTACTACCGCGAAGGCCCAAGGCCTGGTGTCGGAGGAATCGGCTTTATGGTAAACAAAACCATAAAAGAGTGTGTGATTGAAGTAAACAGCGTTTCGGATCGTCTTGCTTATATTGTACTAAGACTCAAAACTAAGAAGCAAAATGTACAAACTTAAAGTTTTCCAGGCTTATGCTCCAACATCGGATCATCCGGATGAAACTGTTGAAGAGTTAAGATGCCTGAGCGATAAAGTAAAGACCAAGTATGCCGTAATAGTGGGCGACTTGAACGCGAGAGTTGGTTGTAGAAAAGAGAACAGCGGCGAAACTAGCATAGGAAATTTCGGACTCGGAGTACGAAAAGCCCGAGGACAGATGCTTCTTAACTTTTTACAAGCAAATTCATTGCATGCTTCACGTTCACCATGAACACCTTCTTCAAAAATCAAGAGCAACGTAAGGTTTTTACTTACTACGTACTTAGTGAAGTGCTGGCAGTCCTATTCACAAAGTGCATCTTGGAAGGTAAAGTGTATATGGCCCAAATATATCTACTCGGTTACTTTCTCCACTGGAAGCTGGCAGTCTGTGATTTCGGGAATGCTGGTCATAATCTTGGTTTTCTCCATTTTCATTTTAAGACCCGTCTTCTCGGATTCCACTTTCAAATCCTCCAGCATCGTCATCATCTCCCCAATGCTCTCTGAGACCAGAACCAGGCCATCAGCAAACTTTAGATTGGTCATTCTCTCTCCATCAATCATCAGCAACTTCCTTGCCTATTCCATCTATTGGAATATACATTCTAGTGCTAGGGTAAACAGCTTCGGTGATAATATGACCCCTTGCCTGACACCTATCTCTAGATGAAATTTGTTGGTTTTCTTGTGCAGGGAGACACAGGCAGTTGCGTTCTGATGCAAGTTTTTGAGTATCGGTATGTACCTTTTATCGATACGGCATTTAACTATTACCTTATGTTCATGTTAAGAGCCGTCTTCTTGGATTCCACTCTCAAATCCTCCAGCATCGTCATCATCTCCCCAATGCTCTCTCAGACCGTAACTATGGCGTAACGCAGTAATCATGCTAATCCACAAAAAAGGGGACATCAAGAGGCTAGAAAACTACAGACCTATCATTCTAATGTCGCATGTCTACAAGCTCTTCTCTCGGGTTCTAGTTAACAGACTTGACAGGAAGATAGACTAGAATTCTTTCAACCCAGAGAACAGGCAGGCTTTCGCTCAGGATCACCAATGGAATGAGTACAGGAAACCACTTAACCCTAGTCTTCATCGATTACGAGAAAGCGTTCGACTCCATAGAGTGGTGGGCCATAGAGCAAGCTCTAGTTAAATGCCGTATCGATGAAAGGTACATACAGATCCTCAACCACCTACATCAGAACGCAAATGCCTGTGTCTCCCTGCACAAGAAAACCAACAAATTTCATCTAGAGAGAGGTGTCAGGCAAGGGGACACAATATCACCGAAGCTGTTAATACTAGCACTAGAATGACTAGCACTGAATCCAACAGATGCAATGGCCACGGAAAGGGCTGATGATTGATAGAGAAAGAATGACCAATCTGAGGTTTGCTGATGACCTGGTTCTGATCTCAGAGAGCATTGAGGAGATGATGACGATGCTGCAGGATTTGAGAGTGGAATCCGAGAAGACGGGTCTTAAAATGAACATGGGGAAAACCAAGATTATGACCAACATTCCCGAAATCACAGACAACCACCATCCAGTGGAGAAAGTAACCGGGTGCATGTATTTGGGGTATAAGGTTACAATGGGCTTTGAGAACCAGGTAGTGGAAGTGGAAAGGCAGATCGCGCAGGCTTGGGCAGCGTTCGGTGCCAATAAGCAGATTCTACGTGGCAAAATATCCCTGGATCTCAAAGTGAAAGTCTTCGAGCAGTGTGTCATGCCCGTGCTCACCTACGTTACAGAGACCATGGCCCACAGAAGTCCGCCGAGAAGTTCCGAGTCGCGTAGAGGGACATGGAGAGAGCGATGCTCGGGACCACCCTTCGTGACCGGAAACGTAACGAATGGATCCGGAATAAGACCAAGGTGAAAGACGTCATGGATGTCATAGCAAGGAAAAAGTGGACATGGGCAGGACGCATTGCGAGAATGAACGAGAGTCGCTGGACGAGACGAGTCCTTGAATGGAGACCCAGACCGGATACTCGAGGGCGCGGCAGACCACAGCAGCGCTGGATGGACGACATTCGACGGCACGGAGGTCGAGACTGGATGCGACGGGCACAAGGATGGAAGAAGAGGGAAAAGGCATACATCCAATATTGGATCATCAAAAGGCCATGATGATGTTGACTTTACTAACCCAAACTTAGTCTGAATCCAGTCTTATCTATTAGTTAAATCTAATTACCAGCAGATTTATCTGATCTTGAATAAAAATTATTAAAACCATTAAATAAACTCCTTAAATCTTATCTTATCTGGATTGTCTAGATAAATGAAAATATAAACTAGACAAGACTAATAAAATTAGTAAAACTAGTTTAGAATTTTATTGTGCACCTGCACAGGCTGGTAATTCGTATTAATAAACAGTTTACTACACGGGAATAGTATGTCAATTTGCATTTATTATAAATAAATTTATAGGTAAATCAATGCTGCATAACTATGAATAATAATTATTGCAAATTATCATTGCGACACAACAGCCAGGACCAATTACCATCGTTTATTTACGAATTGATAAATGTCATTAAATATCCATAGTTTATAATCATGTGAAAAAGTTTATTGAGACTGTAAAGTAATCTTCGTATGTTCGCGACCAATGTTCAACAATCTAAAAAACAAACAATGTTATATAATATAGATAACAAATTCGTTTATTATGCACAGTTTTAAATAAAACGTTGAAAATGAATGGCAAAGTTTAAATTGTGGAATATTTTCGGGATAAATAATCGTGTTTCTAATGTTATCTTGAGATTCGTTTAATTTGATATGTAACAAACTATCTGATAAGACGCAGATCCTTGAAATAGATAACAAGGTAAACAATAAATATATAGTTACACCTATAGTAAAACTAGGTCGATAGCAGCTAAAAATAGATAATATCACATTAACTTTATAATAAAATTGTTATTTGAACAAAGCAGAGTAAAAAATAAGGTATTCTGTAAAAATACGAATATCAAGGGCAGAAGGACCGCGTGATCGGTGGCCCTTAGTATAGCATGCAATAAATATATTTCTCCTTCTATTAATATCAATCAACAAAAATATCGATAATAGTTATTTATTATTCGCTCCGAGCGCAACAGCACTAGCGCCAAAGGTGACAATTTTAAGAACTTCATGAACCGTTACGTCATTGTTTAGCATTAATTTGTGTATATTGACATGTATTTTGCTAAATAAAAGCGTTTTATTATTTTACATAAACTAATAAAGTACATAAATTGAGAATAGATTCAAGGCCAAAACATAGAGTATAGCTTATGTGTAGCTTTAGAGTGAAATAAATTCGAAAATCGTTTTCAGCACTTCCATTTCCTTCGGGCGACATAAAAAAAATCACGAGAAAATTTTCCAAAAAATTCATCCATTCCAAAAAAATCAATTTTCCAAGAAAATTTTTCAACATTTTGGTCAAAAAGAATCTGCTTTCACGGTTTTTCTCAATTTTATCAAGATCGGAAAACAACTACGAAATGATTTTCATCTCACAGATACTACTCGACAAGACGAACAAGTCGATATGTAAATTGTTCGGAAAGATTAAATCATACATCTTCAAAACTGAAATTTCAAACTGAAAATTTACGATTCTCGATTTGATAAGTCGATATCTCGGAAACGGTTGCATATAATCCAAAGCGGATTGCGGCATCGTTTTCAGAAGGTCATTTTCCTATTGACACACTCAGATTATTCGCGGAAAATTCATTAGTTTTCTCAATTTTAGCAGGCGATAAAGAACGGATAGAGCTAGCGAAATATAATTTGCATATTTGTAATCAGCAGCAAAAATGCTTTCAGAAACGTTTTAAATTTTGCAGTAACTAACAAAATAACGATTTTATCAAAATCGATTTTCTCGCATTTCGTCGTTTCCGCAGTATTGACTTTCCGCGTCGATGGTATTTCTTAATCGGGAGCTTTCTAACGAATATTTTATACGTTATACGACGAATTTTAGGACGCTGAATGGATTGGTGAAGCGTAGAAGTGTCTGTGATGAGCCGTACAAAAGTTATGACAGCGTGAAATCTGCCGGAAATGCGAGATAGAGTACAGCGATAAAACTATATACCTCGTTTATTTGTAACTTTAGAGCGAAATAAACTAGAAAATAGCGTTCAGCACATTGATTTCCTTCGGCTAACAAAAAAATCTTTCATATTTATAAAAAAAAATCATATTTTCGGTCGAAAAAAATGTGCTTTTTCGGTTTTTTTCAATTTACTCAAAAACGGTAAATAGCAACGAAATCATTTTCGGCACAGAAACTACTTGAAAAGACGAACAAGTCGATGTGTAAATTGTTCGGAAAGATCCAATTATTCATTGTGAAATTTCAAACTGAAATATTACGATTTTCGATTTGATAAGTCGATATCTCATAAACGGTTGCAGCTAATCGAAAACGGATTGCGGCATCGTGTTCAGAAGGCCCTTTTCCTATTAATACACACTCAGATTATTCGCGGGAAATTCATTAGTTTCCGTGATCTCTACTCGGGCGCCGAAATTTCTTAAAATTTTACAAAATTTTAGCGGGTGATAGTGAACGGGTAGAGCTAGCGAAATATAATTTGCATATTTGTAATCAGCAGCAAAAATGCTTTCAGAAACGTTTTTAAATTTTACTGTAACTAAAAAAATAACAATTTTAGCAAAATCGATTTTCTCGCACCTCGTCGCTTCCGCGGTATTGACTAACAATAAGCTTCCGAAGGAATAGCATATTACGTTTTCCGACTAATTTTGGGGCGCTGAATCGATTGATGAAGAGTAGAAGTCTCTGTGGTGAACTGTTCAAAAGTTATGATAGCGTGAAATCTGCCGGAAATGCGAGATAGTGTATTTTAGTGTATAGCGTATATATTGTATATTTCATTAATTCAATATTTTTTTGTTTTTGCTTGTTGTTTTTATACACCATTATTGGAGACAAAGTTGTCTTTTTGGCCACGGGTGGCGCTAAGCGCGGTTATGCACGGAGCGAATACAAGCGAACAAAATAAAAGTTTAATGAGCGGATTATTAAATCTTTAAAGGCTTTAAATTCGCGTGTTAAACCTTAATTTTATCCGCTTCCGAAGCTTTGTGGTAACTTTTATTCAGTTTACTTTTGATTTAACAAGTTACATTTAAAGAAAAGTCCCACTTTGAGTGTTTTTTTTTTACGAGAAGCATGTGTCTGGCCCTGATTGTGTTATTGTCATGACAACGATAAAATTGTTGATTCGTACGTCAAAATTTATTTAGAGTATTGTGTTTAATTAATTTGTGTTTTATTAACCATAAATGGATACATCCGAAGAATTATTGTTAGATGGTGACGCAATTGCCTAAAGACTAATCCCGCAGAAATCAAGAGATTTATACAAAAAAAGTATAATAAGTTTTGTGATAGGGGATCAAAAGAGAACATCAGCAAGTCAACATTGAGGGTTATGTTTATGGAGCCCGTAAGTGAGTTATTTTGATGCGTTGCCATGGATACTTTTATTTCACTAGTGAAATAAAAATTTTATTCCACTAGTGAATAAGCCATTGTTTTATTGATCCATTTCAAAGAATTAAACATGACTAGAAGGCGAAGAAATAGATAACAAAG
Organism: Phosphuga atrata; assembly: GCA_944588485.1. Lineage (NCBI taxonomy): Eukaryota > Metazoa > Arthropoda > Insecta > Coleoptera > Silphidae > Phosphuga > Phosphuga atrata. The sequence goes on from OX155892.1 coordinate 19,453,593, forward strand.
ATATTCTATAGAATAAAAATATCTTTTTACTAGAGAGAGCAGAAGTTTCGAAAACATAAAAATGTTGACAAACATAGATGTTTTTAAATATTTTTATACAAATTAAGATTATGTTAAAATATGGAATTGAATTTTATTAAATTTTATTGTAAAGTTGACTTCGAATTTTATCGATCAATAAAATTGTGTTGTCATGTTAATTAGAAATGACACAATATTTGTGGACGAAACCAATTCGAAAGTGTGAGATTCATAAATGCCATTGTACAATCAATAAATCATTGTTGAAAGTACCAAGTATTCCATATACAAAAAAACCATTTAAATAGCAGAAGTAATCTTAATTAAAATATATTAATTATTATTCAAATAATTTGAATGGTTATATATAATCTATATTATTGCGATTGAAAAAGAGGAAAGCTCTTTATCGAAAGTTCAGTTAAAAAAGTCGAAAGCTCAGTTATATTTTAAATACTTGTTTTGGGAGAAATCGAGCTAAAGCTTTTAAAATCAGGGGAATTGCAAAGAGGCAATATTTTTTTCTCTCATCTCTCGTCTTGTAATAGGGAATATGCATGTAATTTAATTTGGTTAAAATACTTTTTTTAATAATCTTTATTGGCCGGACAATTGAACTAAAACATTTTTAGAGTTCCGTACCGAAAACGGAACCCTTATAGGATAACTTTGTTGTCCGTCTGTCTGTCTGTACGTCTGTTAGTCTGTCAAGACCATTTTTCTCAGGAACGCGTAGAGGTAACAAGTTGAAATTTGTATCAAATACTCGGGTCTGCGGTCTATTTCACCTGTGAAAAAATCAAACTTGATAGTCAACGCGATCAAAAGAAATGAGGGTTTATGTCGCATATTTTGCGATATCACAAGGGAATCAAAACCTATAGGGTACTTCCCGTTGACCTAGAATCATGAAATTTGGCAAGAAGCGGTGTCTTACAGCACAAAATTTGAAAACCGTAAATATGTAGTTTAATTACAAGAAAAATGCGAATTTACTATTAGAAACTTATGAAAATACACTAATGTGTTGCCTGGTATTGTCATGCACCAAAAGCATATGGGTTGTATACAGTTAGGTCCTGCTAAAGATACCTTACTTACAAGTTTGTACGGAACCCTCGATGCGCAAGTCACAACTCGCACTTGACCGTTTTTTTTTTAATTAATTAATATCTTTTCAATTACTTAAAATTAATAAATAAATGCAAATTAAGCGAGGGAAATTCAAATTTGTAAAACGCAACATTGGTTAAAGCGAAACGTGACGTAACTTATTATGTAAACAAGTTCGTTTCTCTTGTATTTAATCCTAAATATGATGATATGTAAACTGAACCAATTTTTTTTTTAATTTTTGTAAAACGAACAAACATTAAAGGAAAGTGCATGATCTAATTACATGCACCAATCTCATGTAATGTTATTCACGGTCTGCCAAGTTTTTTATGATAGTTTCTATGTATTTTGGCAGAAAATTATGAATATATATTATTTGACGTCATCAACAGATCGCGGGAAAATGGCGGCGTTTAAACAGCTCAAAATTATTCACTAATTTAAATATTTTTTTAAACATAATTACAGCATTTTTAAACAGTATTTATACTTTTTACTATGTTATAACGGTGTAAAAAGCAAATTAAAAATATTAAAAAAAAAAACATGCATATTCCATATTGTATAGAGAATAAATACATCAATCTACATTTAACAAACAAAATATCGAGTGTTAAGTATACTTAGAATATTATTTAATATCATATTATAAGAATAATCCTATATACTATAGTATCTTTGAAGGGTTCAAGCAAAGAAAAGGGAATGTCATATTTTTTTGTTGTTTTTGTTTTGTACGGGTAACAAATCTAGGTCTATGGTAATTGCATTTCCAACGACTAGCTTTTACATATACTTAACAGATATCGCCAAGTACAAGTTTTTAGAAGTGCCCAAAGCGAAAACCACTGGTCCACATGTCCATGACATACCGGCAAAGAAGGAGGAATGTCCAAAAATTATTTTTTAAATTAATTTTTTAAAAACTAATTTCGTATGAGTCATACAGGCATATCTTTAACACACAGTTTAACATAGCTTTGCCTATCCGAGAATGGATACATGCAGCTTCGGTGATGCTTATTTAACCAAGACTAAGGTACTTGAGGAAGAAAAGAAACTTGTTGAATTAAAAGAGCAATCAATTTTGAATAAACTTCTTCAAACAAAAGCTCATTTTTTAAGTAAAAGGGGAGTCAAAAAACAAAGTATGAATCAAAAGGATTATAAATTAAAAATTATAAATAAATTTTCTAACTGCTATTAACCAGAAAAATATTTCTCTTCTGCATATAACAACAAATGATGTTTATTACAAGAGAAAATTATCTATATACACATTCCATATTCATAATCTGTGTACTAGACAGTCATATTTTTGTTTCTATCCTGAAACACGACAAGAACCTGTGACAAGAAAGGATCTGATGAAGTTTCATTTTTATTTGATTTTATTACTAAACACATGGGCAAAGCTTTAAGGCATCTTGTTATATTTTATGATCCCTGTTGGGGTCAAAACAAAAATTATACCATGTTTAGGTTCATACATACTATCTCACGAATTAAATTTTCTCGAATCCTTAAAAATAACCTTTCCCATAGGAGGGAACAGCTATCTTGAGTGTACTAAGAATATGGGTTTGATTAAACTTAACACCTAACCACCTGACATACGTCTCTCAGACCCAAAGTAGCAGTAATTTTCTCACCTGAGACGTATGGCAGGTGGTTAAGGGTTAAAACTAAAAAGGAATTGCCATTTCATTGGTATGAACTGCTTAAAAGTTCAAGGAAAAAACTGTCGACTTTCAAGGTTATTGAAATTGCTCCAGAAGTCGTAAGAGAATGGTAAAAATTTCTCACAGAAAAATTCATGAAAAAATATAAGATCCCAATTCAAAAGCTAAGGGATGTAATGACTTCCAAAGAATATGGTCCTATGGAACTGCACAGTGAAAATTACAATGGCTCTTGGGAGAAAACGACGATTCTAAGTAATTGTTGTAATCATGTCACTAACATTGAGTTCGAGCTTCCAGATTTTGCATATAATGAGTTTTTACCCATAAGTGAAGTAAAATACAGAGAATTGATGAGTCTGATGCCATTTTGTGGAAGAGAAACACAAGTATATAATGAAACTCTAAAATATGATTCCAGAACCAAAGATGCTGACGACTAAATTTGACATTCCTTGTTTATGTTTGTGACACTAAGGACATTCCTTGTTCTGTACTTTTTGTAAGATAGTTGTCAAAAACTGAAAAGTCTGATTTTAACATAAATATGTTTTTTTTATTTTTCATCTGCAATGGACTGATAACAGCACTCATATGCGTGCGGTTATGGCTCGCCAAATGTGATACAATTTTCTCAATATGTATCGGCGATTTTTTTAATTTAGAAATGGCATAAAAGGGCGCAAAATAGAAAAAATACTATAATAAACTCGTTCGTAAGGCGTTTTTCAGCACTTGTCCAGTTACTGAACACGTCCTTTAATATACTATCAACGATAATGACGATAACGATATTTTTGATCTCAATAAAAATATTATTAATCTAAACTTTTAATTGCTTTTTCTAAGACTCCATTCATAAGGACATTCCCCGTACATTGCCTGTGACCTTCATTTATAACATTAAATATTTTTTTAAACAATTATTGAAATCAAAATATTTCAATCAATTTTTAAAAACCAATTAAATTTAAAACAATTCAATAAAATAGAAAAAATCAGTTATATTAATAAATATTGACAAAAATTACAACAATTTTTGGAAATGTATTTGAGTATTTTAAGTATATAATTTTCATTTTAATGTAATGTTTTTCATAAAAATATTGTTAATGGAAAAATTTAAAAAAAACATGTTATAACATAAGAACTATTTGAGAAGCTAATAGAATGTAGGATAACAACGTTTTTAGACAAATATAACTAACTGTCTAAGTAAGACAAAACACGGCTTCACTAAAGGAAGAAATACGGACACCGTTGACATGTTTTTGTTTTGTCCAAAACATTTTAGAAAACTTCTATCTTATCAGTTCAATCAATAACCTGCCCATGTCTCATGTTCATGTCTCTCTCACAAAATGTCGAAATTATAAACATCTAACCCTAAACACCGCACCGGTTTTTAAGTGAGTGGTTTACAAATTATTGTTCATGGGAGCAAAGCTGTGCTGATGAGAGATAAATCTCGAAACGCGTCCACAGATGGCTATCCACATAAAGTATCGGAAAGACATGATCTTAAAAACAATGTTATTTTTATGGTTTTTGTTGAGTGCCACGAAGGTGGATTGGTGGTGGATGGAAGGCTGTAAAATAACTTACAAATTTCATGTGAGATTTGTTTTGGTAGTCCTAAAAAGACCCAATAATTGTTATAGAGCTCCGGAAAGGCTGATTATATTTATATATTCAGACTGGGTTCCGTTTGTTTTAAGTGTATGATTATCTATCTAACGTAGGATGGTTTCACCAATTCTATCTTGGAAAAAGATATATAATCCCAACTTTAATTCTACTGGATCTAACAAAAGCCTATGATCTAGTAGATCACATAATACTCTTAAAGAATCTAGAAAAATGTGAAACACGAGGAGTGGCTTTAAACTGGATAGCATCGTTCCTTAGTAACCGGGAGCAGTTTACAAGAATAAAAAGCATGCACGGGTAAGTAAAATCAAACATTAGAAGAAATAATATTGGGACACCACAGGGAACCGTAATAAGACCGGAACTTTTTACGTTATATATACACGATCTACATCATAGCGCCAAGAACACGGAACATAAAATAACTCGGTATGCAGAAGATACAAGCCTGTTGTTAATAAGTAAGGATGTGGAAGAGATCTGCTATAATACAAATTGGATGATGCAGGCCCTGGAGCAATGTTTTGTGACAAATAAACTAATCGTAAATAAAACAAAGACAAATATAATAAAATTTAAGACAAAATGTATAATAAACTATCCAAAAGAATGCAAAAAAAGGAGAAAATATTTTAGAAAGTAAAGAAGCTGTAAGATTTTTGGGTATCTTCATTGACGATACATTGGAATGGTCACCACATATAGCACAACTAAGAACTAAACTAAACAAAGTAGTAAAGCAGGAGAACTGATGCTGAAAAGAAGTCTGATGTTTGGGTGCACATTAACAAGCTATTTGACGATTCATAAAAAAACATCAACACGGACAACCAAAGTCAAGAATACTGGATAGGTCTTCCAATAACTAAGGAAGAAATTCAACATGCAATCAAATCAACGAAGAATAAGAAAGCAGTCGGATCAGATGAAATACCATCCGAAATCACCAAACTGTTTGACTCTGAAAACCTTACTATCTCCGAAAAGATCTTTAATGGTATCTACGACACAGGCATATACCCAAATGAATGGCTGAAATCTATTTTCATTGCATTGCCGGAGTGAAATAACGCCAAACAATGTAGTGACTATAGGCTAATCAGTAGGGCAACCAAAAATATGCAAAAGCATATATTTTCTCATTCCACTTATAAAAGAATGGACTAGCCAGAAATGTGTTTCTGACTAAACTAAGAATTTAGAGCCCTATTCGTAAGGGCATATTTTTGCATATTTCACCAATACGAGCATGAATTGCATATTGACTATGATAAGACGTATAAATAACTGCATAGTTTTAGTGCATATTATGCTCAATTTGGTTAAAATAATTATATTCATTGATCTGCTTTTTGACGGAAATCTCAAGACGCGTGACGTCGGCTAAGGTTTTTTTTATTTTTTAATTGTCTTTATCAAAAATTGCGCCAAAAATATTTTTTATGGATATAACTCGGAGATACATAGCAAACGTCGTCATTGGAATTTTCGTCTACGATGAACTGATCGCTCACAAAAATTTGTAGTAAATGCTACAGTGCTAGACAAGGCAAATCGTAGCATTAGACTTTTTGATGATTCAATCAAAATTCTGGGTGAAATTTTCAATCGAGATTCGGTTTTATTCGCTATATCAGATGCCGCTTGCCGCTCCATACAAATATTTTATCTAAAAATGACACATCTGACTTGCCTTGCACATGGACTTCATCAAATTTATGAACAAATTCGAGAAATTTATACTAACGATCTGTCGATCGTATAATAGACAATTTAAAAAAAAAATGTATTCTTGAAATCACCGTCAAGGGTAACGATTTTTAATGATATGGCACCTGGCGTCGCACTTCCTCCGCAACCAATAACTACTAGATGGGGAACATGGATTGATGCCGCATTGTACTATGCCACCAACTTCGAAATAATTGTGTAAGTGTTCAATGTACTGGACGAAGAAGAGGCCGCATCAATCAAAATTTCAAAAGAGCTACTAAGTGACGGTGAAATAAAATTTGATTTAATTTTCATTGCCTCAAATTATGGATTCCTTAGCGCATCAATAAATTCGTTTGAAACGTCTGGTCTACTGCTTGCTACACAGATTGAGGTAATAGAACATGCTCAGGATGAGCAGCATGTGGATGTGCAACGGCGTTAACGGTGAAGCAGCTAACTTTGTGAAAAAAAAACTTGCAACGGTTATTTAAAAAATCATTGTTTTTCCAGGTTCTACAACAATAGACAATAAATATAGTATTATTGACGCAATGGCATTTAAATTTGCGCCTATAACTTCGATTGATGTGGAACGAAGTTTTTCAATGTACAAAAATGTCTTAGGATTAAACAGGAAGAGTTTTCTTTTTGCTAACTTAAATGAGATGTTTGTCATTTATTGTAATAAAAATTTAAAATAAATTATTTTGAAGTTTAGCTGTATTTTTCTTTTGTATCTATGTTTTCGTACCTAGAATTTAACATTTTTCATATAATTTATTTCAGATTTAAGAGCATATATTTTTTTTAAATGCATATTTTTATTTTTATAGAGCATATTTTCATTTTTATAGAGCATATTTTCATTTTTATAGAGCATATTTTAAGCGCTTAAAGTAGTTTTTAAGAGCTTATTTTTGGTTGCCCTACTAATCAGGCTAAAGCTAGATCCACACTGGGCAACAAATTGTGTCAACGCAATGTTGTCAACGCAATGTTGACAACATGTTGCTGTAAACAAGCAACATGTTGATGGATACTCTACAACATTTGGTGGCATACATCAAAGAAATTTGTTGCTTGTTGCTTGTATCCGTGTATCCCGTTTTATACGGGTAACATCGCTCTTATATGGGTAACATCGCTCAGTGTGTACAACATTTTGCGTGAATCCCAGTGGTTGAGGTTTCATTTGTGCAGGTTAGCTACCTACATCGATTTTGTTACAATAATATTCATTAATTCTTAATTATAATTATAGTTTATGATTCAAAAAAGTGATGGAGATTTTTTATATTAGGGGAGCTACTAAACGAGGAACCTCTTCAAAGTCAATTTTCGCTTATCTGACGAAATTTCGATACAAAGTACCATCATTTAATAGTAGTTCTGACATCAATGTGTCGCCATGGAACGTTCCATTTTTCAAAAATTCTCTTTGCCAATATCGTCTATTTTGTTTTTGTGAACCGGCAGCTATCACAACATAAGCATCGGCAGCTTTCACGTCCATTTTCAACATTTGACTGGTTGTGATGTGGACGCACAACATCACAGACAACATGTATCCAGATACAATTGAAGCAACTTCATGTAGCCATGTCAAAGTGTTGGCAAATACCTAATGAGTCAAATGTAGAAAATATTTCTTAAAATACTAAATAACCGTTTAATAAAAAAAATTGCGAAGAAATGATGGGAAGAACACAGTTTGGATTTAGAGAGGCTATGGGGACACGAGAAGCCTTTTTTCAGCCTTCAAGTTCTGGTCCAAAATTATAAAGATGTTCAAAAAGATGTTTGTTTTATCGATTATGAAAAAGCATTTGATCGCGTACAACATGATAAACTCATCACGATCTTAAGAAATTAAGAAATATAGGTCTCCACAACAAAGACGTACGACTTATCAAAAACCTATACTGGAATCAAAAAGCTGAACTAAAGTTGGATGATGTAACCGTAAAAAATCTGACAATCAACAGAGGTGTTCGTCAAGGATGCATTCTCTTCCCTCTACTGTTCAATATCTACTCTGAAGAAATTTTTGAAAAAGCTACAAACTTTATAGACAAAGGCATAACGGTGTTCACATCAATAACATTAGATACGCTGACGACACAACATTGATTGCGGATAGTATAGAACAGTGGTGCGCAAACCGTGGATCGGGGGTCGCGAGATGCATTTTGGGGGTCGCCTAATTCAAAGAAAAGAGTGTTAATGAGTCATAAAATTTTAATTTCTAAATACAAATATACAGCTTCATATTAATACTAGAATTTAATAATAGCTGCGCGTAGATGTGGATTCATAATCTGAAGTTTTTGTTTATGGTGTTGAAACCTTTATAGCATTTTTATGATGGTGTCTAAGTTTGCTGCGCTATTTTAAAAAGGCTGTATTTTATTCAATGACATCACCAAAGTTCCTTTAAAAACACCCTGTAAACGCAAATCCCAGAACAACTTTCACTTTACCTACGTTAACGATTAAAAAACGTCTACTGTCGATCCAGGGGTCGCGACAAAATTTTGCACAAAATGGGGGGTCGCCAATGAAAAAAGTTTGCGCACCACGGGTATATAAGATTTACAATGTTCGGTAAATAGAGAAAATGTAGAAAGCAAAAAAGCGAACCTAACTATAAACATCAAGAAAACCAAATTCATGATCAGCAATAAAAATCGTCTAAAAAAAGCACTCTACAACGACACCGATATTGTCCAAGAAATTAAATCACAGCGACTAAGATGGGCAGGCCACGTGCATAGACTGCATAACGAAAGACTTGTAAAACTGGTATGGGAGGAGATTCCCACAGGCAAGAGACCGCTCGGACGTCCCAGAATGCGATGGAGAGATAACATCCAAGCAGATCTCCGGAAAATGAACATTCCATTTGACCCTAGGTTGATGGAAGACCGAACAAATTGGAAAAAAGTTGTACAGTCAGGCAAGACCCACGCAGGGTTGTAGCGCTACGTGATGATGATGATGATGAATAAAAATCGTCTGCCATATACTGATGCTGTAATTACAGTCGAAAACAAAGCTATCGAACGCGTATCCAATTTGAAATACCTAGCTTGCTGAATCCAATCTGAAATACCTAGGTTTGCTTAATGAATAATGGAATTTATGATAAAGAAATGAGATGTAGGATAGAGATGGCCACATCTTCTTTCTGGAAATTCAACAAAGTGATCTGCAATAGTACAATCAACATCCATCTTTGTATTCGTTATGTAATATGTTATGTATGGTCCAATCTTTTATATGGTTTGGAGACTTGGACCTTGAAGATTTCCACAATGAACAAAATTGAAGCCTTTGAAATGTGGTGTTACCGCCGTTTGCTGACAATACTGTGGACGGATAGAGTAATGAATGAAGATTAGGAAAAGAAAGAGAGCTTTTAAAAACGGTTAAAGTAAGAAAGACACAATATCTTGGACATATCATCCGTGGGCCAAAATATGAACTGCTAAAATTAATTGTGGAAAGACGAATTGAAGGCAGAAGAAGAATCAAGAAGAAACAAATGTCTTGGTTGAGAAATATCCGAAACTGGACTGAGAACAATAGGCAAACTAGTACATTCCGCAAGAGATAGAACGGTGTTTAAAAACATTATATCAAATACAGTCAAACTTCCATAACTCAAACTTCTATAACTCCAATTTTTCTATAGCTCGAACTTTTCTAGAAATTCATACGTTTAGATAGCATTTTACATATAAATTAACTTCCATAACTCGAATTTTCATTAACTCAATTTTTTCATAACTCGTAGTAAAAATGTGTACAATGGTAAAATTTTACATAGAAAATAATTTCTATAACTCCAATTTTTAATCGCTGATATTGCCTATCATAAACCGTATCCTATTTGTTATAGTAAAGGTGCTATATATTAATGAAATTTTAGAGTTTAAACTCGTTATTTCTTCTTACCTCTGCCTTACAATTGCAAATATGAGTGGTCAGAGAAGAAAACTTAATACGATATCGTTATTTGACAAAGTGAGGTTGATAAGTGAAGTTAATTAAAAAGAAAAAAGTGATTGCTGAAGACTTTGGGATTCCTTCAAGTACACTTTCTTCAATTATAAGAAACCGCGAAGAAATTCTGAACAAAGCCGAAAATGGTGCAACTAATGATGTATAAGTTTGAAAAGTGTACCTAAGAAGACAGAGTTGGCTGAGAGTCTGGGACACACTGATTTTATCGCTAGTGTAGGTTGGCTAGATAAGTTTAAGAAAAGGCATAATATTATTCAAAAGTTTTGATGTGTAGTGAAAGTTCAGATGTTAATGAACATGACTGTGAAAAGTGGTCCAACAATATCTTGCCGGAACTTTTATCATCTTATCACGAAAAGACATTTTTAACGCGGACGAGACGGGCTTATTTTTTAAATGAATTTTCTTCGGTGGAAAACACAGCAAAGAAGGAATCGTCGCCATGCTGGGAGCCAATATGTGTGGTACTGCCAAACTGAAGCCGTTGGTGATTGGAAAAACAAAAAATCCTTTAAAGAAAAAGAAAAATAAATAAAATGCTTTAAAGATTTTGTACGAGTGACATACAGAAGCGACTTTTTCGTTGCTTCTGTATTAGGGCATCCAAACCGGTTAAAACCGAACCCGGTTAACCGGGTTTTCTGTTAAAATTTAGGAAACCGTAAAACCGAGGTTTTTTTTGAAAAACCGAAAGTCGGTTTCTATTTATTTTATTTTTTGTGGAAAAGTGGAAAGTGGATGTGGAAAATAATTTTATTTTTCTATTGTTATTCATGAAGTATTATATTGTGGATTTATTTGTACTCAAATAAAACGTAAGAGCAGTAAATATGTAGTGAAATAAAGGTTGACAGATTTAAGGCTCCTTCAGACCGAAGCAGAGCGTTTGCGTCGCGAAATTTACGCAGCGAAAAATTCGCTAGCGGCGCGGCTGCGAAATGGTCGTGCCCACAGCAAAACGCGATTTTTAGGTGTATAGTCATGAGTTCCTCAAAGGAAAAAGCTCTGTACAGTTTTGCAAAAAAAAACAATGATGCCAACACAGTCTTTACATTTTTGGTTGTAACATCAAAACGAAAAAACCTACAAAAATAGGTTTAATAGATTATTAAAGCTTAATAAATCTACAAAAATCTGATATATAACTTCTTTGGAAAAATATGGATTCTAAAACTGTCCTTATATTTTTGGTTGTAACTGCAAAACCAAAAAAGCTACAAAAATGGTTTCAAAAGATTATTAAAGCTTAATAAATTTGCAAAAATTTGATATACTTCTTTGTCTCACTGCAAAAACAAATGAATTACAGTTTTTCAAAAAGAAATGGATTCGAAAACTGTTCTTACATTTTTGGTTGTAACTTCAAAACCAAAAAAGGACAACAGATTATTAAAGCTTAATAAATTTGAAAAAATCTGATATATAACTTCTTTGTCTCACTGCAAAAACAATCACATGAATTATAGTTTTGCCAAAATAAAAAAATTGTTCCAAAACAGTAGAAAATCGGTCAGTTAGTTATTTTTTATTTCTTTTTGATTTCTAAAACACCTAAAACTCATTTAAAAAATAAAAGAAAATTAATGTGGGTTTGTTAAAATCAACAAACTTAATTTTCAACATTTTCAAATCTCGGCATTTTCTTCCAATTCTAATACTATCTGCTTACAAATTTAGTCTTTTCTCCTTTTATTTGTATAGTTTTCATCATCTTCTTCTTCTTCTTAATGGCACTACAACCGATTGCCGGTCTGGGCCTACTTCAGCATGTTTCTCCAAGCGGACCTATCACTCGCCAACGTTCTCCAGTCCTGTACTTGAAGTTTTTGTAGGTCAGTTGTTACCGCATCCTTCCATCTCCCTCTTGGCCTTCCGGCCCTTCTCCTTCCCTCTGGTTGGCCATTGAACAACTTTTTCGGAACCCTATGATCACCCATTCTCTGCATGTGTCCGAGCCATCTCAATCTTGCCACCTTGATGAAACTCACAATATCTGGTTGATTTTCATCATTGGTTTTCATCATCTAGGTCATACAATATAGGATATTTTCTAAAATTATGAATCAACTTCTGTGTAATCGCCATTTCAAAATACGGCGACAGCGAAACTGACCGCGCATGCAGCCTTCTTGTCGTGCAAAGCTGCACTACCGCGGCTATGGCGCAAATCGTGCCTGTTGATCTGAACATTTGCATAAGCCGCCAAGTCAATCGGTCCGCCGCAATAACGCAGCGGTCGCGGTAGCGAAACTTCCGCGCCCGGTCTGTGAGATCCTTTAGAGTGCGCATAATCTTGATCCTAAAGAAATATAAATACAGTATAATCTTGATAATCCGACACGTCCAGTAAACCGGCGCTCTGGGGAACACGTGTCTTTTCCTTCCGCTGTCCCGCGTCGGATATAAATTTCGCGCACAGCTGAAATAAAGTCAAAACAGAGACCCTGAACACTTGATTCGCGATTCTGACCAAGCTAACTCCACTCTATAATTGACTTCGGAATTTTTACAAGAGCTTTCGTGTTATGCCCATAAACGATGACGTATCTTGATTTCAAGACACAAGCGAAGAAAAGTTTCATTCCTTTTCTGACGAAGAAATCCTCAGCCTAATTTGTTCAACGGATGACGATGAAGCTGATAAACTTGAATGTTTGAACTCGGCGAACTGTGGCAAACGGTGACGCGTTTAAAATATGTATAGTTCTTATTGTTTTGTTCTAATCCCGATAATCCGGAACTCGGGATCTATTTATATAGATAATCCGTTTTTTTATAATCCGGCGGTTGTCTGGTCCCACATGTGTCGGATTATCAAGATTATACTGTACTTGTACTTTAATCTAGTTTCGTACTTAGATAAATAAATATATATATATCTACTTTATCTTTTCGTAATCATCATTTCGTAATTATCATTTATCTCTTCGTAAAGAATTTATTCTAACAACCTTTTTTATTCTAATTACCTTTTTTATTCTTTACGTAAATATAATGAAATAATACAACAAATTCTTTTTTATTTATTAAATAATTATAAATGGTAAATAAATATTTATTTTATTTGGTTTACAGCTTTTATTATTTTTATACTTAAAACCGGGTTTTAACCGGTTAACCGGTTTTTTACTTTACGAAAAACCGAAAACCGGTTTTTGAAATTTCATCGGTGTTTTGGATACCCTATTCTGTATGTCTTGGTTGACAAGCGCAAATTATGAAGAATGGATTTCTAGTTTAGAGAAGAAATTCAATGTCGAAAACCGTCACACTCAAAAATTACTAAGCAACTTAATTCGATTCTTGTTGCACTTCTCCCGCCAAACATAACGTCAAAGTTACAACCCATGGACCAGATATTAACAATATAAAATTGCACAATAGAAGAAGAATTCTGAGAAAAACTATAGTTGCCCTAGTAGACAATCAATCCGAACATATTACTTTATGGGATGCTGATACAAACTTGACAAAAGCGTGGGACATCGATATTAAGCAGGCAACCATAAAATATTGTTTCAGAAAGGCTGGCTTTAAAAAACAAGGCGAAACAAACTGGAGGGAAGAAGCTCTTCTGTCGACTATTGAAGTTCGCGTATGACACATATAATCAGAATAAATTGGATAATACAGTGTCTCTTAATGATTATTTATCTGTAGATGAAGATGTGGTTATAGCAGACTATTCAATAGATGCCGATATTACAAAACGCGAAGATGAAGATGTCTTATCTAACAACGAAACAGTGAAAATTCCACCCACGAACAAAGAAATGCGTAATTATTTAAATTAGTATAGCGAATATCTGTGTTCAAAAGACAATCTTCCAGACGAAGTGTACCGCGCATTATTATGCTTTGAAGAACTTTGTAGATAGAGAATTTTTTAATGGAAAAAACTTAAAAATTATAGACTTTTTCAAAAAACAATATATTAATTATAATTATTTCTAATTAATTATAATTATATAACATTATATTAATAACACTGGTCAACACAAGTTTTGTTTCCTTTACTTTTTTTGCTGTTATTGGGTATTTCTATGGCCCTGACTATGAAAAAAATACTGGGAGATTGCTAACAGCTTTACCTTTTGAAATATACAGTTTTATTATTTTGACAAAAAAACACAGAAAAATAAAAAAAATAATTATGTTAACAAAATTTCTATTGAACACTAGCAAATGATCTTTTTCAAGATTTCATTGAATGAACGAGTTTAGGTAGATCTCGTGGCAAACTCCAGCAGTAGTCTGCCATCATATGTGAGCCCCACCACCCCTGATAACGCTCTTCCATTGTCAGAAGATCCTGATGAAATCTTTCACCCTGCTCCTCACTAAAATCACCCAGATTTTGTGGAAATCGGAAACTGCGAGTAGAGGAAGTGGATTTTTATGCTCATGTTGATACCTAGCTGATGTAGTATTGTTGTAAGTAAAGTATTGATGATACGCAGTTTTCACAAAGTCCGATATAGGTTTTCGATATTTTGCAAATATATGTTCACCACAAATGTAGCAAAAACAATCGGGATTAAGCACATAACAACTTCTAGACGAAGTCATATCGAAAAATACAACAAAACATATTTTAGAGTCCAATAAAAACCCGAAAATCTAAGTAAAAATACTAGCTACAACTCAAAAACAAAAGCTGTTAGAGAAAAATTGTTGCCATATTTAAAAAATACGCGTCAATTTGAGATATTCAAATTTGAATGTTATACAATCACATTTAAATTACAATATACAGTCGAACTTCCCTAAGTCGAATTACCATAGTTTAGGAAAAAATAGCAATAATATATAGAAAAATTAGGAGAAAATTCGAGTTAGAGAAATACATAATTTAATACATAAAAATAACAACAACAATCTAGAGAGCATTATGAAATACATTGAGAAAAGCCTGGCAAGGGATTCAGGAGAGAAAGTACTGATCATCGGAGACTGGAATGTGAGGATCGGTGAACTCCAAGCTGGAAGTCTCGATGCAGAAGGGGTGGAAATAGCGAGACTTTCGAAAGACAAAACAGTTAACAAGGAGGGAAAAAAATGGTTAGACTGGGTTGAGAACCATAACTGGTATGTGCTAAATGGGTGCACAAATGGCGATTGGAAAGGGGAGTTAACGTATATTGGTGGAGGCGATACCTCGGTCATTGACTTCGGGATCGCCAACGAAGACGCCATAAGATGTATCGATGTTTTCAAAATAGGAGAAAGGCTGGAATCGGACCATCTACCACTAGAAATTACCCTGTATGGTGAGATAGACAGCTGGGGGGAAAGCAAGGGTGTGGTTAAACAAACGGTGATGTGGAATGAGTCGGCTATTGCGCGATACCAGGAAAACTTAGACAGAATGGATGGAGTGGAATATGCGGAACTACCGAAACTCACTGCTATGATAAAGAAAGCACTAATTGTTAAAATATCACACCCAAAGAAAAATTGCGGAAATGCTTGGATAGACGAGGAACTAATAGGTATAAAGAAAAGAACTAGAGCCGAATTTAGAGCCTGGAGAGAAGGAAGAACAACACTCGAAAAGCTCAAAAGACAGAATGAAGAAATGAAAGAAGCAGAGACGAGAAAGAAACGAGAGTGGGAGGAATGCCAAATAAAGAAAATCAGCCAGCTGAGCAGAGAGTCGGATATTTGGAAACTGATTGCTGCAAGGAAACCAAAAAGAGAGATCTCATCAGTAATTAGCACAGAAAGGTGGAAAAACCACTTCTGTGAGTTGCTGGCCGGAGAGACAGAAATTAGGGAGCAAAGATGGAGAGATTTTAGACCAGTGGAATCGCAATCACAAGAGATTACAGAGGAAGAGGTTGAAACGGTTATGTCAGCACTCAAAAGAAAGAAAGCTCCAGGCCCAGACTCGGTGCCAAGTGAGGCGTGGTGTCTAGCCACACCAATTGTGAAGGAGAGACTTCGTGGTGAACTTAACAGCTTTTTCAAAGGTAGCAAACAAATTTCGGAAAGGAGGAACTAGGAAGCTATAGGGGGATAACTCTAATGGACACAAAGTCATACAAGATCTATGCAAAGATACTGGAAAAAAAGTTACAAGAAGAAGCAGAGAAAAGGAATCTAATCGCAGAGGTACAAGCTGGCTTCAGAAAAGGACGCGGAACAACTGAACAGATATACATATTGAATTATATCATGCAAAGAGAAATAGCTAAACCTAAGGGGAAATTGTACGCGGTATTTGTTGACCTCAAAGCTGCATATGACTCAGTAGTGAGAGAGAAAATGTGGGAATATATGAGGGAGAAAGGTATATCGCAACAGATCAGGGAGAGCATTGAGCATCTATATGAGAGAACATGGTGTAGAGTGAAGATAGGTGAAAGGCTATCTGAAAGATTTGAGGTTAGGAAAGGGTTAAAACAAGGGTGCCCATTAAGTCCACTACTATTTAATCTATATACTGCGGACCTCGAGAGAACGCTAAGCTTGGGTCAAGCGGGAGGGGTAGTAATAGGGACGAAAAAGATTTGGAGTCTAGCTTATGCGGACGACGTCGTTGTCTTAGCAAGTTCGAAAGTGGAAATGAAAGAGGTGTTGGTACGAATGGAAAAGTTTTTTAAAAAACGAATGTTAAAGGTAAATGTGCTGAAAACAAAGTGGATGCTGTTTCGGAAGAGAAAGGGATCAAAAGGGATCGAAAAGGAAAGAGAGTTTTGAATGGGAAGCGAGTGAGATAGAACAAGTTAGCAGTTTTAAATACCTAGGGTTTATGTTCCAACAAAATGGGTCGTGCGCTGCACATATCAAGTATATAGTTAAAAAAGCGTGGGTGGCTGCTAACAGGCTCTGGGATACATGGAGAGTATACTTGAGGGAAAATATAAGGGCGAAAATGATTGTATGGAAGGCGTGCGTATGTAGTATTATGATGTATGGGGCAGAAATTTGGGGTGTAAAAGAGGAAAACGACATAGAGAGAGTGCAGTTACAGTTCATAAAGAGGGCCCTGCAGCTAGAAAAGTCCACCCCCTGGTACATCGTTCAACAAGAAGCAAATTCTAACAAGGTGGCAAACACCGCGGTTATGAGAGTGGCTAAATTTGAAAGGAAAGTGAATAGTGCGGGAGAAGAAAGAATAGTGAAAGACGTTTTGAAAGCTGTAAGAAAGGAGGGTAAAGGGAGTAATAAGGAAACAAAATGGGGATGTCTGCGCAAGCGGATGTATGAAAGAGGGGGATGGAACCAAGAAGAGATCGAGAGAATGATGAATGAGGGAATGTTAGTGGAAAGGATTCTGGCAGATAGACTACTGGAGATAGAGCTGCAAGAGAGACAAAGACACATAGGTGAGAGTACCTATAATAGAGACTACAGCAAAATCCAGTTTTTGGCAGATGTCCAGAGTATCTAGTTAATCCTAAAGCCCCACAGGTAGCGATTGCCCGGTTTAGGTGCGGTAGTGAGGAAAGGGGTAGAAGATATTGGATGGCTGCAACAGATAGGACTTGTCGAGTATGTTGAGAAGGGGAGGAGCTCTGGGAACATTGGGTGTTAAGCTGTAAGAAATGTGAATGGAGCGAAGAGGAAAAGTCAGTGGCGAAAAACTGGAAGAAGGTTATGGATGAGAGTGGCTCCGGTTTTGTGTACATGAAAAAAATATTGAAGTGCAAAGAACAGGGTTAAAGGCTTCCTTTTTTTTTGCTTTTTTTTTTTGATCTAAGAACTTTTGAACTGTTTATTTTTTGCTGTATTAATTTGGATATTTTTATTTTCCGTTTCATTCTGGTCTTTTTTTTTGTTTTTTTTTTGTTTTCTTTGTTTTTATTTTTTGTTCTATACTTGTCACAACACTAATGTACGAACGGTCGTGTATTTACATTTATGCCAATAAAGGATTATTATTATTACATAATTACAAAATGAGTAAAATTCATTTACACAATTTTGGTCAAAGTAAATATAACATAATAAATATAACATATGTATTTATTTATATATAAAAAAAAGAAATATACATTACACTGGTCAACAAAAAAAACCAGAGCAAACATACAATTTTTTTTTTTTTTGTTGACCAGTGTAATGTATTTCTTTTTATTTTTATATATATAAATAAATACATATGTTATATTTATTATGTTATATTTACTTTGACCAAATTGTGTAAAGTGAATTTTACTCATTTTGTAATTATGTATTTCTCTAACTCGAATTTTCTATAACTCCATTTTTTTCCTAAACTATGGTAACTCGACTTAGGGAAGTTGGACTGTATATTGTAATTTAAATGTGATTGTATAACATTCAAATTTGAATAAACAAATAAAGCAGAAGAAGTATTGATTATATTAATAAAAAATATATACAAAATCATAAAACTTGGAGATGAACGTGCTGAACAAAAGTAAACAATGTCTTAAAAAACTACCTTCTAAAGCAAATCAAAGAAATATTGGTTTATTTTAAATTGGTAGAAAAACAGTAAAAAAAGAAAAAATTGTTTTGAAAATACAAATAAACAACTTAACCATTTAATAATTTTCCATATTTTTGCCTTAAAACGACATAGGAAAATTATTATAAATTTGTAATAATAATTATATTATATGAAAAAACAGATTGATTGCAATAATTTAAAAAGTAGAGTTATGAGAGAAAAATATACTCAACAAAAGTAAACAATGTCAGAAAAAGTAAATTACAGTATTCAGACGTTTATATTAAATTATATATCATCCTATTAAATTCCTATCAAATCATTTAAATCGAAACATGTTGATCGGTTAATAAAAGTTATTAAAATATAAATCTTTAGTAATTATTAATGTATTTATTGAAACAAGTTTTTCATAATACATATTTAGAAATATTTGGTGGAATATTGAAGTAAACATTGTAAAAACAAAACTATTGCAAAAAAAATCTAAAAATATAAACAATGTTTACGCTGTTATTTCAAGGGCATTAAAGTATACACGTTATGTGGTTGTTTTTGTTTTGACTAAAATTCGAATGGAAATTCGAAATTTCCCACTAAACAACCCAGCAGATCATTAATTTATCAATGAAACTACCATTTAATTCCATGGACAAGCCACGAAAACGAGAAATCAATCGAAAAAATCGAGTTTGAAAAACCATGTTTTCACTCACCTTCTGTGCTGCACGTCAAAACAAAAGCTGCCGCTAAGATGAAACGCACTGAAAAGAGATTTTTCGCTCGAGTTCTCAAACTATTTGTCCGAATCATTTTATGTATTTTATCACAAACACTTTTTCAACACTCGTTAAATTCCGCGCATTTTTATTAAGGGAAAAAATATTTTCACGATATTTTTTTTCGTCTAACTAGAAGCACGTTCACTGCCGCACGCTATTCACACACAAATGCCTCGACGCCATGTTTGCTGATGGGAATATAACCAAACTCCTGGAGTGGGGAATTTCTGTGATAAAACTCATCTGCGAATAAGAGATTTCAAGCGTCATCTAGCGCACAACATTCATATTAACTTACAGAAATTTACTCTTATTTATTACTGTCATAAAATATTTTATAAAATAAAATTTTATTCTTTATTTACATTTATTAGCATAATGAAGTTACCTTGTTAATTTAAATAAGTTTATATTTTAACGCTTTGCACTCGAATTTAATTTTAATATGAATTACCCTCAACTATTCTAATGATGACAAGTCACCACCGAAATCTACAATCTACCCTCAAATAGGAATTTATTTTTTAATTCAATCAAAATGAAAACTTTTAAATGGGTTATTAGCAGTAGTGTATTGGTAAAATAAGAAGTGAGGGAACGCATGGTGAGAGCTCAAAAATATTTCGCGACTTTCCACATGCAGCTTCCTGAAAGTTTTTCGGTGATTATCTTATTTTAAGCAAACTATTGTTTTCCTTGTGAGTTTTTTATTATTAGGGTTCCGTACCGAAAACGGAACCCTTATAGGATCACTTTGCTGTCTGTCTGTCTGTCAAGACCATTTTTCTGAGGAACGCGTAGAGGTAAGAAGTTGAAATTTGTATCAAATACTCGGGTCTGCGGTCTCTTTCAGCTGTGAAAAAATCAAACTTGTAAGTCAACGCGATCAAAAGATATGACCGTTTATGTCGCATATTTTGCGATTTCACAAGGGAATCAAAACCTATAGGGTACTTCCCGTTGATCTAGAATCATGAAATTTGGCAAGAAGCGGTGTCTTAGAGCACATGTAAAGGGAAAAATCTGAAAACCGTAAATATGTAGTTTAATTACAAGAAAAATGCGAATTTACTATTAGAAACTTATGAAAATACACTAATGAGTTGCGTGGTATTGTCAGGCACCAGAAGCATATCGGTTGCATACAGTTAGGTCCTCCTAAAGATACCTTACTTACAAGTTTGTACGGAACCCTCGGTGCGCGAGTCACAACTCGCACTTGGCCGGTTTTTTTTTTTATTCATACTACACAAAATATTAACAAACAAAACAAAACAAACAAGAATAAGAAATTTGAAAAAAGATAAAAATAAGAATCTTAAATATATTATTTTTATGTAGTACACTTATAGTACACCAAAAACTCTTCTTTTTCTTCTACAAAAACTCCCAAATAGGATCACACACAATTTCATTTTCCCCTGCTGTTTTAGTTTGCTGGTCCGTAGCGGATCGATGAGATCGCAATCAGGTTTTTACGTATAAAATTGGATTCCAAAATTCCAAGGGTGGTCCATGAAGTTTTATAAACAATAAATTTGCTACATGATCAATTAAAATGCGTGATTTTTTTCCGTTACAATTAAATTCATGCTGCTGAAACCACGCTCGCCTTCTGAAGAACTGCAAGCTATAATTTTAGAATATTGTTTTAACGTTTCCAAATCGTCGGGAATGTTACGACCACCACAAGCCAAGTAATCTCTAAAGGCATTTAAAATTTTCCCTAAAGGTAAATTAAAACGTTGGCAGAGAGATTCTACTTCTTTTACTTCAAATTCCATATTAATTGCAGATGGCCATTCGGTTGGTTCAAGAATTCGCAATTCTTTAACAATTTTGGAAGTCAAAATGCCGTCTGAAATTTGCAGATGTAGTGTTTAGCCTATTCCTCATACTATTAATAATACTAATTAAGAATTGATTTCTGTGAATCAATTTTGAATCCTTTTTATTATCCTTTAACGAAATTGAAGATAATTGCATTATTTCACAAGCAGAAACTACTTCCAACGACTTTTTTCCTTTCTGAGGTTCTTTTAAATATTCTAAATAAGTGATTGTGCGGCGAATCAATTTATTGAAGTTTCTCTTTTTTGCAATGCTTCTGAAAGAATAGATAGCTCGAATAGAACATCATACCTTAAGGCCAAATCTTGAATAAAATGTTTCGATGATATTATTTTATATAATCCATTGAACATGGATTGTTCCGTTTTAGTGCGGTTGTTGTCTTTACTCGCATTTTCGAAATGATGGCATAAAGGTGACCAACTCTGCCAAACTGCTGATACAGTCCTAAAGGAGCTGGCCATCCATCTGGCGTTAAATATACGTCCAATACGTTTAAGTTCTACACCGAGAGCAGTTGCGCATGTTTCAATTTCTCTTTGATTTTCCGGAGATTGACTATATAAGGAGTATAACTTGTCTATAAATATTTGAAAATGATTAAGCCCATTAACCTCAGAAATAGAATCTCCTACCGACAATTCGAGCCTATGGTTTAGACAATGCCATGTAATTAGATTCGGATATTTCTGTGTAAGTCTTGTTCCAACTCCAGATTTTCTTCCTGACTTAACACTGGCCCCATCGCTTGTAAATGAAATTAAATGGTGTTTTAAATAATTATCATCAAAACCATTTTTTTTTTCAAACATTTTAGAGAGAACCTCTGTTATGGTGTTAGCTGTTTAATCCTGCAATTCAATTAAATCAAGAAACAACAAAAGAGGATCTTTCATTTTATCGGTTTCGCATTTTAAATAAATAATAAGACCAGACTTTTTACTTAAAGTGGTAGATTCATCTATGATAATAGATAAGTTTCCCTGAACTTTTACTATTTGTTGACAAATTTTGGATTTCATTTGAATTCCAATATGATCAATTATTTCTGTAGCACTGAATCTAGATCGTAATCCGTGAGCTATAGTAGATCCATTCATTTCTTGAAGTTTTAATAAATGAAATTGATCAGAATATGGACAATCATGTTTAGCAATATAATAAGCAGTTCTAAAAACCTTACTGGTGCTACAAATTTCAGAATTTTTCAACTTATCTGCTATAATTTCAAGCTTTTGCTTGTCTGATTCTTTTAAGATTCGCTCAGCTGTTGTATGTGAAAAACTTACAATGTATGTACATTTTTTTCGTAAAGAAGTTAGTTGTGCGGTTTTATCCTTTCCATAACCGGATACCTGAGTGCCTCTCCATTCTTTTGAGATGCTTACTCCCTGCATCTTTAAAGGTCCTAAATTTTGAATAGCCGAGCAACTCAGACATTCCAATTTTCCGGAATCGCATTTTAGCCAAGCATATTTTTCTTTCTTTTCGAACCACATATCTGCAGTCCAAATACTCGGCCAATTTATTAATGGGGATTCTGCTTCTTTTTGAACATTTTCTATTGATGTTAATGGAATATCCATTTGTTTTTCCTTAGTCTCCAGCACTTTTTCACATTTTCTCCTTGTTGCATTTTAAGTATTTTTCCAAAGAAACTGTCCAAAGCGGGTTGTTTACGTTTTTTGCTCATTTTAAATTTTTCATATAAAATTTATTTTGGTTGTAGATTTTTCGAAATATTACTGCAATAATAAAAATTAATATGCATTATATTTAATCCATTAAAAGATAATTAAAATACCCTATAATTTATAATGGAAATAGAAACAACAAACTACCAAAACAACGTTGACGTTATACACAATAACAGAATCTAATCAACAACGTTACTGGCACAGATTAACTGGTTACTGGCGCAATTCGCAATGAAATATTCATGGGCGGGATTCGAATTTCCGCAGACTTGCACATTCGCACTATTGTTTAGTAGTATGGTATGTAGAATAGGCAACACAGAACACATGATGTTTAATTTATTTAAAAGGGAAAAAGAAACAAGACACAAAAAGCAAGATAAATCCTCCATTAATTAACAAATTTTTTTAAAGGTTTTTGCAAATTCGCCAATGTAAAATATATTTTTCATTTGAAATTAAAAAAAATAATACTACTAAAAAAAGTACCGGAACGCGTTCCGTTTGTCAAAAAAGGTGCCGGAACGTCGTTCCGTCACGTTCCCCCCCTAATACACCACTGGTTATTAGCATATCCCAGCTTTAACATACTATGAGTAGGATATGTAAGAGAGGTATGTACAGGGTGAGAAAAACTCGATGTCTCAGCTCTATTATAAGAAAACGAAAAACGATAGAAAAAATCTGAAAAGAGTTTCTTAAATGGGATTGAGTTTTAAGCCAAATTTCCATATTTGTCCATATTTGTAAACTGGAGTAATGACGTCATCGAATTTTGTTTTCCCAGAATCATACCTATATTTCTGCATATATGAAAAAAGCAAATTTTTTGAGCACATTTTGTAAAGAAAAAAATTTACCCTTCTAGCAAGTGTTCATAAGGTTCTAACAAGGTTTCATAGGGATCTATCACGGTTTCATTGAGTTTTAATAACGTCTCAAAATGAAATAACAAGGTTTGAAGTTCTAGCAAAATTTTCATAAAGGTTTAGCAAGGTTTCAAAATTCTTGAACAAGGCATACTATTTTTGGTTAAACGAAGTTTCATATGAGTTTAGCGAGGTTTCATAAGGATCTATTCGGGCCCGGACACAGGGCCCCTAGGCACTTGACATATGCCATATGCGATGTAGTTTCGTAAGAAAGTTTTTACTTAACTCTTCATAAGCTGCTATGATCTCATCACACGAGCAACATAGACTTGGACTGGCGTCAGCTCGAGCAAACCAAATCTTGTCAGAGAAAGACTCTTCACGACGGTTGAATTTGACTTCAGTTTCGCCACCGGGGCCCCTAGGCTGGCTGGGCCCCTAGGCCTGGACCTTGTAGGCCTAGGCAGAAATTTGGCACTGGATCTATTACAGTTTCAGTGGGTTTTAACCAGGTGTTAAAACCTTGTTATCTCAAAATGAGATAACAAGGTTTGAAGTTCTAGCAAAATTTTCATAAAGGTTTAGCAAGGTTTCAAAATTCTTGAACAAGGCATACTATTGGTTAAACGAAGTTTCATATGAGTTTCGCGAGGTTTCATAAGGATCTATTCGGGCCCGGACACAGGGCCCCTAGCCACTTGACATATGCCATATGCGATGTAGTTTCGTAAGAAAGTTTTTGCTTAACTCTTCATAAGCTGCTATGATCTCATCACACGAGCAACATAGACTTCGACAGGCGTCAGCTCGAGCAAACCAAATCTTGTCTGAGAAAGGCTCTTCACGACGGTTGAATTTGACTTCTGTTTCGCCACCGGGGCCCCTAGGCTGGCTGGACCCCTAGGCCTGAGCCTTGTAGGCCTAGGCAGAAATTTGGCACTGGATCTATTACGGTTTCAGTGGGTTTTAACCAGGTGTTAAAATGAAATTAAAAGGTTTTATTATGGTCTTGCAATTCTTCATTAAGGTCTATCAAGGTTACATAGGGATATGTATCAAAATAAGATAGGGTCTAGCAAAGTTCCAAAATTCTTGAACAAGGCATACTATTGGTTAAACGAAGTTTCTTATGAATCTAGCAAGGCTTCATAAAAATCTATTACGCTTTCAGTGAGTTTTAATAAGGTGTCAAAATGAAATAACAATTTTTTTATTGCAACCTGCAACTTATCGGTTTTATAGAAATCTATCACAGTTTCATTGAGTTTTATTAATGTCTCAAAATGAGTTAACAAGGTTTTATGAAGTTCTAGCAAAGCTTTCATAAGGGTCTAACAAGGTTCCAAAATCCTTGAACAAGGCATACTATTGGTTAAACTATGTTTTATATGAGTCTAACAAGGTTTCATAAGGATCTATTACGGTTTCAGTGAGTTTTTATAAGGTGTCAAAATGAAATAACAAGGTTTTATGTTAACCCTGTAAGTCTTCATAAGGGTCTAACAAGGTTTCATATGGATCTATCACGGTTTCATTGAGTTTTAATATGGTCTCAAAATGAGATAACGAAGTTTTATGAGATTATAGCAAATCTATCATAAGGGTCTAGCAAGGTTCCAAAATTCTTGAAGAAGGCTTACTATTGGTTAAGTTTCATATGAGTCTAACAAGGTTTCATAGGATCCATTACGGTTTCAGAGAGTTTTAATCAGGTGTCAAAATGAAATAACAAGATTTTATGATGGCCCTGCAAGTCTTCATAAGGTCTAACAAGGTTTCATAGCGATTTATCAAGATGTCATTGAGTTTTAATAAGGTCTCAAAATGAGATAGCAAGGTTTAATGAAGAACTATCAAAGCTTTCATAAGGGTCTATCAAGTTTTTGTCTAAGGGTCTATCAAGTCTATTGTTTAAACAAAGTTTAATATGAGTCTAATAAGATTTCATAAGGATCTATTAGGGTATCAATGAGTTTTAATAAGTTGTCAAAATGTAATAACAAGGTTGGCGCTGCAAGTCTTCATAAGGGTCTAACAAGGTTTAATAGCGATCTATTAAGGTTTCATTGAGTTTTAATAAGGTCTCAAAATGAGATAACAAGGTTTTATGAAGTTCCAGCAAAGCTTTCATAAGGGTCTTAGCTTTTTCCGTTATAATATAAGCAAATTTGTATAAAGTATAAAGTAATTAAAGCAGTAAAAAGTAATATCACAAAGTCGCAATTACGATTTAAAAAAGTAGCCTTTGGAAACTCGCATCTATCAATAATTATAAATTATTAATTAGTATTATTTATTAATTTAACATTACAAAACACATAATATGTTACTACTATTACCAGAATCATGCGACGATGATGGATGATTCGTTCCACAAGTATGCGCGAGAGGTTGCCTAAGTTCTCGGAGAGTACGGCACCTAAAGAATATAACTAATTTTACAAATGAAAACTTAAGATTATATATACTAACGTATATTGATAATATGTTAGATGCTAGTTAAACGAATTAGATATTTTTTTTTTTTAGTTGGGAATACTGGTAATTGAGAGGATCTAATGTATTTCTATTGGAATTAGGGATAATAGGGGATAAATGCGGTAATTTTTGAAAATACTTTATTTTTACAAATCAGCTCATAATTTTTTAACGGAAAAAAAACTTTGCAAAATTTGTTCAGAAATTTATCTTTTTTCAATTATGTAAAAATATAGGTATGGTTCTGGGAAAACAAAATTCGATGACGTCTTTACTCCAGTTTCCAAATATGGAAAAATATATAAATTTGGCTTAAAATGGGCCTTACTCAATCCCATTTAAGAACCTCTTTTCAGATTTTCGCTATCGTTTTTTGTTTTCTTATAATAGAGCTGAGACATCGAGTTTTGCTCACCCTGTACAAAGCCTTACAGCCCTCTTGATTGGAACCTATTAAAACTATGTATAAAAGTGATTATTATAAATATCTTAACACAAAATTTTATAAAACAATATGATAGGAGAATATAACACTAAATAACCGACTAATCAGACATTTTCCCCATATTTCCAAACAATTCTAACAATGCTCGAAATTCTTCAGGACTAACATCCACAGAACTGTACCATTTCGAACTCTTGGTCAATCGTTGTTGCGCTATTTTAGCTCTCGCACAAATGTTAGTGTTTTCCATTATTTGATCTAGAAGTTCATCGATAAACAAAGCTTAAAAAAACCCATGGGATTTACGGTATTATCAGGTATCTATAATAATTTGAGGTATCTTCTATCACCACTAGTAAACAGGATTTTGTCCGGTTCGTTATCCCGGAGAGTGATATCCTCCCATGATACGAAATTCTCAGTACATTCAGTGCCGTCTTAGGCTTATGTCGGATCCGTTGCAAAGTCCATGGTATTAGTGCTATTCTGTAAACTTAAGCTTGTTTTATTCATAATTTCCAAAAAATCATTCCATATCTCCGATAAAAGAATAGTATTCAATTTTTCCATTATTTTTTTTTTTTTGCTAGGCTTTGGGCTTGGTTTCTAGTTTCTCCTGCTTGATTGATGTCACTTGCAATTGAGGACAAAGCTTCAGAAATATTTAAATAGCCATTTTGTAAGGCATTAAACACATGCAGACCATCTAGTATTCGGCAAAGACTTCAGGACTTTATTTGCACCCAAATGCTGTGTCATAATTTTCTATGGTTTGTTCGACCAAACTAAAAGCCTAGAAAAAATTGAATAATTTTTGGATAAACTGAAAATATGCTACAGTTTCGGAAACACATTCAACAGTCTGAACACCAACTGAATTTAGCAAATGTGCCGTACATAGGACAAACATTGCAAATTTACATTTTTCTTTTAATCTTATTCTTTATTTTTCTCTTGACTGATCACCAGAATACTTTCCAGCCATATTTGATGGATTATCATAACTCTGCCCACGACAATCTTTTATATTAATATCAAGGCTTTCAAAAAAGTTTAAAATAGTATCTGCTATGTATTCTGCATTATGCTTATCCATAGAGAAAAACTGCAAAAATCTCTCAATAGGCTCTCCGTCTTTTACGTATCTAACGATGAAGGTCATTTGGTCAACGTGAGACAGATCTGGTGTAGAATCCACGCTTATAGAGTAGTATTTTGATGATTTTATTTCGTTAACAATTGGTTTTAAAACTTGCTGTCCCATTATATTAATAAACTCATTACAAATATTTGCAGACAAATATGATGTAATTACTTTTCAACGATTTCAGCAGTTTCGTATATAATCAGCAAGAAAAGGATCAAATGCACCAATCAGTTCTAAGCATCCGAAATAATTCCCGTTATTTTGATACCCTAATATCTAATTATCACCACGAAAAGCAAGACCTTTTTTTATATGGCGAGCTTCGTTACAGCCTCGGCCGCTTCTCGCATCCTAGCTTATATCTTCTTCTATCTGCCCAATCATCTTCTTCTAGATCTCTATTGGGCATAGCTTCTTCAATTTAATTTCTCCAGTTTCTTCTGGGCCGTCCTCTCTTTCGCATTTTCACTGGGTTCCAGTTCAATACTCTTTTGGCCATTTGTTCCAGCCAGGCGTTCATTTGACATTCTATTTACATGCCCATACCATCCTAAACATTTTACTCCTACTGTCTCAATGATATCGACATCAATACCCATTCTATTTCTTATTTCTGTGTTACGCACATGGTCCATTTTTATAACCAACACCGTCTCCATTAATTCATTTCCATATCTTTAATTTTAGATTTATTTGCTTTATTTATCTCCCACAATTTTGCTCCATATATCCCCACGATGACCTTGCAACTTTTCGGTTTTATAGAAATCTATCACAGTTTCATTGAGTTTTAATAATGTCTCAAAATGAGTTAACAAGGTTTTATGAAGTTCTAGCAAAGCTTTCACAAGGGTCTAACAAGGTTCCAAAATCCTTGAACAAGGCATACTATTGGTTAAACAATGTTTTATATGAGTCTAACAAGGTTTCATATGGATCTATCACGGTTTCATTGAGTTTTAATATGGTCTAAAAATGAGATAACGAAGTTTTATGAGATTCTAGCAAATCTATCATAAGGGTCTAGCTAGGTTCCAAAATTCTTGAAGAAGGCTTACTATTGGTTAAGTTTCATATGAGTCTAACAAGGTTTCATAGGATCCATTACGGTTTCAGAGAGTTTTAATCAGGTGTCAAAATGAAATAACAAGATTTTATGATGGCCCTGCAAGTCTTCATAAGGTCTAACAAGGTTTCATAGCGATTTATCAAGATTTCATTGACTTTTAATAAGGTCTCAAAATGAGATAGCAAGGTTTTATGAAGAACTATCAAAGCTTTCATAAGGGTCTATCAAGTTTTTAAAATTCTTACACAAGGTGTACTATTGTTTAAACAAAGTTTAATATGAGTCTAATAAGATTTCATAAGGATCTATTACGGTTTCAATGAGTTTTAATAAGTTGTCAAAATGTAATAACAAGGTTTTGCAAGTCTTCATAAGGGTCTAACAAGGTTTAATAGCGATTTATCAAGGTTTCATTGAGTTTTAATAAGGGCTCAAAATGAGATAACAAGGTTTTATGAAGTTCCAGCAAAGCTTTCATAAGGGTCTTACCTTTTTCCGTTATAATATAAGCAAATTTGTATAAAGTATAAAGTAATTAAAGCAGTAAAAAGTAATATCACAAAGTCGCAATTACGATTTAAAAAAGTAGCCTTTGGAAACTCGCATCTATCAATAATTATAAATTATTAATTAGTATTATTTATTAATTAAACATTACAAAACACATAATATGTTACTACTATTACCAAGATGATGCGACGATGATGGATGATTCGTTCCACAAGTATGCGCGAGAGGTTGCCTAAGTTCTCGGAGAGTACGGCACCTAAAGAATATAACTAATTTTACAAATGAAAACTTAAGATTATATATACTAACGTATATTGATAATATGTTAGATGCTAGTTAAACGAATTAGATTTTTTTTAGTTGGGAATACTGGTAATTGAGAGGATCTAATGTATTTCTATTGGAATTAGAGATAATAGGGGGTAAATGCGGTAATTTTTGAAAATACTTTATTTTTACAAATCAGCTTATAATTTTTTAACGGAAAAAAAATTTTTTCTTTGCAAAATTTGTTCAGAAAAATTATCTTTTTTCAATTATGTAAAAATATAGGTATGGTTCTGGGAAAACAAAATTCGATGACGTCTTTACTCCAGTTTCCAAATATGGAAAAATATATAAATTTGGCTTAAAATGGGCCTTACTCAATCCCATTTAAGAACCTCTTTTCAGATTTTCGCTATCGTTTTTTGTTTTCTTATAATAGAGCTGAGACATCGAGTTTTGCTCACCCTGTACAAAGCCTCACAGCCCTCTTGATTGGAACCTATTAAAACTATGTATAAAAGTGATTATTATAAATATCTTAACACAAAATTTTATAAAACAATATGATAGTAGAATATAACACTAAATAACCGACTAATCAGACATTTTCCCCATATTTCCAAACAATTCTAACAATGCTCGAAATTCTTCAGGACTAACATCCACAGAACTGTACCATTTCGAACTCTTGGTCAATCGTTGTTGCGCTATTTTAGCTCTCGCACAAATGTCAGTGTTTTCCATTATTTGATCAAGAAGTTCATCGATAAACAAAGCTTAAAAAAAACCCATGGGATTTACGGTATTATCAGGTATCTATGATAATTTGAGGTATCTTCTATCACCACTAGTAAACAGGATTTTGTCCGGTTCGTTATCCCGGAGAGTGATATACGAAATTCTCAGTACATTCAGTACCGTCTTAGGCTTATGTCGGATCCGTTGAAAAGTCCATGATAATAGTGCTATTCTGTAAACTTAAGCTTGTTTTATTCATAATTTCCAAAAAATCATTCCATATCTCCGATAAAAGAATGGTATTCAATTTTTCCATTTTTTTTTTTTTGCTAGGCTTTGGGCTTGGTTTCTTGTTTCTCCTGCTTGATTGATGTCACTTGCAATTGAGGACAAAGCTTCAGAAATATTTAAATAACCATTTTGTAAGGCATTAAACACATGCAGACCATCTAGTATTCGGCAGAGACTTCAGGACTTTATTTGCACCCAAATGCTATGTCATAATTTTCTATTGTTTGTTCGACCAAACTAAAAGCCTAGAAAAAATTGAATAATTTTTGGATAAACTGAAAATATGCTACAGTTTCGGAAACACATTCAACAGTCTGAACACCAACTAAATTTAGCAAATGTGCCGTACATAGGACAAACATTGCAAATTTACATTTTTCTTTTAATCTTATTCTTTATTTTTCTCTTGACTGATCACCAGAATACTTTCCAGCCATATTTGATGCATTATCATAACTCTGCCCACGGAAATCTTTTATATTAATATCAAGGTTTTCAAAAAAGTTTAAAATAGTATCTGCTATGTATTCTGCATTATGCTTATCCATAGAGAAAAACTGCAAAAATCTCTCAATAGGCTCTCCGTCTTTTACGTATCTAACGATGAAGGTCATTTGGTCAACGTGAGACAGATCTGATGTAGAATCCACGCTTATAGAGTAGTATTTTGATGATTTTATTTCGTTAACAATTGGTTTTAAAACTTGCTGTCCCATTATATTAATAAACTCATTACAAATATTTGCAGACAAATATGATGTAATTACTTTTCCACGATTTCAGCAGTTTCGTATATAATCAGCAAGAAAAGGATCAAATGCACCAATCAGTTCTAAGCATCCCAAATAATTCCCGTTATTTTGATACCCCAATATCTCATTATCACCACGAAAAGCAAGACCTTTTTTTATATGGCGAGCTTCGTTACAGCCTCGGCCGCTTCTCGCATCCTAGCTTATATCTTCTTCTATCTGCCCAATCATCTTCTTCTAGATCTCTATTGGGCATAGCTTCTTCAACTTAATTTTTCCAGTTTCTTCTGGGCCGTCCTCTCTTTCGCATTTTCACTGGGTTCCAGTTCAATACTCTTTTGGCCATTTGTTCCAGCCAGGCGTTCATTTGACATTCTATTTACATGCCCATACCATCCTAAACATTTTACTCCTACTGTCTCAATGCTATCGACATCAATACCCATTCTATTTCTTATTTCTGTGTTACGCACATGGTCCATTTTTATAACCAACACCGTCTCCATTAATTCATTTCCATATCTTTAATTTTAGATTTATTTGCTTTATTTATCTCCCACAATTTTGCTCCATATATCCCCACGATGACCTTGCAACTTTTCGGTTTTATAGAAATCTATCACAGTTTCATTGAGTTTTAATAATGTCTCAAAATGAGTTAACAAGGTTTTATGAAGTTCTAGCAAAGCTTTGTTAAGGTCTAACAAGGTTCCAAAATCCTTGAACAAGGCATACTATTGGTTAAACAATGTTTTATATGAGTCTAACAAGGTTTCATGAGGATCTATTACGGTTTCAGTGAGTTTTTATAAGGTGTCAAAATGAAATAACAAGGTTTTATGTTGAACCTGCAAGTCTTCATAAGGGTCTAACAAGGTTTCATATGGATCTATCACGGTTTCATTGAGTTTTAATATGGTCTCAAAATGAGATAACGAAGTTTTATGAGATTCTAGCAAATCTATCATAAGGGTCTAGCAAGGTACCAAAATTCTTGAAGAAGGCTTACTATTGGTGAAGTTTCATATGAGTCTAACAAGGTTTCATAGGATCCATTACGGTTTCAGAGAGTTTTAATCAGGTGTCAAAATGAAATAACAAGATTTTATGATGGCCCTGCAAGTCTTCATAAGGTCTAACAAGGTTTAATAGCGATCTATCAAGGTTTCATTGAGTTTTAATAAGGGCTCAAAATGAGATAACAAGGTTTTATGAAGTTCCAGCAAAGCTTTCATAAGGGTCTTACCTTTTTCCGTTATAATATAAGCAAATTTGTATAAAGTATAAAGTAATTAAAGCAGTAAAAAGTAATATCACAAAGTCGCAATTACGATTTAAAAAAGTAGCCTTTGGAAACTCGCATCTATCAATAATTATAAATTATTAATAATAATAATAATTTAATATAATTAATTTAATAGAATTAATAATAATTTAAGATTACAAAACACATAATATGTTACTACTATTACCAGGATGATGCGACGATGATGGATGATTCGTTCCACAAGTATGCGCGAGAGGTTGCCTAAGTTCTCGGAGAGTACGGCACCTAAAGAATATAACTAATTTTACAAATGAAAACTTAAGATTATATATACTAACGTATATTGATAATATGTTAGATGCTAGTTTAACATTACAAAACACATAATATGTTACTACTATTACCAGGATGATGCGACGATGATGGATGATTCGTTCCACAAGTATGCGCGAGAGGTTGCCTAAGTTCTCGGAGAGTACAGCACCTAAAGAATATAACTAATTTTACAAATGAAAACTTAAGATTATATATACTAACGTATATTGATAATATGTTAGATGCTAGTTAAACGAATTAGATTTTTTTTTTATTATTTGGGAATACTGGTAATTGAGAGGATCTAATGTATTTCTATTGGAATTAGGGATAATAGGGGTTAAATGCGGTAATTTTTGAAAATACTTTATTTTTACAAATCAGCTTATAATTTTTTAACGGAAAAAAAAATTTTTCTTTGCAAAATTTGTTCAGAAAAATAATCTTTTTTCAATTATGTAAAAATATAGGTATGGTTCTGGGAAAATAAAATTCGATGACGTCTTTACTCCAGTTTCCAAATATGGAAAAATATATAAATTTGGCTTAAAATGGGCCTTACTCAATCCCATTTAAGAACCTCTTTTCAGATATTCGCTATCGTTTTTTGTTTTCTTATAATAGAGCTGAGACATCGAGTTTTGCTCACCCTGTACAAAGCCTTACAGCCCTCTTGATTGGAACCTATTAAAACTATGTATAAAAGTGATTATTATAAATATCTTAACACAAAATTTTATAAAACAATATGATAGGAGAATATAACACTAAATAACCGACTAATCAGACATTTTCCCCATATTTCCAAACAATTCGAACAATGCTCGAAATTCTTCAGGACTAACATCCACAGAACTGTACCATTTCGAACTCTTGGTCAATCGTTGTTGCGCTATTTTAGCTCTCGCACAAATGTCAGTGTTTTCCATTATTTGATCAAGAAGTTCATCGATAAACAAAGCTTAAAAAAAACCCATGGGATTTACGGTATTATCAGGTATCTATGATAATTTGAGGTATCTTCTATCACCACTAGTAAACAGGATTTTGTCCGGTTCGTTATCCCGGAGAGTGATATACGAAATTCTCAGTACATTCAGTACCGTCTTAGGCTTATGTCGGATCCGTTGCAAAGTCCATGATAATAGTGCTATTCTGTAAACTTAAGCTTGTTTTATTCATAATTTCCAAAAAATCATTCCATATCTCCGATAAAAGAATGGTATTCAATTTTTCCATATTTTTTTTTTGCTAGGCTTTGGGCTTGGTTTCTTGTTTCTCCTGCTTGATTGATGTCACTTGCAATTGAGGACAAAGCTTCAGAAATATTTAAATAACCATTTTGTAAGGCATTAAACACATGCAGACCATCTAGTATTCGGCAGAGACTTCAGGACTTTATTTGCACCAAAATGCTCTGTCATAATTTTCTATTGTTTGTTCGACCAAACTAAAAGCCTAGAAAAAATTGAATAATTTTTGGATAAACTGAAAATATGCTACAGTTTCGGAAACACATTCAACAGTCTGAACACCAACTAAATTTAGCAAATGTGCCGTACATAGGACAAACATTGCAAATTTACATTTTTCTTTTAATCTTATTCTTTATTTTTCTCTTGACTGATCACCAGAATACTTTCCAGCCATATTTGATGCATTATCATAACTCTGCCCACGGAAATCTTTTATATTAATATCAAGGCTTTCAAAAAAGTTTAAAATAGTATCTGCTATGTATTCTGCATTATGCTTATCCATAGAGAAAAACTGCAAAAATCTCTCAATAGGCTCTCCGTCTTTTACGTATCTAACGATGAAGGTCATTTGGTCAACGTGAGACAGATCTGATGTAGAATCCACGCTTATAGAGTAGTATTTTGATGATTTTATTTCGTTAACAATTGGTTTTAAAACTTGCTGTCCCATTATATTAATAAACTCATTACAAATATTTGCAGACAAATATGATGTAATTACTTTTCCACGATTTCAGCTGTTTCGTATATAATCAGCAAGAAAAGGATCAAATGCACCAATCAGTTCAAAGCATCCCAAATAATTCCCGTTATTTTGATACCCCAATATCTCATTATCACCACGAAAAGCAAGACCTTTTTTTATATGGCGAGCTTCGTTACAGCCTCGGCCGCTTCTCGCATCCTAGCTTATATCTTCTTCTATCTGCCCAATTATCTTCTTCTAGATCTCTATTGGGCATAGCTTCTTCAACTTAATTTCTCCAGTTTCTTCTGGGCCGTCCTCTCTTTCGCATTTTCACTGGGTTCCAGTTCAATACTCTTTTGGTCATTTGTTCCAGCCAGGCGTTCATTTGACATTCTATTTACATGCCCATACCATCCTAAGCATTTTACTCCTACTGTCTCAATGATATCGACATCTATACCCATTCTATTTCTTATTTCTGTGTTACGCACATGGTCCATTTTTATAACCAACACCGCCTCCATTAATTCATTTCCATATCTTTAATTTTAGATTTATTTGCTTTATTTATCTCCCACAATTTTGCTCCATATATCCCCACGCTTTCAACAATTGTTTTGTAAATCCTTATTTTTGTTTTTAGCGAATCTTTTGATTCCACAATACCCTGTTAAATTCTCTAGTTACTTCTCTACCCAGTCCATTCCATTTTATTCAGATTCCAGTATGCGAAATCGTCAATTATAACTATGCCGTTTCAAATCACTTCAAATTAAAGGATATTACTCCAGTAACATCGGACCCCACCATTCCATTTTATTCTTAATTTCGTCATTACTTCCTCCAGTGTTAGTAAAAGCAAGACCTAGAAGCTAAAAATTTCACTACTGCGACAATTCTTTTAAGTACATTCTTCCAATAATTGACTTCTATATTATATTGGGACAGAAACTGTCACTGTCAACTCGTCCCGTAGTTTTGCTTCTTGCGACATAATTTTTCATTAATTGCCTTTTTTTTATTTTTTTTATTTTCCAAAGTGACTCCACTCAAAACGGAAGGACAGAGGGACCGTCAGCGATGGCATTACTGCCTCTGCCCACCCTTCGAATAAAAATACAACAGTATTTACACGAAAGTAAAAAAAGTAAAGCAAAATATGCTATACAATAGCATTTACAATTGCAACAATTACAACACAAGTAATAAAAAAAACAAAAACAGAGACAAACAAAAAAAAACAAGAAAAAACTCTACCGCCCTTGTTCCCACACAGGCAACTCCTTAGCCCGCATGACTGTGGCCGCGAATCGGCTTAAGGCCGCCCACACGCCCCGCCCCACCTCGCCGGCGAGGCCACCCGCCACGGCTTCGACCGTGACTTCCCGTTCCAGGGCCGACGCCAGGGCCTGTCGCTCCTTCTCCCAACGCGGACACGCCACGAGAGTGTGCTCCGCATCGTCGCGCACGCCCTCTCCACAGGATATGCACCTGTCGTCTGGGGCTTTCCCAATCCTATGGACATACGCTCGGAAGGACCCGTGTCCGGTAAGAAGCTGGGTGAGAAAGTACGAACCCGCCTCATCCAGCCCTCGCCCTATCCACCGAATTAAATCAGGGATGAGACGACGAGTCCACGCGCCGTTTCCGCCACGTGACCACCTCTCCTGCCAGCAGGCAAGTAGTTGCTCCCGAGCAGCTCTCCTAGCCTCCCCGCGGTTCCCACCAGAAGTTCTTGCGTCCCTCACCGACGCGCGCTCCATAACAAGGAGGTCCGCGGGAGGAATCTGCGATATGACCTCCACGGCGTCACTGCTAACAGTGCGGTAAGCCCGGGCGACCCTGATGGCCACCGGGCGCAGTGCCCGTCGCAAACGCTCCCTGTTACGAGCGTTACCCCTCACCGCCTTTGCCCACACCGGTGCCGCGTATAGGAGTCTACTAGTGGCCACACTGGCCATAAGCCTCCTCCTACCCTCACCAGGCCCGGAGGCCCTCGGCATGAGACGCGCCACCTGTTGTGATGCGCGTGCCGCGTTGCCGGCGGCATGGCACACGTGTAATCCCCACTGACCCGCCTGGAGGATCACACCGAGGTACCGAATCGACCGTTCGACCGCTATCTTCTCTCCCAAAATTTCAATCTCCAGAATGCCTCTGCCTGACCTTCTAGTGGAGAGCAGGGCCGCCTGTGTTTTAGAGGCGGCGAGCTGAAGGCCCGCCGTCTCCATCCACTCCCGAACGAGTTCCCCCGCGCGCGTGACCCTGAGACGCAGCATATCCCAGCACCTGTCTGTGAGGACGAGTGCCAGGTCGTCTGCATATGCCACAATACCCACCCCTGTGGGCAGTAACCGTCTCAGCGTCCGCAGAAGGCCGCCATAGGCGACATTCCACAAGGTCCTAGAACCGATCCCTGCGGAACCCCGGCAGACAACCTCCGCTCACGCCAGTTCTCCCCCTCGCGGTAACTGATGGTTCTGTCGCGCAGGTAATCGGCAGTAAGCCTCAGCAACGTCTCCGGTAGTTTCCAACGGGCTAGGGCCTCAATAACGAACCACCATTGTACCGTGTAGAAGGCATTGGCGACGTCAAAGCTGACGACCACACAATGCCCCCTGGTGCGGTACGGTCCGCTGTTGGCCCCCTCCGCGACACGAAGGACAGCCCGAATGGCATCCTCCGTCCCAACCCCTTTACGGAAGCCGAACTGTTCCGGAGCGAGTCCGCCCCCTTGCTCTATAACGGCTTGTAACCGCCATAGGAGCAACCTTTCCAGAACTTTTGCCCCACCGTCCAGCAAACAGATCGGTCTGTACGCACCAGGCGTCGAGGGATCCTTACCCGGCTTTGGAATAAGGGCCAAAATTGCCTTTTTCCAACACCTGGGAAACACTCCCTCTTCCAGACATCTGTTGCAGACGTCGGCAAGTCCTTCGAGGCCCCCCCCTGCTGCCAGCCGGAACAGCTCGTTAGGCAGCCCGTCTGGGTTCATTAATTGCCTGTGCTCTAAACTGTTCTCATGCTCAAATAATAAGTTACTTATCTGCTTACAATCTTTATATCCATTCGGAGAACTCAAATTATTTACAGTAGTAGTATTAAATAGACGGCAGTAATACAGATAATATACAAATATACAATTTACAAATAATATACAAATAATATATACAGATAACAGATTCCTTCGACGGTGAATAAAGAAGCCATTTTCTTTCTAAGGACTCGCCATTCGTCAATTTACGGGAGAAAATATTTTATACGAGTGAAAACTTGTAGAAGTTTCGGAGAAGTCAAAATTTTTAATTTTGGAAAAACTCTGGCCGTTTTCGAATCCAAATATCGCGTAATTCTTCTATTCAAATTTCGTCACAGTACGTACCAGGATCAGGTGATACATTTTCCAAGGTTGTAGTTATTAACTCACCGTAGCTTGAAGTAAAGGGTTCAGCATCTGATGTGTGTTTGTCATTTTTGTCACATGTAGGATCTTTTTTCAGTTAATATTCAGAAGTATTTAGATCTAGCGGTGATGAAGGTGAAGAATTAGTCAGCCTATTTGCTTCTTCAACCGTAAAAAATGAAGTGAGTTTAGGAAGTTTCTTGGTTATTTCTTTTTGAGCTGCAACTTTTTTGCTTTTTTCTGAACTACTTAAATATATTCTTTTCGATTTTATAAAATGAATAAATAAACGAACACGTCAACACTTCTATTATCAACACACTTCTGACATTTCTATAACTTTGGTATCTTGGTGGCAAGAAAGATGGATTTAAACTGAAGCTAATTATATATTGTTAAGAGCTTAGTCCCCGTTACCATTTGCCTGCCCCCAATAATATCAAAAAGGGGTCCTTTTGCCCCCCGCCCTTCCGAGGGGGACCCTAGGCACGTGCCCAGTGTGCCCTTATGGTAAAGACGGTTATGACTGTAGGCAATTAATATCCCATTCGGAATGTTACTGGATTTATCCAAGGCATATGATCTGGTGGACGCACCATATTGTTAAATCTTCTTCTTATTCTTCTGTGTAGGCACTATGTGCTTAAACATAAACTCACGTTTATGTAAGTTTCTCCTTAGTCCTTCGGCTCCTGCGATTTGCAAGTCCTGCGATTTAAATAAACTCACAAATATGCATTAGAGTAATTGCATTGAATTGGATAAAATCGTATCTAAAAAATAGAAAACAAACCACTGGGCTGGTGAATACCCTCCGCTGTCCCGTGAAATCCAGTGCAAGTGAAATAAACATCGATGTTTCACAAGGAAGCATAATAGTAGGATTATTATTCACGCTCTTTATAAATGATCTACCCCTAACAACCGTGAATCCGCAACTACGCTGATAACACTACAATTCTTATTAACAACAAAACCATTGAAGAAATAAGCCCACATGCATTTTCATTAATGACATCTTTTTGGCAATGGCATAGTTCGACAAGAATAAACTAATTGTGAATTAAGATAAAACAAAGATTATCATCGTATTTCAAATAAAAAGGTGCACGACAACATTCCAACATGAAATTGCCTTGGCAAAATAAATGATGAGTTTGGAAAAATCTATAAGTCTTCTGGGACTACAAATCGCTCACACCCTAGACTGGACAACACATATTATTGACCATCTAACAAAAAACTTAACAAATCAGTCTTTGCCATGACTGTTCTCCAGCGATATGTAGACGCGGATGCCCTTCGTTTAGTATATTTCGCAATTTTTCACGCCCACCTGAAGCTTGTAATTACGTTCTGGGGTAACGGAATACATGAAGCATATGTGTTCAGAATTCAAAAATAGGCACTAAAGATTCTAAAGAATCTACATTTCAGGGAATCGTACAGAGGCCACTTCAAAATGAGCAACATACTAACAACCACAGGCATTTATATACGAGAGTATATAATTTATCATCAAGCATAGACATTTTTTTACATGTTTTCACAAGCCAAAAGAACGGCAAATCACATATAATAAGGATTTGTATGAACAACGAAAACATACTATGGCAACGAGCCCAAAGAATCCACCCTATAGTAATTAAAAATTATATAATATGCTTCCTACATAATATAAGTATAACACTACCCCACAACGCACAAAGAAGAAACTTTATAATTTCAATATGGATTTAGAACTAATTCTTCCATACAGCATGCAGGAATTTTATGAGTTAAGTAATGTTCCATACATTCACTAGGTCTCTGTAATGTTTATTTAGTTTATTATATATTTGTTTTCATGTCCGACATTTCATTTAGCATATCTTAATATATAAAACATAGTAGAGTTTGAATTTTGGCTTTAAAAAACTCAAGAACGGCTGGACCGATTTTTATGATTTTTGATTTGTTGCATTTGTCTCCGCCCCTACTATTATAGTTACTATTAAAATATTGGAGAAATTCACGAAAAAAGGTAATAATAATGAAAATAATTGTTTATACCATAGCGCCACATATATTATGGCGCGATTATCTCACAGTAGAAACTACTTAAGCTATAACTTAAGCTATGTCAATAGATGGCGCTATTCATTCCGCATTCTTTAACGTCTTCCAAGTGTTTTATATTTGGCGGTGCATCTAGAAAATGGTCAACGAGTTTATTTCACCGCATCAAATGTTGATCAACGTGCTGCAACACCACCAGCGACAACATTGACAAGTTTCTTTTTTATTTGACAATCGATCTATTTGCACGAACGTTTCTCTACTCTCTAATGTTTGTGGGTCGACATCCTTTGAATCACTGCGACCTGTCAATGGTGCAGTGTGCCCAACATTTCGTGCTGCATGTTAACAGCTCAATTTGCTTGAAAACTAAACTTATTAGGACATTACAATAGTTAAATCAGATCTTTCTGCATCTCGAAATCAGGTACGCTCATTATTTGCTTTTATTATTTTGACATGTATCCGATTGAATCCAATTGAACAGTGGAATAAGTACAAGGATGACATGTCAGAAGACATTTTACATCGAATTCGTGTCACTTCTGGGAATCCTGATCTCGAGGTGAATGAGGAAATACATAACCAGACTTTGCTTTTGATAGAAGACATGTGTTACTTCATGTGCGGCAGTTTGTTTGTAAAGTTAGGAATGCCAACGCCAAATCGTGCTATGAACGACGTTTTAAATCGAGAATTGGAACGTGAATACGACCGAGATGCATTGAATGAATCAATTTGAATGAATGTACCACTGTTGAACTCAAAACAGAAGGATGTGTATGATAAGCTAATGAAGACAATTGATGATGGAAATGGTGGCCTATTTTTCCTCGAGGCGTTCGGTGGAACTGGGAAGACATTCCTCATGTCATTGATTTTAGCCACTGTTCGTGCGAGATCCAAAATTGCCGTAGCAGTTGCTTCTTCTGGTATAGCGGCCACGTTGCTAGAAGGATGCAGAACGGCTCATTCAGCGTTTAAAGTGTCGTTAAACCTTCAAACGACTGAAACATTGCGACATTGCATTTCCGCAACATTGCGAAAAAATCGGCAATGGCCAAAATGTTAATAAAGTGTTAAAGCAAGTAAAACTATCATATGGGATGAATGCACAATGGCGCACAAACGTTGATTGGAAGCTCTAATTCGAACCATGGAAGATCTGCGCAATGTCTCAAGATGTTTTGGAGGCGCAATGATTCTATACTGTTTGGCGATTTCCGGCAAACACTACCAGTAATTCCAAGATTCACCGCTACCGATGAAATAAACGCTTGCCTCAAATCATCTTCTCTGTGACGCTATATTAAGAAACTTCAGCTGACGACAAACATGCAAGTTGTTTCAATTGTTATCAATCGGTAATGGTCGTCTTCGTTACAAATGAAGTTACACTGTTACAAATGAAGACGAGGCAATCAACTATCCAGCAAAAGTTTTAAACTCATTGGATCTGCCTGTCTTGCCACCGTACAATTTACAACTGAAGGTTGGTTCGGTAGTCATCGTGCTTCGAAATCTGAAACAAACAAAGCTATCTAACGGAACGCGTTTGGTGGTGACAAAACTCATGAGCAATGTGATTCACGCGACGATACTTAAATAAAGGTTACTTCAAAGGTGAGGAAGTTCTCATTCCGAGAATTCCGATGATCCCAACCGATATGCCATTCGAGTTTAAACGACTTCAATTTTCAATTCGCTTGCATTTAACATGGCGATCAACAAATCACAAGGCCAATCCTTGGGTGTTTGTGGCCTGAATCTCGAAAATTAATGTCTCTCTCACGGTCCATTGTACGTAGTATGTTCACGTGTCGGCAAACCATCCGCTTTGTTCATTCTCGCGCCCGACAACACACACGAAAAATGTCATATTACACAAGGTGCTACGATGAATCAACTCGATTTTTGATTTTAGTCATGTTGACATTTGGTTTATGGGCTTTTGGATTTTGAACTTTCTGAACAATTTTTTGATTTTGTGCATTTATACTTTGAACTTTTGGATTTTGGGCATTTGTACCTACTTATCGATTTTGGATTTTCGGATTTTGGGCTTTTATATTTTAAAGTTATGGATTTTGTCCTTTTTGACCTTTGGATTTTGGACTTTTAGTATTTAGTGCTTTTCTATTTTGAATTTTGGGCTTTTGCAATTTTGGTCTATGCACTTTTACAGTTTGAACTTTTGGATTTTGGGCTTTTGAAGTTTTGGATTTTTGGCTTTTGTATTTTGGACTTTTGAACTTTTGGGTTTTGGGCTTTAGGATTTTGAACTTTTGGATTTGGCTTTTCTTTATACGTCGTACCTTATGCGAGGGAAAGGACAGACACGATTATATTCTCATCTATTATATAATCGTGTACGATAAGATAACCAGATATCGATACGCGCAACATTTGACTGACTTTAATTTAGCTAATAAGATATTTTTTAATGATTATAGATTCTGAGGCGATACGAAGTTCGCCGGGTCAGCTAGTTTTTATAATATTTCTTATATTATGAAATTAAATAAATTTGATTTGATTTGACTAGACAGACAAGACTAAATGAGTTGCAGACAAAGTTTGAGGGACAATTTTTAGGGATAATTGGCTTTAACAAAGACTAGTTTAAATTAGTGACTGTAAATAATTTATATTATGTTTTTTAAAATTTCTAATTTATTGTGTTGGCTATTCTGATAAGTTACTTATAAGACTTTTATGTTGTGAACAACGTACAACAGTGAAACGTCAGAATAGTATTATAAATATGTTTTAATTAATAATATTCTAAGTAGATTTGCCAAATAGAATAAAAGTAAAATCAGTTAAAATGATTAAAGCAATTTTGGTATTCAACAATCATGGTAAACCCAGACTATCAAAATTCTACCAATATTTTGTAAGTAGGTTTTTTAGGTTAGTAAAACATTAAAAAATAATCTTAAAACTCTTTTTAGAATGAAGACATGCAACAACAAATTATTAAAGAAACATTCCAACTGGTTTCAAAGCGAGATGACAATGTTTGCAATTTTCTAGAGGGTGGAAGGTAATATATCAAGTAATTGCTT
The DNA here is from genome assembly GCA_944588485.1 of Phosphuga atrata. Taxonomy (NCBI): domain Eukaryota; kingdom Metazoa; phylum Arthropoda; class Insecta; order Coleoptera; family Silphidae; genus Phosphuga; species Phosphuga atrata. The sequence goes on from OX155892.1 coordinate 19,497,183, forward strand.
GAAAAAATATTTAAAATTGTTTAATTAACCTTTAAAGTAGGTACTGCCTGTTTTATATGGAACTCAGTATTCAGAGTCTCAGTACCATTAATAACTGAAAAGTGATGACCAATTGTCATTAGCCAGTTGCAATCTGATCTTGTATACTAAAACACTCTTTTGTGCAAATCAATGCTGTCTCGCACAGCAGCAACACATAGGGGTAAATAGTACAGTTGTTGGTCAGTAGGTAGTGATTGGTCATAATTTGAAAACTATATAACTATAAGACAATCTTTTGGTGACATAATTGTTTATTAACAGAAGAAAATTCTATATTATTTTCTGTATTGGATACAACACATAACTTTGTTATAACTTAAAGTTTCATGTGTGTATTTAATTAATAAAATGACCAGTCCAAGATTTTCGTCATTTTAGACAGAAATGTACAAAAAGTACTATTTTTAGATATTTCCATGATTTAAAAATGATTTTTGTGCTGATTTTTGGCATTTGTAAATGAATACAGGTTTAAATTATCGAAATAAAAAGTTTTTTGATAAAAATATAGTACTGATTGTGAAAAATATGATAAGACAATAAATATTGCACGATAAACAGTTTTTATAGTGATAGATCATCCGACCAATTAGTATTTTGACCTTAGAGTAACTATGTGACAGTTATTCCTAGAGTGTTTAACCTACAAATAAGAGGACAAGAAAAATATTCAGTACACAATTTTAAAGCAATTAAAAATGAAAAATCTATTTTACTTTAATTTATTTATGTATTTGTTATTGTAGTTAGTGAAAATACTAATTTATTTATTTCTAGGTTAAATACACTAGTGTTAATATACATAAAATGACAAACGTAAGAAAAGGTACAATCTTAAAACAATCGGAACACAGCCTGAATATATAAATATATTCAACCTTTCCAGAGCTTTATAACAATTACTGAGTCGTTTTAGGACTAACAAAACAAATCTTGTGTGAAATATGCCAGTTATTTACCAGTTTTATAAAAAAATATACGAATAATCAAATTGAAGATGCTATTAATGCAGTTTAAAATGGGATGTCACAATGCACAGCTTCAAAAGAGTATGGTATTCCCAAACCAACAATTCAATTTAGAATTAGTAATGCATTCATCAAATCTACTACAGGTTCGTCTCCTGTATTAGGATGCAATGCAGAAGAGAACCTAGTACGTTGGATAATTGATTGTCAACGAAGAGGATTTCCTAGAAGAAAGATCAATATACAAGAGTTTTTGGATCAAAGAAAAATAAAAAATCCTTTTTGTGACATGTTCTAGGAAATGGGTGGTATAAAGCCTTTCTTGAAAGGAATCCGATTCTTATTGAAAGATTTCCAGAAAGAGCAACTAAAGCCAGCTCTTGTGTAAGTGAGAGTAATATTAAAAAATGGTTGAGTGAAATATATGATTATTTATCAAAAATGAAATATTTAAACATATTAAAAGATCCAACTCGTGTTTCCAATAGTGATGAAACTTATTTTATGGTATGTCCAAAAATGAAAAACATAATAGCCCCTCGTGGGGCACAAAATGTTTATGAAATTAATCACGGCAATTTCAAACTTAATGGAAAGACATCTTAAAAACAATGTTATATTTATGGTTTTTGTAGAGTGTCACGAAGGTTTTTGGACTGAAAGCTATTAAATAACTGACAAATTTCACATGAGATTTGTTTTGCTAGTCCTAAAAAGACTCAGTAATTGTTATATAGCTCCAGAAAGGTTGAATATATTTATATATAGCCTGAATATATAAATATATTCAACGTGTTCCGATTGTTTTAAGTTTGTATGATTATCTATAACGTAGGATGGTTTTACCAATTCGAACAAAAAATAAAAAGATTAACAAAAAGAAAAACAGAAAACTTTAGAAAAAGAAAAAAACTGAAAAAAATCATAGAGTTGATTGAGGATCAAGAAAATATTGGTGGCAATTAAATGAATAATCATAACATTAATTATAAATTTGTTTAAATTGTTTTTTTTAACAATAATTAAATATTTTTCTTTTATTAGATCACTGGAGTGTTCATCACTGGAGTGATCACTAGTTCATAATAGTTTTTCATATTTTCAAATTACTTTTATTTATTATAAAGCGTTGACTAATTACTGTAAATCCACTAGACAATCACTACATTCTTATGATCTATAACTATGTTTTTTGATGAATCAAATATTTATCGTCTTATTTTCTATAACATTTAAAATTTTTGATTCGAATTATCACTTAAATAGAAAAGTGACGTTTTTTACAATTACTAGCACTATAATAATTCGTAAATTCATTTTATACAAGCATGCAATTTATTGTTTTCATTGTTCGATTTCTAAAATGACCAATCACTGTACTGTTTACCTCTATTACATTATCCTACACCTTCATCACATTACTGACGACTTATTTTATGAAATTACAAATCCTTTACTGCTTGCATTTGTTTATTGACAAATTATACCCTACCTTGATTAAAATTAAATTCTGTTTCAAGAAACTAGTATAAACAATCATTTTGATGCACTGTAAATCAGTGAGGTGATTGTAAAGATAATAAAGGTTTTGTAATTTCGTAAAATAAGTCATCCATAATATGTTGTAGGTGTAGGATAATGTAATTTGTGTTGTTGTGTATGTTGCACCATTAGTTTGTACAAAAGAGTGTTTTTGTATACAAGATCAGATCGGAACTGGCTTAGGATGATTGGTCATCACTAGACATCGGATTATAAACATTTGCATGTTTGCATATGCAATTGCATAAAAAGCTATTTTATAGCATTATTGCATATTTTAGTTCTTTTTCATTTATGGTGCTTATTTCAGTAGTTAAATGTGTTTTGTATTAGGAGGGAACGGTGGCAGGTCGCAGCCAGTGACGTGCAAATGCATATAATCCGATGTCTAGTCATCACTCTTCAATTATTAATGGAAAGGTACTGAGACTCTCAATTTGCTAAGAAATTTAGTGTTGCCTTTACATCAAATAAAAAAATGTAGGTGTCTGACAGACACTGTACATACTTAAAGGGTTAATTTAGTATTTTAACAAGATTTGTTGCTGAAATTATTTTACATAAATAATGATTAACTTATTTCTCTTTCAAAATAAAAGATAAACAAAAATTCCACCAGTAGATCTCTAATAAAATATTTTTTATTTATTTTAGTTTAATAGGAGGAAGCGATTACAAGTTAATTTACAGGCATTATGCAACACTCTATTTTGTATTTTGTGTGGATTCGTCGGAGAGTGAACTAGGAATTTTAGATTTAATACAAGTTTTCGTTGAAACTCTAGATAAATGCTTTGAGAACGTCTGTGAATTAGATTTAATTTTTCATGTGGATAAAGTGCATTACATATTGAATGAACTTGTGATGGGTGGAATGGTTTTGGAAACAAATATGACGGAAATTCTTACTCGGATAGAAGATCAAAATAAATTAGAAAGCAAAGAGGTAAATATACAAGTCTGATAATTAAGAATATAAATAATCTTAAATATGATGAAATTGTGTGGTACTACAATGAACGTATTCCATATCGACATCTAATATCTAGATCAGTATTTTTCAACCTGTCTGTTGTTTACCACTGACTAACCCTAACTAGGTAATGGTCACATCCATCCTCTTCACCAACTACCTATTTTAAGAGCGTATTTCAAGTTAGTGGTTTCAAGTGAATGTTTCCTCTAGCTGTGGCAAGTGTGGCTTGGATTGGCCAGAAATTTCTCAGTCTCAGATTAGCCACACTTGCAAAAAATATCATCATCAACCCATGAGTTGTAGAGAGGATGATTGTGCTGATTACATATCTACTTAATTTAGGCCCTTCATCAATCAAAGGCTTTAAATCATCTCCCATTTCCCTCGTCACTTTTATTATTGTTGCTTACATATTTTGAAAGTTGTAAAATGGTTTTCACAAAAGGACAAACATTTATCCAAGCCAAATAAATGTTTTTGAAATGTGTGTTCTTTTCAATGGTGAATGGGTTTGCAGTAGTTGTTTAACTTAGTTTTCAATAACAGCTTTCTTGCGGAAGAGTCTAAGCTTTTATTATATATATATATATATATATACAGGGTGCTTCAAAAAAATGTATACACACTTTGAACTTCCATAGAAAATTTATTTACCGTTCTACAAAGTTAAATTTCAGGAAAATAGAAAGCTGAAAGTCCAATGTAAATGAAACATAAATAACAAATGTTAATACTGTTCAAATTGGTGACCTGCAGCATCAATACAATTCTGAGTACGAGTCACCACTGATTCTGTACATCGTATCAAAACGTCCAATGAGATTTCTCTACACACTGCTTGAATCTCATTCCAAAGAATGTCTAGGTTACGTGGTTTACGTTTGTACACCTCATCTTTTACTGTGCCCCACAAGAAGAAATCCAGTGGTGTAAAGTCTGGAGAGCGTGCTGGAAACTCGATTGGCCCCCTGCGTCCTATCCACTGTCCCGACAAATTTTGATCCAGGTAAGCTCGTACGTCCCTGTGACAGTGCGGCGGAGCACCATCTTGTTGAAAATAAAAATCATCATTACCGTATAATGCACGAATGGCAGGAAATATGGAATCAGCAAGCATTGTTAGGTAATTAATACCAGTTACAGTGCCTTCAAATCGAAAAGGTCCAATGAGTCCCCTTGAAGACAAACCGCACCACACATTTACACCAGGCATATTTACAGCTTTTTCAATTGTAATGTGAGGATTTTCTTCACCCCAGTAAACACAATTGTGCCTATTGACAGTTCCATTAAGTTTGAATTGGGCTTCATCCGACCAAATGATGCTACCCATAAATCCCGGTTCACGTATCACCATCTCCTGAATCCATTCACAAAATTGCAACCTTCGATCTGGATCGTCGTCATTTAGCTGTTGCACCAGCCTTGGAATGTAAACACGATACTTGCCCCTCTTCAGAATGCGTAGCACGCTGCTAGCACTTACATCACTTTCATGTGCCCCTTGCCTTGAAGATTTGTTAGGAGAGCGTTGAAACAGTTCCAAGACTGCCGTTGACTCATCACTTGTAGCTGTTCGAGGCCGACCTGTATGACCTTTATGCACATCACACACTGTTCCATGAACTTCGAATTTGTCTCGTATGCGTGTAATTGTTAATCTTGAAGGTGGTTCTGTATCATACTCCCTTCTCCACTGTCTTTGAACTTCATTTACATTCTCAAACTTCCAGTACCACTTAATAACCTGCTTACGTTCTTCAAAACTCAAACGTACGTCCCCCATGTTGATATTACAAATTCCAACTGATAATATAACATAGAGGGACGATTATGCTGGCACCTGGCGAAGAAATATAACATTAGCCTTGTAGAGCGGGAAAACTACAATAGTTTAAAGTGTGTATACATTTTTTTGAAGCACCCTGTATATATATATATATATATAATTTTTAAGTTCTATCGAAAATACTTTCGAAAATACATTTTTGTTTAAAATTAAATATTAGAAATAATATGCCAGAAATTGGACTTCACCGATGCGTCGAAGCAAAGAGAAAAAAATCGCGCAATAGTTCTCTTTGCAGTTCCTGGTAGAACTCTTATAGTTCTGTCTAAAATCCTTATAACATTTTTCTTCAATGTTAAAAATTCAAAAGATATGGGAAAAAATAGACTTCACCGATGCGACGAAGCAAAGAGAAAAAAATCGGATTTTCCATAGAAATATAAGAGTTCTACCGGGATCTGCAAACAGAACTGTTGCGCGATTTTTTTCTCTTCACTTCGTCACGTCGTTAGTCCATTTTTTCGCAAAATTTTCTATTTTTAATTGTACAGAAAAATGTTATACGGATTATCGATAGAACTCTAAGAGTTCTATCGGGATCTGCAAACAGAACTGTTCCGCGATTTTTTTTAATTTTCATTCAAAATAATGGGTCCCTTATTCTTGCAAATATCTTTTGAACTAAGGTTTTTATCAAAAAATGACAAAGGGATCTTTGATAGAACTCTTAGGGTGCTATTCAGATCCGCGAATAGAACTGTTTACAATTTGTGTGTTTACAATTTTCAAAATTATTTTTTTTTTGCAAAATGTCAATTTTTGCAGAACTTTTTGTAAAATTGATCAAGTGCTCCAGAACTATGGTCGAGGTACAGGAATATGTAAAGAACGCACAGTTTTTCTCAAAAGTGGTTGCTAGCTCAATTTTGGTATTTTCCATTTTTTTTTCGTGAAATTCTGCAGAACTATTGAAATTTTGTACAAAGTACTCTAGAACTATTTAATATTTGCCGGGAACTCCGATGTAATATTATATTTTTGCAAATTCGGTTACTAACTTCACAAGACTTAGTTCTGTTCGCCATCGGCCTACAAAATCGGTTTTGGTGTACGCTTAGCATAAGAGTTCTACTGGGAACTGCAAACAGAACTGTTACGCGAGTTTTTTTCAAAACAATGGGTCCCTATTATTGAAAATATCGTTTGAACTTGAAGGTTTTGATCAGAAAATGTCTCTGGGATGTTCGTTAGAACTTTTAGGGTGCTAGACAGAGCCATGAATAGAACCTTTTTTGCAATTTTCAAAATTGGTTAAGAACTCCTGAACTATTGTCGAGGTGCAGAAATATATCTAATTGTAAAATTTACAGTTTTTCTTAAAATTGCTTCTTTCAATGTTCATTATTTTTATTTTCACATTTTTCTGTGAACTAAATTAAACGATTCTTGGAAAAGAAAAGAAAAGAAAAAAGCATCTGTGGAATTATAAACGCTTTAGCGTATTTTTTTCCAAAAAAATACGAATGAAAACTATTTTAATCTATTATTCGTTTAAATTGTTTAAACGAATATTGTGTTTAGAAGTTTATATTATTAATAGCATTAAATTCGTCTAAATTCTTGGAAATATTTAATTGGCCAAAGGGGAAACAAAGATTCTGCGAAAAGCAATAAAAACTTCGGAATTTCAAGTGGCGCTTCGTACTCGACCCAATTTCCTTCCAAGAACAGTTGTGGAATGAGTTCCAAGTACATTTATAGTAAACAAATTTCATTCAGTCCTCTTCTTGTAGTGTTCAGTCAAATTTCATATTGTATCTGGTATTGCAAGTTCTATAAAACTACTCCAGAACTATGGACGAGGTGCAGAAATATATCAAAACAGTTTTTCAAGTGGTTGTATTGCGCTCATTATTGGTATTATCCATTTTTTTCATACCATGGTAATACATGGTATTTTGGTGTCTGTATTCGTGGTGCGTCTTATACTGGATAATAAGAGGCACCACGAATACAGACACCAAAATACGAAAAAAGTATAATACAGTGTGGACACTTTAACTGGAATAAACTTCATAATTTCGATGTAGGCGATTTTTGAAAAAAATCCCGAAACAGGTTACTTATTATTTTTTCTTGCCCTCGTTTCTATGTATATACTGATTGTTTATCTGAACCCGGAAGTGCCCAGCCACCTCCGACCTTTTTTTAATGGAAAGGTATGTCAAGTGACACCTCGTTTGAAAGACCTATTCGCAAGAAATACAACACTATTTATTTCTTGTTCCGTTTCACCGTTTCTTTCTTGGCAAAGTGAAAATCAAAGATAACATGTATCTCCAAAGTTTTGTAACATTTCTTGTGTGACTTGCCCTATTTCGTGTCTAATACGTTGCTTAACGTCCAAAATGTCGTTCGGTTTTGTTAGATAAATCTTACTCTTGAGATATCCGTACAAAGATCTCGCCCGCCATTCAATGTGACCTCTTCTTCCAATCCATATATTGGGAAAAACTTCGTCTAAATATCTACTAACGATCACAGCATAATGGGGTGTAGCTCCGTCCTGTTGATACCATATTCGTTCATACCATATTCCACACATTCTGTTTATACCATATCAGGTAAATCCGGATCTAACGGATTTGGAAATAAAGTGGCTAACACTGGCTTGAGGTCGTCTTGAAGAAACGTAAGATATGCTGCTCTATCAAGATTACCATCGAAGAATACTGGTCCTACAATGTGATCACCTATTATTCCAGCCCATACATTGACTTTTTGCGGGAACTGAGTATGAGTTTCTCGCATCCAATGAGGGTTATGGTCAGCCCAATAACGACAATTTTTACGATTAAGGCCGAGGCCGCACTACGGTTTTTTCCCGCGAGCGGTAACCACTAGAACCGCGAAACCGCTCGAGAAACACAGTACGCTATGGGAAAAATCAGTCGCGGGGAAAAACCTCAAGTGAGGCCGCTTGTTTTAACTTACTAGAGTCACAAAATCACGCGATCAGAAACCGCGGCGGTTTAGCGGTAGTGCGGCCTTGGCCTTTCGTCACCATGTAAGGTAAAAGTACTTTCGTCGGAAAAAAGAATTGATGCTAATGAAGTCTGGATATTATCGATTAGGTTCATCATTTGCTCGCAAAATTCGATTCGGCAGTCCGGGCCGTTGTCCGTTAATTCTTGGAGTGCCTGCATCTTGTAAGGATGCAGCTTGGCTGACCTAAGAATTTTCAGGACAGTAGTATGACTAATCTCGTTGTCACGGGCCAGTTGCCTGGCTGGAGTCACCGGATTTTCTTGAAGAGTATCTGCTTTAACAGTGGGATTTCGCTGTCGGGGCACAAATTGTTTTATGGTGTCTCAATTTTGCTTATGGTACCTTGGCTAATGGGTGGTATATCTGGATGCTGTTCTCGAAATAACTGAGCAATACTGTGATATGCTAAAGTTAATATCGGCCCCCCCAAATCTATCGTATTATATGTATATACGACACAATTTGATTTTACAAACAACAAGATATATATGTGTGTACATAATTAATGGGAAGGATAAGATTGATGCGTTATCAATATATCTAATTGAGGTTCGATGTTCGTGACGTTTTAGGTTTAGGTTCGTGAGATTAGTCAATGACTTTTTTCTGCAACCAAAACTCTTCATATGAGTTTTTAAATGTTGCTTTTAAGTCGTTATCATTGTGCAACTGGAATAATTCTTCTTCCAAAACCGGGCTTGCGTTTTCATAACTTGAAAATGGCGTTATTATCCAATCAGGAACTTCCAAATCAAACAAATCTTTGTGAATATTATAATATGTTCATCAAATATTTCAGAAATACATTGTATAGCACGTGATACCTACCGCCCCCTATATCGCCCCCATGGCTACCTAGCGACCCCCAAAACGACGTCACCCCCCCCCTGGGCGGCGATATCGCCCACTTTGAGAAACGCTGCCATAACCGATCAGGATCTCGATACGGAGATTTTCGGTTAAATACAGCATTTTAGAAACTACTTTAACGACTTGACCAGCGTATCTGACTGCTTTGGTGACTATTATTATCACTAGCAACTAAGCAACGTGGTTCCAAAGCATCAAAACATGTCAAAAACATACAACTTTACGCGGAAACGTGTGCAACGTAATAGTGGTTTTCCTTTTTTTATCACGTGGGAAAATATTTAAGAAATAAATAGTGTGTTGTATTCCTTGCAAAGAGATCTTTCAAACGAGGTGTCACTTGACATATCTTTTATTACCATTAACAGGGAACAGATAAACAAACAGCATATACATAGAAATGAGGGCAAAAAATCCAGTTAAAATTTCCACACTGTATATTCTTTTACTTTAAATTTAACTTGTAATTAAATACTACTATTATTTTAGGCTGGCATAAGTGCAGCACCGGCCCGAGCTGTATCAGCAGTGAAAAATATGAATATTCCTCAACAGATAAAAGATATGAAACTGCCTGATCTCCCTCAGGCAATAAAGGACCTCAAATTCTGACCTCAAATCCCTGTAAATGTTGAAAATTTAGATGTTAACACATACATGCCAGGAGATAGTAGGTCTTTACTCTGCGAACCTTCCACTGCAAAATACACATGAAACATTTATTTTGCACCGATTTATAGATATTATATATAACGATTTGTTTAAACTTTTTTGTTTTAAAAGATTGTAAATATTTGTATGAATCTTATTATGTATTTTTTTATCAAAAATTGGTTTAATTTTTTTTGTGGTGGATGTTCTTATTACTTTTTAAAATAGTTATACAGGTTCTTATTGCATGATGTAAATTTTTTGTATTTATTTTTTAATTGAATAAATATATGTATACTTTTTATAATAACATAATATTCATACTTATATTAGTTTCTAATTTTTTTTAAATGATATATTAAGCAATTTATATAATGTATATTAAACGCTATTATCCTTGTTAATCCGATTTTTATTTTTGTAAGTAAAACAATTAACTAAAAGCAAACTATGACACAAGTCACATCTCATGAATTTTATAAAAAAAACACTGTTGAAATGATGATATATTATAGATTTGGTGGTGACGTTTTTTTTTTAAGTTTAATCCAATGTGGATACCGGGTTATTAACCCTTCAAACATAGCCGTCAAGTGGCCTATTGTATTTTGCCCACATTTTTCTTTTATAAGCCCAGAAACCTAGATGTTTTTATAAATTTGCGCTAATTAATTACACATTTGTCTTCTGGTACACAGCCCCGGATCTTCAATTTTTTCGTGGCGGGGCAAAAACTGAAAAATGCCGCCCCCACCCGCTTATATATTTATCTTCATCATAATCATTTCAACCATCAGACGCCCACTGATTGACATAAGCCTCTCGGAAACAACGTCACAAAAACCTATCTAGCGTTGCTAGACCTGATTTACAGAGTTCATCTGCGGAGTTATACGAGTCATTTCATGTCTAATTCGTTCCATTAAGTCTTCTAAATTGTCTGGTCGGTTAACGTAGACCCGACTTTTTAAATGTCCCCACAGAAAAAAATCTAGGGGGTAAGATCAGGTGACCTAGGTGGCCACTCCATTGGTCCACATCTTCTAATCCACCTTTTCTTCAAACTGGTTATCCAGAAACCTTCGAACATTAAGACCATCTTTCTATTTATTAAAAATATTGATGACGTCATAACTTGCCTCTTTTATCCAATAATCAATTGAATTTTGTCTCATTTTTTTAAGTTTTAAGCAGGCCATCCATTAAAGCGATGGATCGCCCAAGGATTATATCTTCTTTTTGAATTTTGATATTTACTCGATTGATTTATTATTATTATTATTTCATGGAACAGAAGACGGAAACTGATTAGACTGTTGTGTTCCTATTCGGGTTTTACTATTTATGATCTGAAGGTTGCTATCTAGGCGATTTTTGTTGCTATCTAGGCGTGTTGCTATCAGTGAGGGCGCGTCGACTGTGTCCTGGTCCAGTTGATTCCAGATATACACTACTCTGATGTTAATGCGCTTTCTACGATACAACTTGAAACATCTTTCTTTGGAAAGTTTGCTACTGTGCCACCTGAGATGATTTTGGTCACTGATGTGAACAAAATTGAGTGGAACGTTAAAGTGACTCCCAGAATTTTGTCAACCAGGATAGGATCTCCTCTCTGGTGTCGCTCTCGCAGAGTTTCATGCAACGAACCTTATTGGGAAAATCTCTTAGTTCGGGAGGGATTCTGGTGATACGTCGTTGTACTTGTTCAAGTTGTAAAATATCTTTAGCAAAATAGGGATTAAAGCAGCTAACCGCGAACATTCTGGCACTTCCATTTGAGTTACTGGGTCATTGTAACAGCCAGGTCTTTTTTATGCTTTGCAGCAGTGAGTGGGCTACATTTTAAGGTATAGATAGTGTTGGGGTTACGGGGTCCAATGTGCAACATGGTGCACTTAGCCACATTCATAGACATGAGCCACATGTCAGTCCACCTCTCGATTGAAGTAAACTCTTCCAAAAATGTTACAGCAATTTTCAGCGGGTTGCAGTATAAAGTCGTGTCGTCTGCAAAAAAACAAATATTTGACTTGATGTTGATGTAGACCAGGAATAACAGGGGGCCGATGACGGAACCCTGCAACACTTGGCTCTTAATTGCTCCGATATCTGACAACTATCCACCAACTCTGACTTGAAATCTGCTTTCGAAGAATAAGCCAGTTATCCAGCGCAGCAAGGAATCCCTCATTCCATAGTGCTCCAGCTTGTGTAGCAGATGTCTAGCTTGCTTAACTTCTTTCAAGGGTTCCTTCTTTCAGGGCATTCACAGCAACATGTTTCGCCGACCATCTCGTCTGGCTGCTTCCTTGTAGATTGGTTTTAACATATTTTTTCATAATATCCCACCGTTCAATGGAGCTGACAAAAAAGCAGTATACTTTTTGAATCAGTTATAATAGGTTTATAGCTTCCTGGTATGATGAGGAATACAAGAATTGAGGGGCGACCCAAACACGGTACGAACTCGGCCAGATCATTCCTTTCTGCAATCCTTTCTTGTACTTTTTTATAAGAGCCATGTTGGACTCATTATCATAAGATCAACTTTAAATTTTTCGATAATCTGTTGACAAATATACTCTCCTGTCTTTCCATGCAACTTCCATGAAATCAATTAACCTTTAACTGGGGACATGGAGTCTCACAGGCGTCGCGTGTTTTGCAAATTCTTAGAATTGACTACTTCCCGCCGCTTGCCGCGACCTAGTGTCTTAGTAGCTTTTCTTTTAGTTAGTAGTAAAGCGACCACGGAAGGAGACAGATGTGTTGTCGGTTGTATAACATGTGACTAATACTTATCAAAAGATCGGACGTAGTGTATCAGGCTACATGTCCCAAGTTGCCATACACCATAACTACTTTTTCGAAATACTTTTTTATTTTTATTTGCTAGTGCAAAATGGCAGAAAAAGGTGGGAAACGTTAACGCCCGACCATTAGCTCAGTTGAGCCAACAAAAAGAAAAATAATGCGGGTAGACAGTCCTTCATTTGAAGAGGAATTCAATTCCCTGTTGCTAGCTTCAGACCAATCTGATAGCGAAGGTGATTTTGAAAAATATGTTATATCTGAAAGCGAACTTTTACAGCATCATGAAAGTGATCAAAACGAAGATTCAGAGGAGAGTCAAATCACTCCAGAAGAAGTTGGCAGCGATAGTTCCGAAGAAGAAGACAACGTACCTCTCACGGAATTACGGCGGTCAAATTTTTATTGCGGTAAAAATTGATATAAATGGTCAAAGACGCCTCCCAATACTAGGGTACGTACACCTAAACATAATATAATTACTCGTGCTTGTGCCTCGAAATTGAGAGCTGAGGATCAAAAAACCCTTTCAGCATCTGGAATAAACTATTTGATAAAGAAATGCTTCAACCAATTTTGACATGGACAAACATACATGGAGGACAAACATGGAGTTACAGGATAAAGTTTGCCCGTCAGAATTGTTGTAATTATATTTTGTTTGAATGTCACCATACTTATGTACTATGTGTTATGTTGGTACCATAAAGGTTACCAGTTCTATATTGGCAACACTGCTAGTCTTGTAAGCATTTGTCGCAATGCGCCAACCATCTCTCTCTACTTTTGTGCTGCGACATTAGTGGGGTATAGACGCGTGTTACTCTGAGTTCTTTAATATTACAATTAAATCTGTGTGCATCCTTTTTATTTGACGACTAACATTGTTAATTTCCACATTAATTAATCATTAACCTCAACAGGTTATGGGCCCAGAACGAATTTTCTGTAAATTTCGAGTGTTTAGTGATTAAAATCTTGAACTTAGTAAGTTGCGCGAGTGTGAGCACGTGTTTGTGAGTTCGGACATTTTTTCTTGTAGTACGTTACTGCCTTGATTGTTTCAATAACAATGGAGTTTAAGGCTCAGATCGATAAACTGAGTGGAGCACAAAATTGGGCGATGTGGAAACGTCAAGTGTGTTTGGTACTGAAACACCACGAGGTGTATGAAGTTGTAACCGGCATGACGGTCCTCCCGGAAGCTTCGAACGACGAAGCAGCACAAGCAGCATTAAGAAAGTATAAAAAAGCTGACGCGCTAGCCCAACTTGTACTTGTTTCGACAATGAACGAATCGAATGTGGACTTGACAGCCACATGTGACTTAGCTAAAGCTGTTTGGGAAAAACTACTCAGTGTATGTGAACAAAGTTCAGGACAGCGCTTAGACAGGCTGATGGAAAGATTTTTCACCTATGAAAAGGATGAAAATGAGGATATCATGACACATATCGCTCGGCTTCAGCGCATCTTCAGGGAAATGAATGAAGAACTTACGACGGTTGCTCAAACGCAACTTCCTGACCTGTTACTCATGAGTAGAATTTTGTCAACCCTCCCCACAGAGTACTTTGAATTTAAGAGTGTGTGGGAGTCCGTTGCCATTGCTGATTGTTCGATAAACAAATTAACCGAGCGTCTACGGTTAATAGAAATGCGTTTGCCAACGAAGAAAAACGAATCTGAAGCGCTAGTTGCAGAGGACAGGAAAGCCTATAAACGTAAGCCTATTTTAAAGTGTTACAAATGTCACAAAATGGGACATGTTGCTCGCTAATGCAGAAACAAAAATTTCAGCAATAACGAAAGTGCGGGTGAAGCTTTCATGGCGGTTGCATCGTTCGCGAATAGTGCGGTAACTGACAGTGAGACTTAGTTTGCGGACAGTGGTGCAACGGCACACATGACGAGTAGAAAAGAATACTTTGCTTCTTTTAACAGATTCGAACAAGAAAAATCCGTGCATCTCGGGGACTCTAGTGTCATAAAGGCAATTGGTCATGGAACAGTGAACGTTCAGATGCGTTACAACGGTGCGTCAGTTGACAACTACTTAGAGAACGTCTGGTATGTACCAGATCTTGGGCGCAATCTCTTCTCAGTCAGCGCAACAATGAAGAAAGGCTTTAAGTTTCAAGCTGACATCCGCATGTGCAAGTTTGTGAAGAACAATTGATGTGCGCTTAACGGGTACAATGACCACACGAGGCTTATATGCACTAAATATGACTGTTTCTCGGACAAATAATCTTTGTCTTTTTTCATCAGAAGTCGATGAGTGTGCGACCATGTTGGCGGCCGTGGCAACTACGAAAACGGCGTCACTCCAAACTTGGCATGAGAGATTCTGTCACCAAAACAAGCAGCATGTTCGTGAGGTGTTAAAAAGATACAACATTAGTGCGCTAGATCGTAATGGCGCAGTTTGTGAAGCGTGCATTCTCGGGAAGCAACAACGAATAAGTTTTCGTTCGCGGAGAGACAAGGCAAAGAGTGCGGGAGAGCTCGTGCATTCCGATGTATGCGGGCCAATGCAGGTGACCTCTCGGCGGATCGAGATACTTTCTGTGTATAAAAGACGATTTTAGCAAGTTTCGGCGCGTGTTTTTTATTCGACAGAAAAGTGAAGTTCCTGAATGCGTTAAAACTTTCATAAATGAGGCGACTAGAGCCGGTGTAACAGTTCGCGAGTTTCAAAGTGACGGAGGAAAAGAATATGACAATCAGGCTCTCAAGTCTTTCCTCTCGGCGAATGGTATAGTGCAAACAATTACAATGCCTTATTCGCCAGAACAAAACGGGACCGCGGAACGCGAAAACAGGACATTGGTTGAAAGTGCGCGCACTTTAATACACGCGACAAAGATGCCGTTAAATCTTTGGGCAGAGGCTGTCAACACCGCTGTGTATGTTTTAAACAGAACGGGCCCTACCTCTGTGGAAGCAAAAGCTCCGTACGAAGTGTGGTTTAACAGGAAACCAACCACACCGTTACACTTTAAAACGTTTGGAACAAGGTGCTACGTCCACATTCCTCACCAGATGCGTCGAAAACTTGATGCTAAAAGCAAGTCCGCTTGTTTTGTTGGATACTGTGGAGAGAAGAAGGGGTACCGGGTCTGGCTGCAAGATGAAAAGAAGGTAACTATCAGCCATGATGTGATTTTCATGGATAAAAATTTACAGAAATCCCTCGATCACATTGAACCATGTGCAGTTGATGTTAATCCAGTCCTGGAGGCTTACGGCGACGACGTTCATCAAGTTCCAGAGGAAGTGACAAACGACGATGTCCATCAACATCGAGAGGAAGAGATGAATCATGATGACGATGATGATGTCCATCAACATCGAGAGGAAGAGATGAATCATGATGACGATGATGATGTCCATCAAGTTGTTCAAGGTGAAATGAACCAGGACCATGATGACGACGATGGAGTCAATCAACCTCGCGAGGTAGAGGACGATCATGACGAAACAACGAAAACCAAACGAAGAAGAAGACGTCCAGTACGAATGAATGACTATTTGTTGGAGGAAGAAATTGATGCTGAAGTTCTGTTAAGCGAATCGTCTACTGATGAAGCAAATTGGAAAGAAGCCAAAGAAGAAGAAATTGCATCTCTCATTGAGAACCAAACTTGGGTTCTGGTGAGCCTTCCCAAAGGAAAGAAGGCTGTTGGTTGCCGATGGGTATTAAGGCTAAAGAAAAATGCAGATGGCTCAATCGAGAGATTTAAAGCACGACTGGTGGCAAAAGGTTTCGTGCAGAAGAAGGACCTGGACTACAATGAAACCTTTAGTCCGGTAACCAGGTTTGAAACAGTAAGAATAATATTAAGTATTTCAGCATCCAAGGATTTTGATCTGGTTCAATTTGACGTTAAAACGGCATTCCTCTACGGAGAACTAGAGGAAGAAGTATACATGGCACAGCCAGTGGGGTTTGAAGATGGGACGGGACGCGTATGCAAGCTACAACGTAGCATCTATGGGCTAAAAGAAGCACCTAGATGCTGGAATAAACGGCTCGTAGACTTCCTGAAGCAACAACACTTTGATCAAAGCAAAGCAGATCCATGTCTTTTTATCAAACGTACTTCGTTGTACGTCATCATGATCGCCATATATGTTGACGATGGACTTGTGGCCACCAACAACCAAACAGAAGTCCAAAAATTTCTCGTCGAACTCAAAACGAACTTTAAAATAAAAGTGTCCAATTTAAATTGTTTTCTTGGTTTGCAAACCAAACAATGTGCTAATTCTTTATTTGTAGGTCAAAGCACATACACAAAACAAGTACTGGAGAGGTTCAACATGGAGGAGTGTAATGCGGTTGCCACTCCGAGTGATGACTACTTGTCAGACAGCGAGGAAGACCCATTCCTTGACAAGTCAACGCCATTTCGCGAGGCAATTGGTTGTCTTATGTACCTGTCGGTAGCAACAAGGCCCGACATTAGTTATGCCGTCAGCGCAGTCTCCCAATTTCTGGAGAATCCGAGAGCATCACACTGGGGCGCAGTCAAGCGCATATTTCGCTATCTTCGAGGTACAGCTGATTTGGGTTTGCTGTACATGAAGGAAGATTTGGCGATTCCAAAACTGGAAGTTTACAGCGATGCTGACTACGCGGGAGACAAACCTACCAGGCGATCCCGAAGCGGCGTGGTTTGCAAAGTCACAGATGCAGCAGTCTCATGGAGCAGTAAGAAGCAGACTTGTGTTGCTCTATCAACAACTGAGGCTGAATACATTGCAGCCTGTGAAGGCACAAAGGAAGCAATCTGGCTGAGCAGATTGCTGAACGATGTAAACGGGACAGACAGTAATTTACCTACTCTCTATACTGATAGTGCTAGTGCACTAAAATTGGCTAAAAACCCAGAATTCCATAAAAGGACCAAACATATTGAAGTCAAATTCCACTTCGTTAGAGAGAAACTAAATTCTGGAGATATAACAATCGAACACGTTCCAGGAGACGCACAAGTGGCAGATATTTTAACGAAGCCACTTCCAAAGCCTAGATTCATTAAACTACGTGAAATGTTGGGACTCAAGAAAATGAACTAAATTTTGCATGATAACATTAGAGGAAGTGTTGTAATTATATTTTGTTTGAATGTCACCATACTTATGTACTATGTGTTATGTTGGTACCATAAAGGTTACCAGTTCTATATTGGCAACACTGCTAGTCTTGTAAGCATTTGTCGCAATGCGCCAACCATCTCTCTCTACTTTTGTGCTGCGACCTTAGTGGGGTATAGACGCGTGTTACTCTGAGTTCTTTAATATTACAATTAAATCTGTGTGCATCCTTTTTATTTGACGACTAACATTGTTAATTTCCACATTAATTAATCATTAACCTCAACAAGAATAAACCTGAACTGAAAAACATATATGACTGAGCTAAATGCTTTTGTGGGTCTTTTACTATATCCAACTGTCTTGAAATCTAACCACGAACTCTCAAGTTACTTATTTGCTAGGGATGGTACAGGTTGTGAGATGTTTAGATGCTGCATGTCAGAAAATAGATTTCTCGTTTTGCTGCTGTGTCTGCGAGTCGACAATCCAGATGATCGCGCCGAAAGGAAACAAAATGACAGCTTGGCAGCTATATCCTTTATTTTCAACAAGTTTGTCAACAATTCTCAACAAATATACGAATTAAGCGAATGCGTCACCGTAGATGAGATGTTAGTGAAGTTTCGTGGAAGAAGTCACATGATTTCATACATGCCAAGGAAACCAGGTAAATACGGACTGGTCATACGAGCCTTATGTGATGCAAAAAATGCATATTTTTATAATGGATATGTTTATACTGGAAAAGGTTCTGATGGTGTAGGATTAGCCACACAAGATAAAAAACTTCTCGTACCTACTCAGTGTGTCCTGCGGTTGACACAGGCAATCGAAGGAAGTAACCGAAATGTAACTGGTGATAACTGGTTCTCTTCTATAGAACTTATTGATGAACTGGCAAAACGGAAGCTTACTTATGTGGGTACAATGAAAAAAAAATAAACGGGAAATACCTAGCGAATTTCAACCGCAGAAAAATCGAAAAACTCGGTCTACCTTGTTTGGATTTACGAATCATAAAACTTTATGCTCATACGTGCCTAAGAAGAATAGAGCTGTGATACTTGTGTCTTCAATGCATCACAATAACGACGTTGACGAGGATACTAAAAAGCCCGAAATCATTCTTTATTACAATGCAACCAAAGGAGGTGTTGACGAAGCTGATAGAAAATGCTCCATTTATTGCAGCAGCCGCCAAACGAGAAGATGGCCAATGGTAGTTTTTTACCGCATTCTGGCGGCATGAACGCTTATATACTGTATAACCATGTATCAACCCAAGATTACAGAAAGAGGAGATTTTCTAAAGAGTTTAGCCCGCTCGCTAGTGCTTCCCCATATCCAGAGACGTGTAGTTTGCAGTCAATTACCGAGAGAGTTACGGTTAGTGATAAAGCGAGTTCTGGGCGACGATATGGTCGAAGAAGATGTCCATGGTCACGAAATTGGCCAAGGCAAACGAAGAGCATGCAGGATTTGTTCACCTAAATTGCACAGAATGACAGTGTACACGTGTGTCGAGTGTTGTAATCCCGTATGCTTGCAATGTTCTCGCCACTTGTGCAAAAATTGCCAGTAATTTATACTAAATTTAGTCGTTGTCAGATTTTTTATTGTTCGTTTTCAGAAGTAACTATTATGTTTTTTGTTTCTTTCTAGATTAGATTTTAAGTAAAACGTGTTAAATTTATTGTATTACTTGTATTAGATCCACTAAAATGCCAAAATACGGATCTCATGTCAATTGAGGCTTAAAAGTACCACTAACTGTTAACTGTAGTATTTTTTTAATTTTTGATAATAAAATCTAAATAAATGTTTTTTATTACATACCCATGGTTAAATATCAACACAATTTTAAAACATCCAAATTAATTTGTATAACAAGATCATGTCATGTCCCCAGTTAAAGGTTAAACTTTCTTTTATTTCACACATCACCGTTTTTTTACATATCGAATTACCTGGCTCATTTGTTCATGAACATCATATGGGATATGTTCATTGGGACTCATCTGGAGTGCAGTTGAACTTTATCGTGTAGTATTTTGTTTCTTTGATGTCATTTTAAATGCTATTTCTAACTGTTTTTGCCATTATGTCAATAATGAATTTGAGAAATATGATACTTGTCCTTTTTTTAAGTGTTAGTATTCTATGTTAATAATGTTAATAAGAACTAAATAGTAAACACAAATTGTATCTTTAAAACAAAACAGTGCCGTGGACGAAAATTGACGAAGGAGTTTCCAAATATATAGATTGTTAGTCGGTCGGCAAAGGAAATTGAAAGAAAAAAAAAATTATTTTGATTGGCCGCAAATTATTTTTTAATAATAATAAGATGTTAATTAAAATATCTCGAAAACTATTGAGAAATTATCGAGACAAATTAGTATGTATGCGTGGGGAAAACATTGTATTTGTCTGCCAAGTTTGAATTTGCTGCCCTCCGAATTTGCCGCCCGGGGTATGGGCCCCGGCTTGCTGGTGCTGGTACAAATGCGGGCGACACTCACTATTTATACTATACTTACCCATTTAGAGTGCATCCTCTAGTCCTGATTCCTTTGGGAATTTCAGGATTTCGGTGGGATTAAAGAACTGCAACTCCTCTGCGTTCAGGCAGTGAGTTCAAAAATACATTTGTCTCTTGTGGAGCAGTGCTCCGCAGTCTTTAAGCACATGTATTGGGCGTTTCCTCTGCTGAGCTACAGAATCTGCATATGTCATCTTCCTTTAGGCCTAGGGCCTTGAGATGTTTTCTAAGTCTGCAGTGTCCCGTCAGGACTCCTGTCAGAATTCTAAGCTCTCCTGTTTAGTTTCAGGCAAGCTTTTGTTCTATTCTGGTTAAAAGATCCCAGCATTACCTTGGATTATGCCTGGAAGTTCTTTCCAGGTTTTCATCCATTGTTCTCTTATTTCTTCATCTAAACTTTTGTGGATGGTGTTCCTACTCATATCGCAAAAGGGTTCCGGGCCTATAAAAGGATTACTAGATCCCTTATTCGCTAAGTGATCTTGGCTTCTTCGTTTCCGTCCATACCAGTGTGTCCTGGCTGAATCTTCTCTGACCTTCTGTAGAAGACAGATCAAAGACAAATATTTCTCGCTTTCAAAGAACTCATGGTTTTCTCGGGAAATTGGAGTTTATAGCATAATCGGTATATAGCAGAACTGTGAAATTTTCGTCCTTCTCAAGAATTAGGCCTTTGATGTTTGATACATGGATTCTCAACGTAGGCGATAACGTTGTAGGCGTTTGAGACTTCCAGGAGGGCAATAGAAGTACCATAGAAAATTAGGGAGCCTTGATATGGCACAGAGGGAACAAGTTCATAAAATATAGCCAATAAAATAAGAACAAAAAAACATGAATAGCTTTATTCACGTACTAAAGTAAAGTATATTGTTTAATTGCTTTTTGTATTGTAATCATGTTTATCACCTGTGCGAAAATTCACATATTTCGGTACTTCGGGAATGTAAATTGAACTGAAAGATTCCGTCACATTGAGATATTCATTAAATTGGATGAAAGTTTTAATTTTTTATTGGGAATAAGAAAAAATATATATTTTATGAAGAATTTGAACATATTCAGACTTCAGTGGCGGATCCAGGGTGAGGGGGGCTAAGGGGCTTAAGCCCCCCCAAAAGCATCTGAGATCTTCCATGGCAAATCAAAGTGAACTCATCGAAAAATATATTTTCAAAGTTCTTATTCTTCTTTTTGGCGCAACAACTTAACTGGGACCTAGGTCTCCTCCCTTTACGTATATTTGTGTTTGGTGTCTAGGTCTTACTTGTTAGACACACGCGTAGGGGGGCCTTACGTTTTTTAACGTGGGCGGCGAGCCATATTTGGGGGAGGTATTCTCGGCAAATTGTTGTGATGACTTTTCCAGATTCATGCATTAGAAGACGGTTGCTTATTACAATATGTGTCCCGGGATAACCGCTAGCGCCTTAAATACACTATGCCGCGCTTAATCCAAACCTAGAGAAGGCATGCAGCTTGCCTAGTGGTCGCAATATGATGGATGGCAATAGTAAATTTTGTTACCAGTGTTGTACGAAAGTCAGCAAAAAGATAGGAACTTTTCATACAAGCTTTCCTTCAAAAACACCCACAGACGAAAAGAGTCAAGTTGCAAAGTCTTAGTGATACGCGCTGGGTTGAATGGCAGGATGCGCTCGTTTAATTCAAAGAGTTCTTTGACCCTATCGTACAGTTCCTTGAAGAAATCGACAGAACTTGCAAGTGCAAGTTTCGCCGCGAAAAGTGCAAGTTTTCTTGCTTCTATTCAAAGATTCGACTTTATCTTATCTACAGGTAACTACAGGCTGTTGCATTAGATCTTAACCTTTGCTATGAGATGGTAGAAAGTGTAGTAAGAAGTAAATCTAATAATTTTAGTAAATATTTAATTTAATTCTTAAATTATTCTGTGTGTACTATACACACTTTTTGTTTGGTGCAACATAATATTTTTCAATAATTTCTCCAGTATAATGTCATATCGTGTATAGTTTTAGATTAAATGTATTCCTAATGTTTCATAGACTCTGTGTTGGGACAGTTGACGAGTCGCTTTTCGAGAGCAGAGCACTCTTCGATTCTCGATCTGTTCCACCTTCTACCAAGTGCCATCGCAAACGCATTTACAGTGGCGATTTACCTTATCCTCTCTCGTTATCGGGAGAAATAACTTTTTGGGAGGCACCAAAAGACAAATGAGTTTTTTTCAAATATAAAAATGCTGTTACAAATTCTCTGTACATTACCAGTAACCACTTGTAGTGTGCAGCGCAGCTTCTCTTCGCTTAAACTAATAACATCGTACCTTCGTACGGCAATGACCCAAGACAGGTTAAACGGTTGGGCTTCCATGTATATTCACCGAGATATCTCTGCTAATCTAGAACCTAACGAAGTCATTGAGGAATTTGCGAAAAGTTATCTGAGGAGACTTATTATGCGTTAAGCAAAATAAAATGTGTGTTTTTAGTGTTTTCTTTGCTAGTCTTTACTTTACCTACCCTCAGCGGGGTCAAGCCTCCCCCAAATGCAATCCTGGATCCGCCCCTGTCAGACTTTGTAAATAAATCAGGGTGTTTAAGTCTGGGGATCGAGAGGCCCACCTCGACCAATCCAGCGATCTCCGTATGTAGCTGTTAAAAAATCACGAGCAACAAAACTGAAATGTGGCTTGTGGCATTTTCGATAAATCCGCAGGTATTTAATATAACCACACTTATTTTTTTCTTACGTCATGATTTTTGCGTTACTGATACGTGAGTAAAAGATCAACTTTTAAAATCCTGTTATCAATTGCCCGCGATAATGCTAATGAATATAAAATTAACAATCACTGCCTTTATGATGTCTCTGCACCGTATGTTAAGACGGTGAGGACGCATTGATCGAAGACTCTACGTTTCAAACAGGTTGGTAAGTTTGACTTAAATATATGTTTCAGTTTCCCATATGAAGCGCAAGCTAATCCATTTGTCTTGGTATTTCACACGTTTGGTTATCTCTGTCTATGCGGATTTCATGCCCTAGGTATTTATATGAGGTGGTCTCTTTGACTTCGACTCCATCTACGGTTATACTATCACTCAGTAAAAGATTGGTAATCAACTGAGTTTTTGCGAAGTTGATCTTTAGTCCCACTTTGCGTGAGGCTATATTTAGGCGTTGTATCATATTTTTTGCCTGGTCGATGCTATCCGCTATAATGACTATGTCGTCTGCAAATCTGAGATGACTTAGGTATTTCCCATTTATGTTAATGCCTAGGTGTTGCAGATCAATAGATTTAAACATGTATTCGAGTAAGTTAGTAAAAAGTCGGAGATTGTATCACCCTGTCGAACACCACTCGCGATTTTAAATCTTCCCGTGTCGTTGTGGAGTCGGACAGATGCTGTGGCATTTTTGTATATGTGTCTGATGATATTGGTATACCGGTGATCTACAGGGCAATTAGCTAATGATTTTAGGATTTCGTGTTGGTCCACAGAGTCAAACGCCTTCTCATAATCTACAAATATTAGGACCAGTGGCTTGTTATACTCTATCATTTTCTCTTTGAGGTTTTTTTGGGCTTGTAGGTGGTCGTTTGTGCCAAACTCTGATCTAAATCCGGCTTGTTCTCTTAGTTGGTATGATTCTAGCTTAACCGTTAATCTCTTCGTGATTATTCTTGTGAACAGCTTAAATATATGATGATGGGTCGGTAATTTGCAAGGTCGGTAATGTCTCCCTTTTTATGCAGGACAATGATTGTTGCATTGTTCCATTCTGAGGGCGTTATTCCTCTCATGAGACATTCGGTAAAGAGCACTTTGAGTAGAGAATATAACTTGTATCCTCCCAGTTTGATTGCTTCTATGCTGATTTTATCGTCCCCAGGTGATTTGTTATTCTTCATTTCCAAGAGTGCTGTTGTTATTTCGGAGATAGTGACCTCTGGAATATCTTCCGACCCCTGGTTTGTGATTTTCGGAATTGGGTTCGCTTCTATTGCGCTTTGATGTGATTTATATATTTCTTCATAAAATTATCTCACTACCCCGAGGGTTTCTTCCCTATTTGATGTTATATTTCCCTGTATATTTCTGCGTCTATGTATATTTCTTCTGCCTGTTGAGATTTTCTGCCTTAGTACTTTTAAGCTTCTGACGTTAATGTTCTGACGTCTTTTTATGCTTTTTATGCCTTTTGAGATGTCTTTGTTCAATTGTCTTAGTTCCGCAAAGTTTTGGCCGTATTTGTTTTTCAGCATTCTTCTTTCTTCCATTAGTTTTTTGGTGTTTTTGATTAGTATCTGTTCTCTCTCTGTTTGGTTTATGACAGTGTTTCTGTTCTGCCTGTTTTATTGCATTTGTTATAGATGAGTTTAGATCATCTATATTGATACTTCCGTTAGTCGCCATTTGGTTTGCGTGAGAGTTATGTAAGCGGTTTTCTATTTCTCTTTGGTAGGAGTCGATGTTGTCGGGTGTTGTCCGTTTTTGTTCGGTTTTTGGATCATCTTCAATCTTTCGCTGCTGATGTTCACAGAAAACTTTGTTCGGATCATTCTATGGTCACTGCCTATGGAGAGCCTGTTCAGGACTGCTACGTCGTGAACTTTTTCTTTCCTGTTTGTTATGATATAATCTATCTCGTTCTTAGTGTTGCCATCTGAGCTGATCCAAGTCCATTTTCGTTGTAGTTTTTTGTCAAAGAAAGAGTTCATTGAATAGAGATCATGTTCTTGCAAGAAGTTGAGGAGTCTGTTTCCTCTCTCGTTTCTTTCATCAAAGCCATGGGTGCCTAGTGAAGTTTCGGCTTCATCTTGTTTCCTTCCGAGTTTGGCATTGAAGTCGCCTGTCATACAGTGTGATAGTTAGTATGTTCTTCCAATGCTTCATTCATGTTGTCATAGAAGGCATTCAGATCTTCTACTGATGATGTTGACGTGGGGGCATACACCTGTATGATTTTCATATTGTGCATTGAGCCCAGTTTTAAAGTTGTGTACAATATTGTCGGGCTTATGCTTTTAATTTCTATTAGATTTGGTATAAGTTACTTGTGTATGATCAGTCCCACACCACCATTTGATGTTTCTTCTTCTCCTCTATAATGGAAGATGTGGCCAGTTTTCAGTGTTATTTTGCTTTCTCCTTTTATTCTAACTTCACTCAACCCTACGATGTTCCATTTTTTTTATCGAGCTCTGTTTCTAGTTCCGTTACTTTTTGATCCGATAATAAGGTTCGTACGTTGTAAGACGCGATGTGCAGTGTTCGTCTTCGCCTAGTTTACTCCGGAGATTCTTTGCACCCTCGGCTCGAGACCTTGCCTGACCGCTACCGTAGTCAGCGGTTTTTGAGCTGCCAGAGACTGAGGGCCTTCTTAGGTTTTGTACTGTCATTGGGGTATTTAGCCGTTTGCCCCTATCACGCTGGCCATTACGGGTTGGTATGGGGAAAGATGGTAGAGATATGTATGAAATAGAGAGGGACCCTTAGTCCTCAAGTGCTCTAATAGCGTCGGGCTCGGAAGAGACTAAGAGTTGATCAAGGGAGATCTGAGAGGAAAGATAAAAGATATAGGCGACTCTCACCCAAGACAAGTTGAAGTATGCATCAAATATGGATGGAAAGTATTCTAGTGTTCAGTCAAGAATAAAGAAAAATGTAAATTTGCCCATTTGCAAATTTTTGTTCCATGTGCGGCACATTCACTAAATATATCAAAATCAAAATTAATATATTTCACTATCTAAGTTATACAAAGCATATGAAAATAATACAGTACCAATATATATACATATATGTATGTATATATACATATATTTGTATATGTAAACTAAGTGAAATGTGTCCAAGGTCTCTCTTGCTTATGTTATCCTCTTTACCCTCTCATACTATTCCTCCATATTGTAAAGTTCTTTGTCTAAAATAAAATTGCGAACTTGTTTTTTAAAAGTTTTGACATTTGTTCAAAGCTTTATTGCTTTTGGAAGAGGGTTGTACAATTTCATATTGGAGTATGGAGGTCCTCTTTCTGTCATGGTTAACCTATGTATTGGTAAGTTGTAGCTTACGTTTTTGTTTCTTGTCTCTCTGTTTGTCTTATTTTCGTAGGCGTCAAATAAGTGGTTGTTTTTAATTGTGAATATTAGCGTTTCATATATATATATACGTTCCTGTTTCTGCTTCAATAAAACTGCCTCTACAAGTTTCTTTATATTTTAGGTCTTGTATTATTCTAATTGCCAATTTTTGTATTTTGAATATTGTAGAAATATTCTTTCCTCCGCCCCAAAACATTCCAAATTTTAAGTTACTATGGAAGGTCGCGAAATATACGTTCTTGACACTATCCGTCGTTATGTAGCGTTTAAATATTCTTAGGGCGTAAGTAGGGAAAGATGGTATGTTCTAAAACCGCCTCCGCCTCTGACCTTGACCTTGACCTTGGAACTTCCGGTTTCGACTTCAGGTTTCCGGTTTCGACTTCCGGTTTCCGGTTTCGACTTCCGGTTTCGACTTCCGGTTTCCGGTTTTGACTTCCGGTTTCGACTTCCGGTTTCCGGTTTCGACTTCCGGTCGCCATTTTCGGAACTTCCAGATGCGCGGGAAAATTCAAAAATTAGGTTGCATATATGCATATTGCATATATTGCATATAAATTGGTTGCATATATCAATGAGACTAAATACATGAAACTAGATAGACGGGCTAGATACATGAGACAAGCCAGACGAAGCTAAATACATGAAATAGATAGATGGGGCTTGATACATGGGACTAGATAGACGAGACTAAATACATGAGACTAGATAGACGGGACTAAATACATGAGACTAGATAGACGGGACTAAATACATGAGACTAGATACATGGAGCTAGATACATGAGACTAGACAGACGGGGCTAGATACATGAGACTAGATAGACGGGGCTAGATACATGAGGCTAGACTAGACGGACTAGACTAAACCATTTTAAACCATTTGATGAGAAAAATGAAATCTGCTGTCAGAACGGCTCTAGCATGTGTCTTAAGCGAGATACCGCCCGACCGCCTACCCCACAGTTGATGACGTCATCCACCGCGGCAGATGTTGCTAAACTAATTACCTCGATGCTGATTGGCTGATTAACGAATAAATAATTACAGTTGACCTTTTCCCTCAATTTATATGTAATGGACAAGACTGGACAGACAAGACTAGACAGACAAGACTAGACGAGACTAGTTAGATGAAGCTAGACAGATGGGGGCTAAATACATGAGATTAGACAGACCAAGCTAAATACATGAAACTAGATTAGACTGAACTAAAATATATAAGGGATTGTTTAATTTAAATAAAATATATTTTCGATTGTTTTTCTTATAATTGTTAATAATGTTTATATTATTACTTTCATTTTGTTATCTACGTTTTATTTTGATTTACGGCTTGTTGATTAGACGCAACCGGATGTTTGTCAGTCATAACACCAGGCAAGAATAGAGGGACTAGACTAGACAGACTAGATTAGACAGACAGACAAGCGGAGAAAATTCAAAATGAGTTGCGGATGGGTAGCGGACAATCCTGTATGCATGCATAATTGATTGCAAACATATTACGGATTGATTCAAATGAGAATATTGGTTTTAGGTCGGACAAGATCGGACAATACCGACCAAGGTCGAACAAGAACGGACAAGACTATACAGACCTTATATTTATCCGAATAATTTCCTATGAGTAAGCGAAATTTCTTATACTTGTCTGTGAACCAGATCGTATTAATGTTTTTCATTTATATAAATACCAAAGAATTCAATTCTGGCATCCACTTTTCATCTACATGCATCCACTTTTCATTTACTTGCATCCACTTTTCATCTACTTGCATCCACTTTTCTATGTGGTCTATGAGGTCTATGTGACCCCACACCAAACAGGGTGTGAGGTCTATGTGACCCCACGCTAAACAGGGTGTGAGGTCTATGTGACCCCACGCCAAACGGGGTGTGAGGTCTATGTGACCCCACGCCAAACAGGGTGTGAGGTCTATGTGACCCCACGCTAAACAGGGTGTGAGGTCTATGTAACCCCACGCTAAACTCCGTCCACTTTCCGTCCACCCCATCCAATTTCCGTCCCCTTTTCATTCTTTCAGCTTTAATCTCATTGGGTTAGTTGGGTTAGATGGGTTAGCATTGGGTTAGGTTAGCATTAGGTTAGGATACGGGAGGTTGGCAATGAAGTGCGTTTCATTCCTAATATCTCGTAACCTAACCTAATGCTAACCCAATGTCAACCCAACTAACCCAATGAGATTAAAGCTGAAAGAATGAAAAGGGGACGGAAAGTGGATGGGGTGGACGGAAAGTGGACGGAGTTTAGCGTGGGGTTACATAGACCTCACACCCTGTTTAGCGTGGGGTCACATAGACCTCACACCCTGTTTGGCGTGGGGTCACATAGACCTCACACCCTGTTTGGCGTGGGGTCACATAGACCTCACACCCTGTTTGGCGTGATGAAAAGTGGATGCAAGTAGATGAAAAGTGGATGCAAGTAAATGAAAAGTGGATGCATGTAGATGAAAAGTGGATGCCAGAATTGAACTCTTTGGTATTTATGTAAATGAAAAACATTAATACGATCTGGTTCACAGACAAGTATAAGAAATTTCGCTTACTCATAGGAAATTATTCGGATAAATATAAGGTCTGTATAGTCTTGTCCGTTCTTGTTCGACCTTGTTCGGTATTGTCCGATCTTGTCCGACCTAAAATCAATTATGCATGCATACAGGATTGTCCGCTACCCATCCGCAACTCATTTTGAATTTTCTCCGCTTGTCTGTCTGTCTAATCTAGTCTGTCTAGTCTAGTCCCTCTATTCTTGCCTGGTGTTATGACTGACAAACATCCGGTTGCGTCTAATCAACAAGCCGTAAATCAAAATAAAACGTAGATAACAAAATGAAAGTAATAATATAAACATTATTAACAATTATAAGAAAAACAATCGAAAATATATTTTATTTAAATTAAACAATCCCTTATATATTTTAGTTCAGTCTAATCTAGTTTCATGTATTTAGCTTGGTCTGTCTAATCTCATGTATTTAGCCCCCATCTGTCTAGCTTCATCTAACTAGTCTCGTCTAGTCTTGTCTGTCTAGTCTTGTCTGTCCAGTCTTGTCCATTACATATAAATTGAGGGAAAAGGTCAACTGTAATTATTTATTCGTTAATCAGCCAATCAGCATCGAGGTAATTAGTTTAGCAATATCTGCCGCGGTGGATGACGTCATCAACTGTGGGGTAGGCGGTCGGGCGGTAACTCGCTTAAGACACATGCTAGAGCCGTTCTGACACCAGATTTCATTTTTCTCATCAAATGGTTTAAAATGGTTTAGTCTAGTCCGTCTAGTCTAGCCTCATGTATCTAGCCCCGTCTATCTAGTCTCATGTATCTAGCCCCGTCTGTCTAGTCTCATGTATCTAGCTCCATGTATCTAGTCTCATGTATTTAGTCCCGTCTATCTAGTCTCATGTATTTAGTCTCGTCTATCTAGTCCCATGTATCTAGCCCCATCTATCTAGTTTCATGTATTTAGCTTCGTCTGGCTTGTCTCATGTATCTAGCCCGTCTATCTAGTTTCATGTATTTAGTCTCATTGATATATGCAACCAACTACACATCTCATTTCCCTCCGCCAGCATCTAATTTCGAATTTTCCCGCCTCGCGTCTAATTTTTGAATTTTCCCGCGCATCTGGAAGTTCCGAAAATGGCGACCGGAAGTCGAAACCGGAAACCGGAAGTCGAAACCGGAAACCGGAAGTCGAAACCGGAAACAGGAAGTCGAAACCGGAAACCGGAAGTCGAAACCAGAAACCGGAAGTCGAAACCGGAAACCTGAAGTCGAAACCGGAAGTTCCAAGGTCAAGGTCAAGGTCAGAGGCGGAGGCGGTTTTAGAACATACCATCTTTCCCTACTGGCGTATATTGTTTTGTTTAGTTTTGTAGTCAGTTTATTAATGTGATATGTCCAGTCTAGGTGTTCATCTAAATTCAGCCCTAGCAGTCTCACTTGTTTCTGGTACTGTATAGTCTCGTTGTTGATAGTTGCCTCCATTGGGTATATCTCGTTGGACCTTTTTGTTTTAAAAATAATTATTTTGGTTTTCTCTTTATTCAGAATTAGTTTGTTTTCCGTGAACCAGTCTATTAAAATGTTCATTGTGTCGTTTAAGTTATTTGGTATGTCCTCTGTCTTTCTATTGTTAATAAACTGGTATCGTCTGCGTAGTTTACCATTTTATGAGGTGTCAAATGTATTTGATTCGGTAGGTCGTTTACATATAATGTAAATAGTATCGGTCCGAGGATTCTTCCTTGTGGTATTCCAATGGTGACTGTTCTAGTGCTTGATTTGATTTTGCCTTGTTCTGTGTTGATTTGCGTTATTTGTCTTCTCTTGTTTAGATACGATGTTATAAGTTCGGCTACTTGTCCCCTCATTCCGTATTTATTTAGTCTATTTAGAAGAATATCATGATTTACCGTGTCATAGACCTTGGACAGGTCCAGGAAAATTCCGCTTGGCTTATTTTTCTCGATGTTCTCGAGTATATGTTTCATAAAATGGAAGCAAGCTGTTTCCACAGAACCTCCTTTGACAAAGCCGTCTTGTTGATCACTAACAATTTTGTTTTTTCCAAGGAATGATGATATTCTAACTGTAATTAGGTTTTCCAATAGTTTTGAGAAAGATGGTTTTAAACTTATCGGTCTGTAATTTTCTATGCCTTGCTTGTCTCCATTCTTATAAATCGGTATTATAATAGACATCTTCAGGCTTTCTGGAAAGATTCCGTATTGAAAGACATTGTTTATTATATATTTTAATGGGTTGGCTATTTCCTCTCTCACTTCTTTTATGATATCCATGGTAATTTCATCATACCCCGGATTTTTACTATTTTTAAGTTGTTTTATAGTGTCTAAATTTTATTCTCTTGAGGTTGGTCGTAGAAACATCATATTTGGTTCGTTTATTATATTGTCCTTGTATTCCCTGTTAGGGATTTGTTTTAGTAACAAAGAAGCTCTTTCAGCATAGTATTTGTTGATATTTTCCACTGATTTATTATGATCGAGTTTCTCGAGTAACGTGGGTTGATCATGATTTTTTTCGTTTATTTTTGTTATTTCTTTTATAACATCCCATGTAGTTTTCATTATGTTCTTGCTATTCCTTATTCTTTTTTCAAAATATTTTCCTTTTTCGGTTTTTAATCATGCCTTATATTTCCTATGTGTTCTGTTAAATTGTTGTTTTAAGTTTGGGTGGAACTTTACTAATATATGCATCATCTCCTATTATATGCAAAGTTCCGTTTTTGATTTCCCAATAAGTGGATTCGAAAAAATGAGTGTTTTCTTTATTTTGTTTTGATGTCCGACGGAAATTCTCATTATATCCTGTCATAAATATTTCCATAAAACTGTTCCATTGGTTATTTACTTCACTCTCCTTGTTTCTGTATAGGACGTCCCACGTTTGTGTCTGGAGGTATTTTCTAAAATGTTTCCTATTTTCTTCTGAGAAAAACCTTTGAAAATTACAGTGTGTTTTAGGTTTTCTTATTTGCATTGTGATTTTCTGAGCACAGTGCTCAGATATATGGTAGTTTGCTGTATTTACTGAGTATTTCCATGGAATATTTGTTGCGATGTTGTCTATACACGTTCCTGATGATGGATTGCGTTCAGTGTTCATGGTTAGCCTTGTATTAAAAGTTTGCAGCAAGTGCTCTAGTTCTCGACTCTTTTTTGTTCTTTTTAATATGTTTATGTTAAAGTCACCTGCAATTATTACCTTTTTGTCCTCTTGTGTGATTTTGGATAGTATTTTGCGGAGTTTATCCATAAATGTCTTTACGCATGAAAGTGGTGCTCTATATATTCCAATTATTACTACTGACTTTGTATTTAACGTAGTTTCCACGGCGGCACATTCAAAAACCGTGGCTTCTGCAAGTTCATTAATGTCATTTCTGGGTCTGCTGGCAATTCTTTTGTCACAATAAATTGCCACTCCTCCATGTCTACCTTCTTTTCTACAGAAACAAGAAATTATATCAAAATATATTATTTTGTACGCCACTATTTGAGTTGCGCTTTTCCAATGTTCCGTAACCACCAGAAATTTACATTGCCTATTGTTTTCCAACATATACTCAATGCGGTCTATTGAATTGCCGATGGATTGTGTATTTTGGTTTATTAGACTGATGGTGTTAGATTTTAGTGAAAGTTCTGTCTCTGTTGGCGTCTTCGAAAATTTGGTTGACGTCTTCTTTCTTCCCTCCGACACTTGCATCTTTCATGTAGGATACCTTTTGGCCAGAAATAGTCCTCGTAAACCTCATCCTTCAAATCTAACTCCACTCCCACTTTGAAGCTCTTATTATGAGTTATGTTCCTTGGATTTTTTATTTCTTCGACTATGCAAAGGTTTCTGTCTTTTCCTGTTTTTTGGGCTAAATAATTTATGATCATCTCCTCCGGTTACATGATCTTTGGCTCTTAAAGCCATAGTTCATCTTTTAAAAAAGTTCAACTTTTAGCCATATCTTAAAAAAAACCATCCTACGAATCGCGTTGATTTTTCTTCTTAGGATACAAATCCGTTTCCTATTGATTTCCTTTTATTTTTCTTTTGTCCGGTTGGTATGGGGCGACTTTGTTCTTCTTCAACTATCGGTGCTGGCATGACTTCATTAGGATATTCATTTGAGGTAGAAGGTATATTTTCATTTAAGTTTCCCTCGTTTGCTACAACATTGGTTGTTTTCCAATTACGGGAGCACAGTGCGACTCAGTGCCGCAAAATGCCGCATCAGCAGAGGCTTTGTTGGAACAGATTAGTTTTTAAATGCGACAATAAAGTGCAATTTTAACTACTTGTTCCATTACAGGTGAATTAGAAAGATCAAATTTCATTCCTGATAATAATTTTGGAATGAAACCTATTAGTGCCGATATAAGTTTTTTGATTTTTTTTAATAAATTTCATGTTAACTTGTTGGCACCACTTGCGCATTACACCCGAGAGCAGAGCTTTTCCTTGTGCTCGTCGGTGCGAGGCGTTGCTGATGTTGGAATACTCGATGCTGCGCACAGTGCCGCATTGTGCGCCCTGGTGCGGAAATTGGAAAACTACCATTGTTATTATTTTGGTTACTAGTTAGTACCTGTTGGTGCTGTTGTCGATAGATGGTAGACCTTGTCGCATGCGATGTTTCTGCTGTCGGCGTTTGTTTCCCGCGCGTTCTTGGTTATTAGTAACTCGATCTTTTCATTTAGAAGTTGGACGTTGTCTTTTAATATTCGGTTCTTGTCTTCCATCTCCGCTACCAGTTTTCTCAACAGTGAGTTTTCCATTTCCAGTGCTTTGTTGTATTCATTATTGGTCCTTTTTCCTTAAACACGTGTTCACAGGGACTTGCTCTGGTTTTCCGTACGTGCGATATGCTATGAGGGTGGAAAATGTGGTGGCACTTGACACACAAGGTTATTTCTTTAACTTTTTTTCCGCAAAAATTGCAGAGCTTTTCTAATAAATCTCTTCCTTCAGCCATCTGGGTCTTGTCTCAATAGTAGGGGTTCAGGGTGTTAAATGTGTTTCCGAAGCTGTAGCATGTTTTCAGTTTATCCAAAAATTATTCCATTTTTTTTCGGCTTCGACCAATCGATGGAAAATTATGACAGAGCATTTGGGCGCAAATAAAGACCTGAAGTCTCTCCCGAATACTAGATGGTTTGCACGTGCTAATGCTATTATTGCTTTAACAAAATGGTTATTTAAATATTTCTGTAGCCTAAGCCCTAGCAAAAAAAAATGGAAAAATTGAATACTTCTTTTAACGGAGATATGGAATGATCTTTTGGGAATTATGAATTAAACAAGCTTAAGTTTAGAGAATAGCACTATTACCATAGACGTTGCAACGAAACTTTACGCATTCTCTAATGGATTATGTCAATAACGCACGCAATAAATTCGATCAGTACGAATCGGTTGCTAAACAAAAAAATCCAAATGTTGACTATAAAGATAAGTCTGAAAGAAACAGAATTCGCAGTACACGCGTAACTTTTTTTGAAGGATCATCAGAATCTGTACAGTTGAATGGAAAAAAAAAATCATTTAGATACGTTTTTTCCTATAATCACATTTTATGCACATTTAAAAATGCGATCGGCAGCATACCAAGAAATTGACAATCATTTTAATTTTCTTTGTCAATTGATAACAATCGGTTCTGGCCAGTTAACAAAAAAAAATGCAATGAATTTGAAGAATTCTATCACGAAGACATTAATGCATATGAGCTCAAATCAGAATGTTTTCATTTAAAGAAGTTTTTTTTAAAGGAGTATTTAAAGAACATAGCAAAGGAATCAGCGGAATTGAGTATCTCAACCTTACATAAATTGATAAAGTCTGATAAATTAGAAGAAACTTCTCCAAATGTTGAAGTTGCTATAAGAATATTCCTTTGCTTAATGGTTACCAATTGTAGTGGAAAGCTATCATGTTCACAGCTACAAAAGTATCCGGGAACATACCTGTAGTAAATGTACACATATTTTATTACCCTTGAGGTTATTCCGTCATTCCGTCACACTTTTCTTGTTTTTTTATATCCAGTACGGCGTTTTGTAGTTCTTTTCATGTAGTGGGTTTAAGTAAGAAGGTTGACTTACAGTTTTCTCTCTCTCTTGTCTTGTCTGTCTAGTCTTGTCTGCATAGTCTTGTCTGTCTAGTCTTGTCTGTCTAGTCATGTCTGTCTAGTCTTGTCTGTCTAGTCTTATCTGTCTAGTTTTGTCTATCTAGTCTTGTCTGTCTAGTCTTGTTCGTCTAGTATAATCTTCCATTTGAGTCTCTCTAGTCTTGTCTGTCTAGTCTTGTCTGCATTGTCTTGTCTGTCTAGTCTTGTCTGTCTAGTCTTGTCTATATAGATTTGTCTGTCTAGTCTTGTCTGTCTAGTTCTGTCTATCTAGTCTTGTCTATCTAGTGTTGTCTGTCTAGTCTTGTTGGTCTAGCCTAATCTTCCATTTGAGTCGCATTTGTTTAGAATTTTAAATAAAACATATTGTTTTGTATATTTATTAGTTTTAGAGTATTGGCGATATTGTGCAAAAATAAATACATTTTCAAAAACATATTTGAAACTAGCTAAGCCCGAATTATTAGACTCGTTTCCTAAATTAGTTGTCTTCTGGTTGTGGGGTAAGCTCGCAGTCCTAAAATAGATTAAAATAATTAGAATATAATTCAAGTATACACATGTTTTTTCAATTAAATTATTGCTATTCGGGGATAAGACAATAATAAGATGTTTTCTTAAAAATAGTTTAGTGTCATAAATCGTCATAAAACTTATGTGCACAAATAAAGTATTTATCGAGTTTTTCTTATCCGGGAAGGTCAGATCAAGAGTAATATTTTATTATTTTCTAAATTAATAATATCAGTATTGATTTATTTTGCCTTTATGCTTTTTATGCATTCAATGGTAACATTTCTAAATATTTATTATGTACATTTTAAGATTTAATTTATATTTCTCAAATGTTTATTTTGGATGATAAAAAATTTAATTTGTTATTTATGTTTGGGCATATTTGCTACAATTAGTTTACAATAAAAATTTATTTGTAGTTTTATACTACAAATATATTTCTATTGCAATATAATATTGGGAATATTTAATTATATCTGACATAGTAAGGTCTATCTCTAATAATCGTTCAAGATTTATTTTTGGTTTAAATATCTACATTGTGTACATTTGCTGACCTCTTGTACTTATTATCACTTGCCAAATTGCTTATTGATGTTTTTTTCAGAATATTTGGGATAAAATAAGTTTCGAATCTTTAAATTTATATCATAATAGAGACGGACATTTTATTAAATTTTCTTATTCGTGACTTCTTACTTACGAATATTAGCACGTGAGTTCAGGATTTCTTCTGAACTGAATGACAAAATGTTTCTGATAAAATTGTGGAAAAAAATCTTTCAAATTTCGAATGAATCCTCATCAAAACATCATAGATTAGGCACCGTAATTTAAATATCAACCCTTTCTGCCAAATGTTCTGAGCATGGCCAAGCAATGCACTTGTTGACATTGAATCCAATGTTATTTGGCAGGTTTAGTTTAACGTTGAGTATTCTCATACCAATTCAAATTTAGAATCAGTGATAAGGAAAAATTTGAAAAATATATCTACAATTCACAATACGTAAGGTTGTTACAGATACAGCTAATGTATTTGGATTGTGCAATTATAAATCAACTTCACATATTTTGCACTTTTTAATTGGGTTTATATATTGAAAGCGAAAGTAGTATTGTACAATAGTTTATATATTTAAATATTCCACAAAAATAATATTTAAACGCAAAATTGTGATCAATTGTGCCCCGGACTGGGGGCCAGTAAATAACACAAATATTTGTTGTGTGATTCATTCAAACTTTTATTACAGCAATCATAAAGAGAAGAGAGCAAATGGAGAGAGAATTGAAGGCGAACATAGTAACGCAGCATGGACAGTTAGACATGTGACCAAAGGACCGAAAAATAGTTACACGATTACAGATCTAATGAGACAGAAGACGAAAAAGAGATGAGGAAAGGATATCAAGAACAAGGAAGTAAATAGAAAACCTTAAGCAATACTCACGCGGTTTCGGGTGGAGTGAAGTGAAGAACCAGAGGAGGGATTTTATTGGGTATGCTGGTTACGAACAACTCGATAAGAGAGTCGCCCACTACACGGGAACGAAGATCCCGGTGTGCACTAATGCATTTCCCCTCCTTGTGAGACGGGCAACACTAGACAGACAATACTAGACAGACAGGACTAGACACAGAAGCAGGAGGTTCCGCCGCTGTCAAGCTCAACAAGACTCGGATAACTGCATCAACTGGGGAGGCGGCCTTCACCACGGCAAAAAATCCGAAGATTCCGTCTTCTGCTATGTAAACGATATCGTTTTAGGGATTTTAGAACTGTTAAAGTACCACCAAATGGTTTTGTTATTTATGTACGGGTTGCTACTGGAAGACAAGATATCCTTCAATTACGTAAACCCATCAATATAGGCACATGGAATGTTCAAGGCTTACTACAAGCCAAAAAACTACACATACTAGAAAGATAACTGGAAAGACTCAACGTGCAAATCTGTGGAATTTCGGAAACTCATTGGAGGATTCCACCCATGCCACTCTTAGGATTCGTCTATACACCCATAATTCGAAGGCCCATAATTCGAATTCGATAAAATTTATAGCATTTTCTTTGGTTTACTGGTTTTGACCTACGTTTACCCTTATGGAGAAGATGATGTTTTCATAGTTTATCGGTCAAAGCGATCTCCACGACCAAAGGAAGAGAAATAGGCGGATGAAAAGAAACCAAAGAAATTAGCATTACTCCTCACATAATCACATACGACATACACACAGGTGACACTGGAGTTAAATGGGAACGCAAAACTCAAATTATGACATCAATGCTACATGGAATAAGAATATCAGCGGACAAGGAAGAGCTAAACCCAAAACCCCTGGGTTTAGCTTTCCCTGGTCCTCACGTAATCACAGACGACATACACACAGCTGACACTGGAGTTAAATGGGAACGCAAAACTGAAATTATGACATCAATGCTACATGGAATAAGAATATCATAGGACCCAAAACCCCTGGGTTTAGATCTTCCTGGTCCTCTGATATTCTTAATCCATGTAGCATTGATGTCATAATTTGAGTTTTGCTTTCCCATTTTACTCCAGTGTCAGCTGTGTGTATGTCGTCTGTGATAATGTGAGGAGTAATGCTAGTTTCTGGTTTCTTTTTTTTTCTTTTCATCAGCCTATTTCTCTTCCTCTGGTCGTGGGGATCGCTTTGACCGGTAAACTATGAAAAACATTATGTTCTGGTGAATATACTGCTTGAGGTTGATAAATATCGTAGCTTTCCTCGAATTGTTCTTCTCCATAAGGATAAACGTAGGCCAAAACCAGTAAACCAAGAAAAATGTATAGTTTCGATTTATAGGCGTATATACGTAGAATTATGGGTGTATAGACGAATCCTAAGAGTGGCATGGGTGGAACACAGAATAAACGCCTCTGTTCCACAAGAACTAAAAAATCAAAAAGCGTCTACTAAACGAAATCAATAGAGCATAGCTCAGTTACTTTGGCCACAAAGCTAGAAGAACAGGTGAGATGGAAAACCTCGTGGTGGAGGGAAAAATTGAGATGGACCGACAGATTGATGGATAGACAGACGAAATGACGGGAAACTCAATGCACGAGGCAATACATCTAGCACAAGATAGAAACGCATGGAAACAACAAAGTCAAACACATACCTAAAATAGTATCACTACACCCTCCAGAGGGTAAAAAGACTGAGAAGAAGTAGATATGCACCGCGGGGATGGAGTTGAAGAAGCTTTGTACACAAACGACCGCGTTTTGACCGTCTCCTTTCACAAATACTGAGAATACTTCCCAGGAACTGGAGATTTAAGAGATATTGGTGCTAGAAAAGGGAAATAGTGCGCAGGAAACATCCCTTTAAGAGATGGAATGGACGACGAATTCTACGAGTCTATTTTCGTTCCTAACATAAGCAAATTTATGGAAACGTTGCAGCCTTCTGTTGTGGTGCTCCAATGTGGCGCTGATTCCCTAACCGGAGACCGATTAAGCTGCTTTAACCTAACTGTCAGAGGTCACGGGAAATGCGTGGAATTCGTTAAGAAATACGGACTGCCCTTTATGATGGTAGGCGGTGATGGTGCAACGTTTCCCGCGCCTGGACCTATGAGACCTCAGTCGCCCTTGGCGTCGAAATCGCCAACGAACTCCGCTACAACGACTACTTCGAATACTTTGGTCCCGACTTCAAGCTGCACATCAGCCCCAGCAACATGGTCAACCAAAACACCACCGAGTATTTGGAGAAAATAAAAAACGCGGCTGTTCGAAAATCTACTAATGCTCCTCCACGCGCCTGGCGTGCAAGCCATCCCCGAAGACGCCATCAATGAAAATTGCGATGATGAGGAGAAGGACGAGAGACTGCCTCAGAAATACCTGGATAAGCGAATAGCTCCCGAGAACGAGTTCAGCGTTAGCGAGAACGAGGGAGACGGTGGAAGAAGAGGTAATAAGAGCTAGGAGGAAGAGGCCTAGATTAGATAAAAGAGATAATAAGGATGGAAGCGATGAGATGATTAAGGATGAAATCAAGTCAGAGAAAAGTTATGATAAAGATGACTGTAAACCAACAAGTACGGAAGACACGAAAAAAGACAGTGGTCCAACAATATGACACAGCCATGTGATCACATGAGTGATGAGTGACCCCATCACTCAAAACCTCACTCTATATATAAGTGACATTAAATATAACTGATTCGACAGGCAAGATTAGACAGACGAGACTAGAGAGACAAGACTAAACTGGTTTTGATGAAAGCTCCCACTAAACCCCCATTCCACTCTGGCTTTTAGTATGCGCGATATTTCGCATTCATTCAGTGTGGACGGTTAACGTCCGTTAATCTCCTTAACGAGCAAAACGATTTAATCTTTCCGCAACTTTTTATTCTTGCACAATCGTCTCCACGTAATTCCCTAAGTGCACAAAGACATAAAAACAATCCATCATCAATTTGTAAACCACTTGAAAATTACCTTCACCATTCGAAACTCGAGTCGTGTTAAATATTTAAATTTATCTAACTGTGAATAATAAGTTATAAAACATTTTTCCATATAAAGTGCGCTTAAAACTTAGTGAATTTTTCAATTCAGGCTAAATTTAAATTCTATTTCAAATTTAAAATCACATTAATGAACTAAATAAGTTTTGTTGTTTCAGGAAAAAACTGAAATTAAAACAAGTAATCATTTGTAACAATAATTCAATAGAAAAAAATGGACATTAAGAAGAAAAAATAAAGAAAGTTATAAAAATTAAGATATTAGAACAGAAGAACATTGGATAGTTAAATCTAATAATGCTACATTATCTCTTTAGTCTTGCTTATCTAAATTAGTATATTATTGTTGTTATTAATGTCCTGTAGTTTGTCTGATTGCGTTTGACTGACAGAATTTTGAACTATTTGCTACTTATTTAACCTTATCTGACTAGTCAGATAAAGCTAAATATTTACAAGGCGAAGTTATTTCTGTCCATTTTCTAGATATGTTAACGCATAACTCTCTTTTCTTTTCTTGTTTATGTACTCAATTACTCAATTAAAAAATACCTTAGTGTTTTGTCGTTTTCCATACATAGACCAGAAAGTGACTTGGCTAGTTGTCTGCTTTCCAGTATTTTGATTGAAAACGGAACATTGATTGAACGGTGGACAATATAAATGTAGACTAACAGCTGGTTCCACGTTGGATGTATTTTCAACTCTATGTAATCCCAGAGAATCTGAATCAAACATAAGATAAATTAAAAACTGGAATAAATTAGCTGAATTTGTTAGTTTAGTAGTGTTTCTGTAGAAGTAATCTATTTTAATAAACTTTTGCTGTTGTGTTTAGCTTTATTAAAGTAAATGTGGAGTTAACTTGTGACGAATCCACTTGCGACGAATTCGAATTTTAATTCCATATTTAAATATAACCCCTTATTGGACATAAATCACATAATTTTCGATGGATCAATCAACAAGGCACTCTTATAGTTTCGATATCTCCGTTCGTCCGTCAGTCCGTCTGTTCATAGTTTAGCAAAAAGACTATTAGAAATATAAAGCTGTAATTTAGTATGGATATACAGATTAGTCACGCCGACAAAGTGGTAAAATAAAATCTTGAAAAAAGTTTTCTACAAATAAAGTGGGGACGTTTTTTTTCTCGTCTACCTCATGATGTGGGGTGTCGTTGGATAGGTCTTTCAAAAATATTGCAGGTTTGCGAAAATAATATTTTGATTAAGGGATCCGTTAGTGAAATATTAAGCTTTAAACTGCTAATTTTGGTTAGAGTCAAGTGAAACCCCAACAAGATACTGGAATGATAATGGAATTTTTTAGACATTTGAGTCTTCAGACTTTTAGTATTTTTTGTCGCCATAGATGATTTTCAATATTTCTATTAAGGGATCTATTTGTGAAATATTGAATGTTAAATACATTATAATCTCGATAATCCGACACATATGGGACCAGAATGCCGGATTATCGGAAAACTCCGGATTATTGGGAGTTAAACGAAAAAATATCAATTTTCCATATTTTTAGTACAATTGTAATTTCCCCATGAAATTATGGCATGTGCCAGATTTTAAATTTTGCTCCCCCGAAAAAAAAAGGGCAAAAAGGAGATAATAATAATGCCAACCACAGCAAGCGTGCAAGGGGTGACGGCGATGCCGACCCAACTGACAACCTCACGTACACATGGTGCACCCTGCTGATAACCAACGAGACTCTGTCGACCGAGTTGCTGCCGGTATAAACAGCACCCCCTCGCCAGCCAACAGCTTCGGGTGGATGAACTGGCAGGGGTGGGGCAACTCCTTGCCCCGGGAGTGAGAAATCACTCCCAAAGGCGGATGAACTGATAAACTGGTAAACGACGTGGAGATGTGGAAAGGAAAGGGAAGCTACCGCATTAAAGGTCTCTGAGACATCCCTAGTACACATATCATAATTGCTAAAATCAATACAAAATGTTCCGGAGCTTATATTCCTCCTATCGGATCTCCGGGAAGGAATGCATTGAAATTAGCTAAAAGACCAAAATTAACACCTACAGGAAAAATAGCGATATGGAATGTAAGAAGCATGTTCCAATCATGCAAGATGCCTGATAACGTAGTAATGGAAATGGAGAGATTACAAATAGATACCTTAGGATTGGCAGACGTCAGATGAACGTTGGCAGA
Organism: Phosphuga atrata; assembly: GCA_944588485.1. Taxonomy (NCBI): domain Eukaryota; kingdom Metazoa; phylum Arthropoda; class Insecta; order Coleoptera; family Silphidae; genus Phosphuga; species Phosphuga atrata. The sequence continues at coordinate 19,539,530 of OX155892.1, forward strand.
TGAAAATTCAATTCTTTCTGCAAAAACAAATCCGGGTGCGGATGTTGGATCAGACCACAACCCTATAGTGGCGAAGCTTAATATAAGACTTAAAATAACCCAAAAGAAAAATAATGTATCTTCATTAAATCGAGAACTACTAAAGGATAATCTCATTGTATCGGAGATAAAACAAGATATCCAGGAAAAACTACACGAAATCCAAGCCGAAACAAATGATTCAAACTGTGATGCAAATATCAAGTGGGGAAAGATCAAGAAAGCACTAATGCACAAAGCAAATGACAAACTTAATATCAGACAAGTAAAGAAAAAGCAAGAATGGATGACACCAGAAATACTCGGACTAATGGACACACGCCGCAAACATAAAAACAACGATATTTCAAAATACAAAGAAATACATGCACTGATTAGAAGAAGGATCAGAGAAGCAAAGGAGAAATACATGAAGGATAGGTGCAATGAAATAGAAGCACTTCAGGCAAACTTCGATACATTCAACTTGCACAAGAAAGTCAGAGCTTACAGGACTTGGGAAAAAGAGGCAAGGTGGTCTATTGAAAGACAAAAACGGTAACATCATCCTGGAATCCAAACTGAAAATAAAGAGATGGGAAGAGTATTTAAAAAACTTTTCAGAGCCAACAGAGCGGAGGCTGAAGATATAAATATCGAAACACCCGCATTAAAAATAACAAGAGAAGAGGTTAAATACGCAATTAAGAACGCGAAAAACGGCAAAGCAGCTGGACCAGATGAGGTTTTCACCGAAATCATCAAATTAATCGAAGAAGACAACATACAACAACTGATTGATCTATTCAACGCGATATATATAACAGGCAAAATACCTCGGGAATAGCTGAAATCGACATTCCTAGTAATGCCGAAAAAACATAATGCGAAGGACTGCTCTGACTACAGGTATATAAGCCTCATGAGCCATACACTTAAAATCTACTTGAAAATTATACACAAACGAATAAGTACAAAAGCAGAAAGTGAAATTGGCGCACGCAATTCGGATTTATTAACGGTCTAGGAACTAGAGACGCACTCTTTGGAATAAATCTCCTATTACAAAGATGTTTAGACATGAACAAAGACATATTCATGTGCCTAGTTGACTACGAGAAAGCGTTCGATACAGTCAAACATGAACGATTATTCCACATACTCAGAAATAAAGGAATTGATGATTACGATGTCCGAATCATACAAAACTTATATTGGAACCAAAACGCGGTAATTAATATGAAAAATGAAACAACAGAAGATTTCGAAATACAAAAAGGAGTAAGACAGGACGATAGCACGCACCGCTATCGCCCCTGTTATTTAACTTATACTCCGAAGCTATCTTCGAAGAAACATTAGAGGATGAAACAGCTGGCATAACAATCAACGGCAAACCTATAAACAATATTCGATATGCCGACGACACCATAATGATTGCTGATAATATCACAGACCTACAACGAATCATAGAACGTTTAAACACCGTCAGCCAAAACTACGACTTAAAAATAAACATCAAAAAAACGAAATTCATGATTGTTTCCAAAAGACCAATTATAGCAAATTTAACAATAAACAACATCAATATAGAAAAAGTCAGCTCTTATAAATACCTGGGAACCATAATAAATGAAAATAACAATCAAACACGAAGAGATAAGGTGCCGAATAGAGATGGTGAGAATACCGTTCATGAAAATAAAAAATCTTGTAACCAACAGAGACATAAACATGGAAATCAGAATCAGACTCGTAAGCTGTTATGTCTTCACAACCCTTCTATATGGAATGGAGGCATGGACGCTCAAAAAACAAGATACGGATAAAATCCAAGCGTTCGAACTATGGGTGTATCGACGTATGTTAAGAATAGCATGGACCGAGAGGAAAACAAATGAAGCAGTATTAACCCAGATGAATAAAGAACGAGAACTCATTAAAACAATAAAAACCAGAAAACTCCAATATCGGGGCCACGTCATGCGAGGAGATCGTTATGAATTACTACAACTCATTATGCCGGGAAAAATATCAGGAAAGAGGAGTCTGGGAAGACGACGGATCTCCTCGCTCAAGAATATGAGGGAGTGGTTTGATTGCTCCTCTATAGACCTGTTTAGAGCAGCAGCATTAACCAACCTCCGTTAGGAGAATGCACCCTTAGAAGAAGAAGAAGTACAATTGTATTTCAAAAAGTACATACACGTACTAAGAACACATAGTATGTTTTATATATATATATATATATATATATATATATATATATATATATATATATATATATACAAAATAATCATTTATTGTTTTTTGTTTCTTTGCCTTAGACATTTTATCAAAAACGCACTCTTGAAACTTTTTAGCACTAACAGGCCATAGCAACTGCTGATGCGTTTTCTACTGCCCATTTCGTACAAACATTGAGTGCGTTGAATGCATCACCTTTGGTTACAGTTTGCTGAGTTGAAACATTAAAGTAATCGTTAGCTTCGGTGTCATCCGTGGAACAAATTTGCCTGAGTATTTCTTCGTCAGCAAGGGCCTGCAAATTTTCCTTGCTTGTGTCTTGAAGTCAATTTTTTATCTCATCGTTTGTCAGAGTAACATTCACTTCACATTTGCTGGAAAGTTCTTGTTAAAAATTTGAAGACAATTGTATTTGAAGACAGTTAGCTTGCTTGAATTATTGATCAGCTTTTCAGAGTTAAAAGCAGGGTGTGTTGGGCAGACCTTTTTCCAAGAACTCTGAATGGTGTCGCTTTAGACTTTATTCCAGCTGTGCGCGAGATTAAAAACGACGTTTTTAATGTTTATTTTTTTTCAAAAAATTATTGATCCCATCAGTTTGTTTGATTATATCTGAAAGTAGAGATTTTTTTAAATTTATTTTTATTTGCTGAATTACATTTTGATCCATGGACTGCATTAGTGGTATTGTATTTGGAGGCATCTAGTGGATTTGAATTTGTTAGTCTTTCGAGTGAAGTTCCTCGTCTTTAGGATGTCCTTTAGCAGGCAAGATGTGAACTTTTGAAAAAACTTTTACCGCCGGAATAAAATCTTGCTTGAAGCATTCTTTAAACACATCTCGGGTAACCAACGGGTAACTCATTTGGCTTGATTTTTATTTGTAACTGGTTAGTTAGGTTTTTAAAAGCCCGCGGATGCTTAGCTTTTCCTACAACCAATAAGGAAAGTTAGTGTGTGCCGGTAGAATTTGCACAGGCCATTTATTTATTTATTTAGGGTATGGCACAACACATGGTAAATTTATAAAACATGTAAAAATTAACGATTGAATAATTACAATGTACGAGTTACGAACAGACATAAAAGTAGATATAAAATTGTTATATTAAAAGATCTAGGCTATCCCTTCAAGACTAGATTGTGTGGTGTGGAAGAAGTCCCTCAAATCCCCTTGGTATGCCCTCAGTTCACACTCTGTCACTATGTGGCCAATTGTTTGGTTTGGATCGCCGCAGTCGCAGCCTGGGTTGGGTCGTTTTCCCCATTCATGGAGGTTATCGGCACACACACTTGTCCTGTTCTGATACGGTTTAAGGTCTTCCATATATGTCGTGGTTGGTCAAAGCCATCGGGTTTTGCGACTGGGTCAATGAGATTTCGTACATCGGGTGGGGCATTTTCAGTCCAGAGGGTCTGCCACTCGGAGTTGATGTTTTTGTTCATTGCACAGGCCATGCATGTCAGTGATGCTTTTTAGCAACTTTTTAAGCCCCCCCTCCCCAAGTGATACGTCGATCGTGAGGTTTTAAGTTGTTTGTATCCCCCTCTACCCTAAATCACGTGTATTTTTTAGAGACATTTTTTACAGTTTAAGTCGCGCGCAACTTTTCGGTTTAAAAATCGTGCGTTTAATTAAAAAATAAATACACGTGATATCTCACTACACCCCCCCACCCCCATGTGATATTGGTGATTGCGTGATTATCGTGATTCTTCACTAACCCCCTTTCGAGCGTCACGTGATTAATGGACAATCCCGTAGAGAAAGAGTGGGGGGAGGGAAGAACGCGAACGGGCATGTTTACTTATATGTACCGGTGCGGCGTGCCGACAAGAAAAAACACGTGTTTCTCCGGACCGGCGGATTACTGAACGTGTCCGATTAACCAACGGCCGAATTACCTAGATTATATTATTCTTTTGGGAGGGGCGTAGCGAGCATATGAATTAACCTGACAAGTGGATCCTTCGAAATCACGAACATCCTGGAACCGCTTTACACAGCATTACTTCTACATTTTTTCCCGTACATCCCCCTTTAACTGGAGTGTTTAGGAGTTCGGGAATCTGGCTCTATAGTTTTGGTTTTCCTTTCTGTAGTTGATTTTTGTCCGTTTGTCTTGTTGTTTTTGTGTCAGGATGTCACGTATCATTGTCTCCGTGTATGTCCAGTCCTCTGGTGATCTTAGCATCGAGTCTACCAATGTTTGCACCTATAGGTTTAGGCATGTCTGCTTCTTCCATCTGTCCTTCTCGGATATCCACCTACTGCATTCAAACACGGTATGAAGTCCACGTCGCAGTATACACACATTGCGTCACTTGCCCTGCCAAAACTATTTAGATACTCCCTGAAGCATCCGTGGCCGCTGAAGGCCTGTGTTAGATGGTAAGTCATCTCTCCATGGTTCCGTGTTACCCAAGGTTTAAGTTACGGGATCAATAGTTAGGTCCAATGTCCTGTTTTGGAGATGCTCATGACTTTTGCCAGTCTTCAAGTATTTGGTTAGTTATTTACCGAGATTATACTGTATTAATATTAATATAAGGACTGTAATTCCCTAATTATTCGCTACTAAAATATGAAAATTTACTTCTATATTTTGAATAACAATAATTACATAGAGGATGAGGCACCGTTTCGGCCGAAAGAAGTGTTTTTTTTTCTTTACCCGGAGCTGATAGAGCCTGTGCCACAAGACGCACCTCAATTGCAGATTATATATGGCGGAGAGATTGGGTCTGTAGAACATTGGATTTGCATTTACGACATATATGGAGTATTACTGGTTTATGATGGTTTATTTGATTATCTATGTACTTCGCAACGCAAAGTTTACGTAAACGTACTATTCCCATATTTGCATAACGCCAAAATACAATACCCTAGCGTCCAACGCCATCCTAATACAGAACATTGATTGTGGGTAATTTGCCATTTGTTTTGCCACTGCGTTAACATTGATAGTAAATCCATCTTACGTTAAACCTTTGAGTCCTAGTAGCTTCGCACCACCTATTTATAAATTATTTGCTAGCGTCCTAGTCCGCACAACTTGAAACCACCAGCGTGAGTCATGCGTTAACACGAAAATGATTGAAATTTACTCACATCGGTTATTGTTAGACAGTGAATTTTTAATAACTAAATTTAGTATTTAAATATTAAATTTCAACAATGGCTAAGTAATAAATTGATTACTTATGTTTTTCTTTTACATGTAAATAAATACAAAACTTAAATTCAACATTTTTTTCCTTATTTTCATTTTTTGAAAAGGTGGGTCCATATGCTATCACTATAGTATACCATGCATATTATTCCATTTCAGATAAATTATATGATCTTAACAATCTGACCAGTGAAGATGTGTTTGCTTTATTGAATGAAATTCCAAGTGATGGATCTGTAATTTCGGAAAGCAGTGACGAAGAATTTATTGCAAAAAATGTTTCTGGATGGCTTATGGAAGTTGAAGAAGAAAATAGTGAATGGGAGGATGATCATTTATTGCCGCTTATAAATTTTGTTAAAAATATTACTGACGAACAAACAAAGTGGTCCAGACATTCCGTAACAAACACAATTGAAGAATTTAGAGAAAGAACAGGTCCAAATATATCAGACGAAATTGACACACCAGCAGGTATTTTCTTGACATTATTTTCAGAAGATCTTGTAAACACCTAGATTGTAGATTGTAGATATGGTGGTGACGACTTGTACTGCGACCTTTATAGATCTATTGTACCCCACCCTCCTCCTCCAAGTGTTGGTGTACTTACCCATTTAGAGCGCCTCCTCTAATCCTGATTCCTTTAGGAATCTCAGGATCTGGGTGGGATTCAAGGCCTGCAGCTCCTCTGTGTTCAAGCAGTGAGCCCCAAGGTACATCTGTCTCTTGCGGAGTAATGCTCCGCAGTCTTTGAACAGATGTATGGGGGTTTCCTCTGCTGAGCCACAGAATCTGCATCCATCATCCTCCTCTAGGCCTAGGGCCTTGAGATGTTTCCTAAGTCTGCAGTGTCCCGTCAGGGCTCCTGGCGGAATTCTGAGCTTGTTCCTGCTTAGTTTCAGGCAAGCTTTAGTTCTCTTCTGGTTAAAAGATCCCAGCATCACTTTGGATTGCCTTAGCCCTGGAAGTTCTTCCCAGGTTTTCATCCATTTTCCTCTTATTTCTTCATCTAAACTTTTGCGGATGGTGTTCACGCTCATACCGCAAAAGGGTTCCGGACCTATAAAGGGGCTACTGGATCCCTTGTTTGCTAGGTGATCGGCTTCTTCGTTTCCGTCTATACCAGTGTGTCCTGGTACCCAGTATATCGTTACTTTATTATCCCTGCCAAGCTTGTTCACCTTCCCCACACAGTCCCATACCAGTTTGGATCTGATGGTGTATGAGCTAATGGCCTTGATGGCTGCTTGGCTATCTGACAGGATAGCAATTCGTTTTTTGCGGTACTTCCTGTCGAGGTTAAACTGTGCACATCTTTCGATTGCGTGTACCTCTGCTTGGAAGATACTTGGGGATGTTCCCATGGATTCGGAGTATCTGGTACGAGGTCCAAACACTCCTGCACCAGTGCCTTCCTTTGTCTTCGAACCATCTGTATACCACTTAATGGCATTTTGCTCTATGTGGTATGCTGAGGATTCGTCGCTCCAATCGGCTTTACTACTACACATTGCTGTGTAGTTTTTCTCGAAGTGGTATTTGCATACCATTTCGTCTTTTGGTACTTCCAGCCAGGGGATCTTGGCAGCGAGGCTGTTTCGGTCTCTGCTCCCGATTATTTTGCCTCTGCCCATTCCTTCCTTGCTGAACCTTACGATCGCCGATCTGGCGGCGCTCTCCACCACAAGGTGCAGCGGAGTCAGATCCAGCAGCAGCTCCAATGCTGCTGTCGGACACGACCCCATCGCCCCCGTGATGCAGACACACGTCAGTCTTTGAATCTTCTCAAGCTGTTTCCTCATAGAGGCCAGCTTGATTCTACTTCCCCACGCAACCGCCCCATAAGTGATTGCAGGTCTCACTATCATGGTGTACATCCATCGCAGGATAGTGGGGTTACAACCCCACGTTTTTCCTGCCAGATTTCTGCACACCATTAGGGCGCGTTTGGCTTTAGCTACCACTGCCTCAGCGTGTCTATTCCATAGGAGTTTGCTATCTAGTGTGATACCCAGATACCTAATCTCCTGTTGGTATTCTACTGCCTTCCCATCTATGAGTATGGGATGTAGCCAGTTTAGTTTTCTCCTTCTAGTAAATGGTATCACCGTGGTTTTGCTCGGGTTGAGTCTCAATCCCACTGTTTGACACCATCTACTAGTTACTTTGAGGCCTCTCTGAACAATTTCACAGAGCGTTCCCTCAAATTTTCCTCTGGCCATTATGACTATGTCATCGGCGTAACCTTGACATTTGATGTCTAGGTCGTTTAGCCTAACCAGTAGTTCATCAACTACCAGGCTCCACATTAGCGGTGATAGTACACCTCCCTGTGGGCACCCTCGAGTTGTGGAGATCTTAATGGTGTCTTTTCCCACTTGTGTCTCCGCCGTTCTAGTTCTCAGCATTTCTCCCATCCACTTTGAGATAGTGCTGTCGATACTCCTTCTTTCGAGGGCCGCCCTGACAGCCTCGTGTGAGGTGTTGTCAAAAGCTCCCTCTATATCCAAGAAGGCACATATCGCTACTTCCTTTATCTCTAGTGCTGCTTCTATTTCGTTTGTCAGCTGATACAGGGCGGTTTCTGTGGATTTCCCTGCTCTGTAAGCATGCTGACTCCTGTGTAGTGGTGTACCTACCAGCACTATAGTCCTAAGGTAATTATCAATCACCTTCTCCATTGTCTTTAACATAAAAGATGTTAGACTAATGGGTCTAAATGACTTCGGTTGAGTGGTGTCTTTCTTCCCCACCTTCGGTATAAATACCACCTTAGCCCTTCTCCATAGCTCCGCTATATATCCGAGCGCTAAGCTACTTCTAAAGATATTTAGAAGATACGGCATTAGTTCTCTCTCTCCCTTTTGTAGGAAGGCAGGAACTAGTCCGTGCACACCTGGGGCCTTAAAAGGCTGGAAAGTGCCGATAGCCCTAATTGTAAACACCTAAGTGTTTCAAACAAATTTGTTTGAAGAACAAAACAAAGGAACTAATGCGGTACCTACTAGTGGCCAAGAAATTAAATGTTTTTTGGCTATAAACATAATTATGGGCATAAAAAATTGCCAAGTTACAAGGATTATTGGTCCTCAAAACGGGAAATTAGAGATGAATATATTTCCAGTATAATGTCTCGTGATCGATTTGCGTGGCACTTGAAAAATTTACATATAAACGATAATACGTTGATTCCAGAGAAAGGAACTCAGAATTACGATAAATTGTATAAAGTAAGACCCTTCTTATTAGACAAATTAGAAGAAACTTTCAAAATTACTATTTTCCTACAAAGCGATAGTCTATTGATGAAAGCATGATTAAATTTAAAGGTAGAAGTTCATTACGTCAATATTTACCTCTAAAACCTATAAAAAGGGGATATAAAATGTGGGTACGCGCTGATGAAAAAAGATTTATTTCACAATTTCAAATATACACAGGAAAACTTGAGAGTACAGAAAAGAATTTAGCAAGTAGAGTTGTAAAAGACCTCACTAAATGATTTGATTGGAAAAGGATATGAGATTTACTTTGATAATTTTTTAATTGCGTTTCCTTGATGAAAGATTTATTGAAATGTAAAATATACGCCTGTGGTAATTTACGAAAGGAAGAAAAGGAATTCCCCAGGATCTAGGAAATGAACGAAACATGAAAAGATGAGATTTTGATTGGCGTGTAAGTGAGGAAGGTCATTTCATTTTAAAATTGATGGACAAAAAGCCAATATTATTCCTAAGCAACTTACATCAACCTGACGAAGCGACTATTTCGAGGAAGAAGAAAGATGGAACCAAAGAAGATTTCCCTTGATTTATTTTGGTAAAAGACTACAATGCACACATGGGATATGTTGAAAAGGCTGATATGTTAAAAGCATGTTATCAAATCGACAGAAGGTCTCTAAAATGGTGGCATCAAATCTTCTGGCATTTACTTGATGTCACTATTGTCAACGCATGTATTATATTTACTCAACGAAGTGAGGGTCAGCATTTGACACTAAAAGAATTTAAAATTGCCGTATCAAAAGGATTAGTAGGTTCATCACCTAACAGATCAAAGAAGGGATGACCATCACTAAATGAGAAACCTGTAAACACATTCAAAGTTACCGTTCCGATAGAGAAAAGGACACGTGAAGCTGCACATATGCCGATCCATTGAACGAAGGTGAGATGTACCCATTGAAGTACGAAGATTAATCCACATCGCACTCGTTGGCATTGTGAAAGTTGCAATGTAGGGTTGTGCCTTGATAACAAACGAAATTGTTTCAAAGAATTCCATAGACATTAAGTAATATTTTTTGTAACTACATTTTACTGATGGTCCCAATTTGGAACCACCATTTTTTTTGAAAATTTTGATAAATATATAATATTTTCAATAAAACTAGTTTCATTTTTCAATACCTAATATAATACCTAATCAAAAAGACCTCTCAGTCTTGATTTAGCTGGCTCTAATATAAGTTAACCTAACCATAACCTAATCTAGATTGAATCTAGGTTAGATTTGGCTTACCTAGATTCCATCGACAACGACCAAATAGTGTTCACTGTGCGTTTTTACTAGTTAGCAATTTTTGCCACGGAGACTCATTGCGATTAAAGCATTTAAACTTAGCAACTCATGCACAAAAGCCCTTCTTCACACACGTGTATCGTAATAGTATATTAAATAACAGTTTTGCAGCACGCGTCCATGTTTAGAAAACGACGAGCGTGGCGGGGAGTTTTCTAATGGACAAGTGCGAAAAACGTCTTATGAGCGAGTTTTTTTGTACTATTTTGTTCTATTTTGCGCTCTTTTATGCCATTTCTAAATAAAAAAAATCGCCGATGCATATTGAGAAAATTGTATCGCACACGGCGAGCCATAACCGCACGCATATGAGTGCTGTTATGAGTCCATTACAGACGCAAAATAGAAAGACTACTACTTTAATCTTCACAGGAAATGTTTGCGTACACAGCAGCACCTCTTGATTTATAATGCAATGAAAGGTGAAAATGTCTACCTGAAAAGCGGAACGTACTTTTCTCATGTAATTTAAACAATCGAATGTGATTTTTCTGTGTCTGTTTTTCTGGGACGAAACTGGATACCGTATGCTGCTGCACTCTCTTGTCGACAATTATTCCTACTCCATATCGAAGAGAGGCATCATCATTCCCTGAATAGGACATTGTGCCATTCTTTGTGATATGCGACCCTTTCTACTGAACATCGCTTACGCCAAGTATGTTGATATTGAGTCTCGTCATTTCTAAAAAGACGTTATCCACTTTCCCAGGTGCATAAAGATTTCTAACTCTTTAATAAATGAAAGTTTGATTTCTCCAATAAACTTAAAATACACGTTATGGAGAAGTTGAAGGGACCAACTTAAGAAAGCAGCTCTTTTCTTAAGTTGGTCCCTTCAACTTCTCCATAACGTGTATTTTAAGTTTATTGGAGAAATCAAACTTTCATTTATTAAAGAGTTATTAAAAAGTTAGTTAAAGAGTTAGAGTTAGAAATATTTTTGATATCTCGTGGTATCTCGTGCTATTACATGCTATCTCGTGGTGTATAGGAGCTTTTTCCGTCTACTAGTACCGCAAGAAAAGTTTCTGCCCGACTACCCGCAAATTTGTTTACAAGTAGACAAACTAAAAATCAAAAATTAAATAAGGAAGCGAATAAGAAAAGCTCTCAAAAGACACATTTTCAGGAAATTGAAAGAAATGAATTTATAACTGATCCTCAGGAAATCGAAACTCTAACATTTATGCATGTTAATCCAGAATACCCCGCGGACAGTTTACGTTTTGATTACCTTAAAACTCAAATGCCCTACCAGTGCGCGCATAAGAGTAAGATTGAACCATACATTGCGCATGGCCCGTCACGCATTTGGCGCACTTGGTTTTTTATTTTTAACTCTACAAAAACGTATACTATAACTCGTATAAACGTATACTATATCTACTTTTATTATTATATTTGGATCTGATTTAGTTTTCTTGGTTATTCTCTTTTTAATTTTGTTATATATTTGTAGTATAGTCTTGTTTGTTTCATGGTTTTCTTTGTGTTTTCTTCGCTTCAGAGAAATTCAGAAAAAAAATATCCAAAATTCAGAGTAATTATATATTTCATATAACTATGATAAAATAGTATATTTTGCAACTAGGGTAGTAAGTTTTCAATTGGTTACGAGAGTGAAATTGTGCACATTCGCTCGAGAGCGAGAGCACGGGTGCAATGCGTGCGCGATAGCACGCACCTCCGCAAAACACCTTTTTTGTATGTGTAGCATCATCATTATCCACTGATACTTGAGCCGGTTGATTCCAGTATAACTCCGTGATAATCTGTATGTCTCTCCTATCTATGTCTGTTGATTTCAGTATGTTTATAATTTTCTTATCTGGAACACAATCACATGCCTTTTGGTAGTCTATATAGCAGGCGCACAGGTCGAAATTCATATCTCGGCATCTTTGGGCCACAACATTCAGGAAGAAAAAAGCTTCAAGTGTACCGATTACATTTAGAAACCAAAATTGTGTTTGGCCAATCGGATTCTCACAATTCTGGTAGATTCTTGTGTGGATTATGCTTAGGAATACTTTCAATACATGTGACATTAAACATTCTGTAATCATCGCATTGGGATGAGTTGTTTTTCTTGGGATGGGTGATAAAAGGCTTTTTTCTTGGCTTTTAGCCTGCTTGAGGGATTTTGTCGGTGGTGTATATTGTGTTAAATAGTGTTAAACAGGTTAAACATTTATAAATTGTTTACGCTCTACATGGAATTAGAATATACATATAAAAATATTGCGTTATTATTTTCAAATAAGGACATACTTTGATAGATGTAATATTTTGTTGTTGCAAGTTAATATTAATTGTATAATAATATGTTTTGCCTTTACTATTAAGTCCATTGATCAAAGTACCGTTGGGCAATCAAAATTTTATCAAAATAATACAATTTGCGTAAATTTAAATTATTTATATTCTATATAAAATTAAATGAAAACAAATATAAAGAGACGCAATAATTTTAAATGTTTTTTTTGACCTATTTTCAATAATAATCGCAAGATATTTGCTAATTTTAATATAATTTAAACTTCTGATTATACATTTAATTTTAGTTTAAAAATTACATCATTTCCAATAAATTTTGTACTTTTATCTTTCTCTTAAAAGCGCAATTAAAAAGAAATTAAACGCAACTATTTGATTTTGTACAATAAAGAAGCTTCGATAGATTTCGTAATTTTGTATCTTTTCTTTAATTATTCTTATCTTTTCGTTGAATAATAATAATCATAGATCAACATGGAAAATACCAATTTACAATTAACGACCTTGTTATTTTGCTAATATTTGAATCACAAACAAAACGCAGAAAATATTTAAAATCATCATTTTATTTTATGAATTTAAACATTTGTCTAACATCTAAAATGAAAACAGTTTGACAGTAATACTTTTTTTTAAGTGTTTCTTATATTATATCAACTTCAATTTAATTTTGTAGTAGTAGTATTTCCTTTTATTGGCATAATTTAACAACAAACACATATAAACAACGAAAGTGCCCCACTAACAAAATAACTGAACTATCATATCCCCAAGTTAAAAATTAAGAAAGAGAAAAATAATAAAAAAATAATAATACAAACAATAATTCCACGCTCTCAAAAAGTAACAACAAGATAATATAGTTTCACCACACGAAAAAAGAACTAAATTTTGTTTTAACCTCACCACGCTTTCCATGAAGGGCCAACTAGATCCAACTAGGGCCAACTAGGCCAACTAGTTTTCTACCAACAATCTCTCATCGCTGCTCCACTGACATCCCGCACAGTTTTGCGCTCAATGCGCCTACACGTTGCTAGCTCGCTAGCTCCCCACATATTCCACACAGCCTAAAGCGAGTGCCCATGCAGTACCTGAAGTACCTCCGACCCTTTTCTTCTGACCCACACCAGTGCCGTGCCATCAATGATTGAGGTAGCCTAGTGCTTTTAAGGTACATAATTTGGGAGGAACTTGCTCCCCTCGATCTTAACCTGAACTTAACCCCCGGTTCTGAAACTCTAACCTAACCTAACCTAACCTCGGCTAGTAGAGAAAGATCCTATGTTCTGGATCACCTGTTCCATCAATATAATTCCTCCATAAGCCGGATGGAGCAAAACTGTTTACGCTCAAAGCCTAGTTTATCAGAAAACATGTTTAGTGGCGGATTAAACCTGTATATTACCTGTTTAAACTTGGCGTGGACAGTTTTGCTCCATACGTTTTATTAATGATGAATTGCATTGATGGAGCAGGTGATGCAGAACATAAGATCTTTCCCTACTTCGGCTAATCTTTCTTACACCAATTATTTCAGCCTAGTTCTACTCTCAAACATTCTATCAATCTCCTCATATGCCCAACCGTAATTTTTGTTCCCACCCCCACTTTGTCCCCTTATGTACACCCATACTTTCCATCCTTACAACTCTCAGCACTTATGTGATAATCCTTTCATTACCTATTACATACACTTTCCTTTCAAACTTGACTAACCTTCTAGCTGCCTGCGAAAACACTTTCAGCATATTTGTTTCTTGCAGAACAATATATGCCGTCGTATTCCTATCTAGGCTGAAAGCCTTTTTAAGAACTTTAGCTGCACTCTTCTAATTTTCTCTTCCTCTTTCACTCGGGTTTCACTCACTTTTTCAAAACCGCGGTTTTCGGTTTTTGAAAATTAAAAACCGGGGTTTCGTTTTCGGTTTTTTCAGAACATTTGGTAGTACTGTTTGATATTTTAAGGGTGATGGAACTAGATATTTCGAATATATATTTTTTAATATAATTGGAACAGTTTTGTTTTATTTCAAAATTTCTGAACCTTAGAAATTATTTAATTCCTCTATGTAAATTCTAATCTAGTTTATTGGCTATGACACTTTTAGAGAACGCTGTAAACGAAAGTCATTTGTATAACTGATATGGTAAATAATGAAAAATATAGAATACGTATTGAAACTTAAATAGATTAGTGTTTAAATACGGGTGCAACTAATTGTAAGTAAAAGCTGAAATATTATATATCTGAATATTAATTTGTTTATACATTAATGTTTGTTTTAATTTAATTATAAATTTAATTGTAAAACTAAAAATAAATATAAAATAAAACTAAGTTTATTTAAAATTGTAATAATATATTAAAAACACTAAGCTATTTAAATGTTTGTCGTTTAAACGAAATCTTAGTTTCGTACAAAAGTTGGCGCTTAGGAAAAAAGAACTTTCGGCGTAGATGGATGTAGCTTTAATTGTAGACAGTGCTCGAAACAAAATATTTAATCTTTTTGTTCTCTCAGAAGTTCTTTTGTATTTAGCAAACTCCTGTTTCATAGAATTAGGAGAGCGACTTGTTTGCATATAAGTATTTTTGTATAATACTTTTTGGAATTTTTGCAAGGAATAGTTTGGATTGGTTGATCACTTCTTCTAATTGACATTCTTCTTACTTGAGATGATTTCTTGTAGAAAATGTCGCAAACAGCGAGATGAATTGTATGGTTAATGCAAATTTGTGATTCAGCAGGACAATCTGTACCATATTTTTGCATTACTGGGGCACCGTCATGTGTACTTCCCACAATATCATTTCTGATATCAAATGAATCTAAATATTTTGCAACACTTATTACGATATTATCTGTAGAACAAGTTCCTTCAATTCGCAGCAAGCTAAATTTCAATTTAAAGTGTCTTCTTGCATATTAATGTTTAAGTATCTTCGGCGTCTCAAACTGATCCACTCATCTGGCGTAATACTAAATTTTTGTCCAATTGCTTTAAATTCCTATCTTTCTTCGTATTCCTTTTGAATTAAGTTCATAACACCTGAAAGACATTTTGGTTGGTGTTCTACAAAGTTTTCTCCACAAAACCAAGGATAAACTGTCACTAAATCTTTCTTCATCAGCAAACAGTACGTTTCATTACTAAGAAGAATAGCTAAGTTCCCGTCTCTAATATATTTGAATATTTGAATAATCTTCTTAATATATTTGAATGATACAATGATGCAAACTAAACTAAACAACAATAAATTGTCATAAAAGTCTCTACACCGCAACGTGAGCAAATGTGTAAAACCTAACCTAGCAAATACATATGTTTAGACTTTTAGAGCTTGTAAACAATGTAGTTCGAAAGAGGAGGAATTCAATGTATTTTATTTTTAGATAATTTTAGACAAAACCGAAAACCGCGGTTCTTTATGACAGTTATGCGGTTTCGATTTTTGCACAGTAAACCGCGGTTTTACGGTTCGGATATATCCCAACCAGAAACGCTATTCTGACACAATCCTTCCTCACTATTATTTTCGCCGTAAAGTTATTGCTTAAGCAATTCTTCCACACATTCCATAGCCGTCACCCCTGTCTTTTTGCAAACATACTTCACATAGACTTTTGCGGTCCCATCTTGCTCAAACATAAACCCAAGCTATTTGAAGCTCTGTGAATTTTGTATATTTATACATTTCCATGAATATCTGAATTTACTAGGTGGCGGAAAAGATATCATCTAATATCAAAGGTGTTTCGACAATGCAATAATTTATTTCTGCTTGTCTGGTCATGTCAATAAGAAAAAACCTGAAAAAAACTCGAAGCATATCATCGACTCATCCATCTTTGTGTTAGGCTTAAATATTTTTCTGAAAGCACTCGTGGTAATATAGTAATGGTCAATTGTAAATGCTATAGAGTCATGATCAAAGGTACATGCTATAGAGCCATGGTCAATGACTTTTTAATGACCAAACTGGACCAACTGGATATGTGATTGCAACAAGATGTCATAGCACAAGTCACAGCACATACAACTATGACAGTTTTTTGTGAGACCTACGAGAATGTCTTTTGGTGATTTATCATGGCTAGTCACATCTTCGACTATACTGACTCAGACTAGCTTCTTTGCGGGCTACATGATGGCAAGTAAGGCTTGTCGCACACTGGGTCCGCTCGTCTCTACTCACTCAGCTTTTCAGCCCAGAGAAATATAAAACCCGTGTATTTAAATAGAAACGCACATATTGCGTCCGCGCAGCTCAGCCTGGATTCGTTCCGCTCCTCTCCGCTCCTTGTCCTCTGTTTGTGAAGAATACTAGGCCGGAGGTCGGATGCTGGCGGATGGTTCACGCAAGCGCAACACTAACGTTTTCATATATACGCTAAGGCATTTAACAACCAGGATAGCAGCACTTACTCTCCCGGTCGAGAGGTGGGAGGGGATTGAGTGTGTGGAAAAGTGATGTAGCTGAGTGGATGCAATATGTGGAAACATGACGGAGCTTAGAGGAACGTACCCGATCGGATCTGATGTGAACTGAGCGGAGCGGATCCAGTGTGCGACAAGCCTTAGTGACCCAAAGAATAATATTCAATACGAAATTGAAACCGAAAATGAATATGAAAAATGTTAATTCAAATTAGGGGCGGTGAATCTTTAAATAACCGGGTGCCACTTTTTTAAAATGCTCACATTTTGAAATGTAGACTTGTCAGGCAAGTTTGCAATGAACGCGGATTGTTTTAAATGAACTGTCGGCAGCGCCCTAGGCAATTTTATTTGACCAACTTCTTTTACGGATTAGGGCAATGCGATGTAGGAATAATCAAGTAGACGGTCGCGCTTCTGAAGCTCTATACAAAGGTTATGATTTCTTATTTAATGTAAGTATGTAGGTAAGTTTTGTCTTATTTAAAAACTTCCGAACGCGCCTAGGTACAGTGGTCTGTACAGTATAATCTCGATAATCCGACACATATGGAACGGTGGGGGAGGGAAGAGCGCGAGCGGTCTCCAGACCGCCGGATTATTGAACGTGTTGTCCGATTAACCAACGGGCGAATTACTGAGATTATACTGTATTTCAAAAAAGTTGGCCAAAAATAGAAAGAAGTTTCAGATTTAAACTTTAATTAGAATATAGAGGTTTTCGAGATCGCTGACTATTTTCGAATTTCATAGTTTAATTTTAAAATTAAAAATGGCGAATCCAATATGGCCGACTACTTAATTAAAAATTGATCGAAATTTCATATAAAAAATATGTTTCATTTTGGTACGCATATGTCGATGACGTACTAGCGCGTTTCAGTGGTACAGCACGTCAAATGGATCAATTTATTAACATTCAATAACATTCATCCCAAAATTAGTATTCATTCATTTCTCGAGATAGAAAATAACTGTATTCCCTCCTCTTGCTTTAATAACTGCTTGAAGGCGACGATGCATACTTTCAATTAAATGCCTCGTACCGCGCACAAAAGAAGCACAGAATTAAGCACTATCATTTCAATTGCCAGGGACACTGGTTTCTAACAATTGTCTAAAACGTAGTCATAAATTCCCTGAAATAGGTAATACATTATAACTAATAGATAATAAATAATTAGACGAAAGACGAAAGGCACGAATATGTTCTGAAAAAACGAGTTGAAATACTTCGTCCTGTTTGATCTACGTACCCGCTATGGCATTTCGAACATTGAATCTCATACAAGCCGGATTTCTTGAGGGGCTGGATTTCATCTTCAGCATTAAATAATATGTGGAATAATTTTGAAGAACGTTTAAATGTAACTTGTAGATTTTAATATACACCACATGCCAAATCTTGGTAACGTCAGGGCATACCGCAATAACGGATGTAATAAATGCGCCAATCCTTAACAATTAGGGAGACTCGATGTCTCGCAGGCTTTCATTCGTACACTACCACAAGAAAAGTCAAGGAGAGGTATTCTGGTAGACATACGGCTCCAAGATGTGGAACTGGCGCTTGAGTATGTGAACTGTCTTCTAAGTGTAGCATAAAGGCCGATTCTCATATACGCGACGTCACGCGACATCGCCTGTCAAATAATGATTACATTGTTTTAAATGGGCATATTCTCACTATGGCACTACGCGACTACGTGCCTATTTAAAACAATGTAATCATTATTTGACAGGCGATGTCGCACGACGTCGCGCATATGGAAATCGACCTTAACTGTGCCTCTGGAGAAGCACACCACGGAAATTATCACAATCGAGACATGTGCCCGAGAAAATTTATTATATTTAGACTATGAAGGGAAACAGATTTATGAGCGAAATTCACAATTCTTTTCATTCAGCATTTCGAAAATTATTATCATTTCTTATTCTCTTGTGAAAACTATTTTGCAAAATTGTATAAACGACAACAATAATACTGACAAATAAAATAACTTAGTTTTAATAAGAAATCACCCTTTTCAATAAAAAGTTATACGTAATGAATATCTAAATACCATTTAGTTGGGTTGGTCTCTTTCTTCTGTCATTGTTGTATTACCATGTCAATATTTAAGTTGCATTGTTATTACAACAATTTTAGATTTCTTTTCAATTATGCAAACTAGAAGATACAAATAGAAATTGAAAATAGTAAAATTATTATTGAAAATATAGCTTGACACAATAGGGAATATGCATGTTTTTTTTGTAAATTTTTAATTCACTGTTTACACCGCTATTCTTCTTCTTCAAGTGCGGTGTCCTCCCAGAACATTGGCGATCATTCGCTTGATCCTCACTTTGTCCACAGCCGATCTAAAGAGTGTCGTGGTGTTTACTCCATACCATTGGCGGAGATTCTTGAGCCAAGATGTTCTTCGGCGCCCAGGGCCACGCTTTCCCTCTATCTTTCCTTGAATAATAATGTGGAGCAATTCATATTTCGGATTTCTCATTACGTGGGCAAAGTACTCCAGCTTTCCTCTTTTTATGATATTAAGTACCTCTCTTTGTTTATTCATACGCTGTAGAACCGCCTCATTCGTCACCCCGTCCATCCACGATATCCTCAGCATTCTTCAGTAAGTCCACATTTCGAAGGCCTCAATCCTTTTGCATATTGTGTCAGTGAGGATCCATGCTTCCATCCCATAGAACAATAGGATCCCATAGAACAATGGGACAAGCTAAAGACAGCAACGTAATAGGCGTATTCTTAAGGGAATTTTTAGAGCTCTGTTGGTAAGCAGTTTTTGCATGCTCCTGAAGGATGTTCGTGTCTGTTCTATTCTGCTTTTGATTTCTTGAGTTAAGTTCCATTTTTCATTCACCCAGCAGCCCAGATATTTATATTTTTGTACTCTCTCCACTATTTCTCCATTTATGCTGATATCTGTTAAGTTGTCGGCCATATTTTTGTTTTTGCTGACAACTATCCATTTGGTCTTCCTTATATTTAATCGTAAACCCATTTGTTGGCTATGTTCTGTAACCGCTGCTAAGAGTGCCTGTAAATCATCTTTATCTGTTGCCAGTAAGACCGTGTCGTCCGCATATCTTAGATTGTTGGTGACCATTCCATTAGCAATTATACCCTCTGTTCTGTCTTCGACGGCTTCTCTGAAAATGTTTTCTGCATACAAATTAAACAGCAGGGGCGAGCACACAGCCTTGTCGGACTCCTCTCATAATAGGCACTTCTTCAGATGTCTGGCCGTTAATTCTAATGTCAGCTGTCTGATTCCAATACAAGTTGGCGATTATCCTATTATCCTAGGCCCATATCGTTCAGTATAGCTATTAACTTATCGTGTTGAACAGTGTCGAATACCTTCTCGTTATCTACGAAGCAAGCATATACATCGACGTTTACGTCTCGACATCGTTGTATTAGAACCTGGACACTAAACAGCGCCTCCCTTGTACCGAAACCGTTTCTAAAACCAAACTGAGACCTGTCAATATTTTCTTCGCATTTGGGGTATATTCTGGAATGAACGATTTTCAGGAACAACTTCAATATCTGCCTCATTATATTAACACACCGCTATAACATATTAAAAAATATAAATACTGCTTAAAAATGCTGTAATTAAGTTTAAAAAAATATTTAAAAATGAAAAACATTTTGAGCTGATTAAACCCCGCCATTTTCGCGCGGTCGGTTGGATGACGTCAATCACCACTGACAGTTCAGTCCATTGTTTACTACAGTTGTTTTCATTTTTAACTTGACGCTTTTGACGTTTGTTTTCTAACCAAAAGACTCCAATTACATACAAATGTAAAAAATACGGTCTCGTTTATATAGTATGTTACATCACTTTCATTTTAACCAATGGTGTTGCGTTTTACCAATTTTAATTTCTCTCGCTTAATTTACACTTTTTTTATTAATTTTAAGTATTTAAAAAGATATTAATTACAAAAACAAAGGTTTAGTTCAAATGTCAGGTCAATAAAGATTCGGAAAAAAAAGATTTGAACCAAATTTTAATTTCATGCATATTCCCTATTATATTATTTACATTATTCTTTTAATAAAAAACATATAGGTATATTTATAAAAAATGTTTAACAAATTAAGTTTAACACTCAAGTGTTTCTACAATTAAAACAAATCTTTAAAAAAATATTAACAAAAATGTTATAACAAAGAAAAAAAAAGTTGAATCTTTGAATTACTTCGTATTGTATAGTTCATTAAATTTACCAAATAGTTAAACCAAATAAATTATAACAATAATGCTCACAAACAAATGAAAAGCAAAGTGTTTAGTCTACTGAACGTAAGATAGTTTACTAAATATTTTACTAAAATAAAATAAACACATCCAGAGAATTCACTCCTACATGTATCTTCTACCATCAAGGTTATGATAAATATTCATTCTCAATTTCTACTTCAAATTATATAAATACACTTTTCTTACCGTTAATATAACAAACAGAGTTTTCTTCGAGTGTTGTTCTACGGGTCTCGGTCAAGGGCTCCCCTTCCTTTCCCGGCTCGGGCCAGGCAAACCTGACTTCGGCAAGGCTTCCCTTCATAATTTTCATGAAACAATGAGCGTCGGCATGATCGTGAATACTCGATCCTTGTCCTTCGCCCCAGCACAGCAGAATCAAATTGTATTTTCCGTTTCCACGATCAACAAGATTTCTTGTATACCTAGACAATAATTATTTTTAAATTACTTAATGGAATAATTAAACAAAATCATTGCAAATATGTTAGTGGTTTTATTAGTTTGTACTAGAATTTTTTTCTAGTGGATGGTTAAAAAATGGCTCAATCGGATATTTTTTGTGTGTTTTAGGCCTAGGCCGCACTACGGCTAAACCGCTGCGGTTTTCTATTGCGTGATTTGGTGACTCAAAATAGCAGTTATAGCGGTTATATCGGTAACCGCTATAACCGCTCGCGGTTAAACCGCGGTTATAGCGGTTACCTCTCGTGGCAAATAACCGTAGTGCGGCCTCGGCCTTATTGCAATTTTAAATCCGTAACATCCTAAAAAAACATACTATGCAAAGAAGAAAGATTCCAGGTAGAAGTGATGAAAAATTTAGAAACTGATGGTTAAGAAATCTAAAAAACAACAATGCGAATTAACTGCTTATATCGGCAATCAAATCTAAAAAAATCGCTATGGTGATTGAAAACCTTAACATGATCGGCACCCAAAGAAAAAAAAAATGTATGTTCAACATAATTACAATATCAGTATGTATAATTCCTATATGTACCGTGTGTGTGAAAAAGAACTCCCTAGTTTTAAGTATAAATTTAATGTTGAAATTAATGACAAACTACACCAACGAGTTCATAGAATAAAAGAGAGTGCTTTCAAGTTTTGTTTTAATATTATTGGCCTTCAACGTGGGATCCATTTGTTGCCTTGCAGACGTCGAGACGATATTCCACCTCCCGCCACATATTCACCAACATATCAGGTGTAACTGTCCCAACTGCAGCTACGATTCTTTGGCGTAAATGATCTTTCGAATCGAATCTTATCGAATCTTTTTACTGTACACAACGTTTTTCATCCATCCAATGGGGTTAAGTCCGGGCTTCGTGGTGGCCAACAGATTGGGCCAGTTCTTCCTATCCACTTTCCCGAAAAGCGAGTGTCAAGAGCACGGGCGTAGCCAGGGTTTTCGGGTGGGGGTTTAGAGTGGGCTTAGAAAATACTAACAGAAATGCACCAATTTTCTTTCTAAAACCAACATACATGGGTTTCTAAACTCCAAATCTACCATGCTCTTTTTAAGAGAGTCGTCTGCTCGTCCCTCCTTATTTCAATATAATATTTATGTTATATTTTGCCATAAACTCCATATCATCCATTTTGCGAAAGACATATGTACTCTGTTAACATGTCGCAGTTATTGTCTCCATTTATTGTTTGTTCTACAGAAATGAAATGACAAATCACACGATCTTCCTTTAAGCCGCACCAAACATTATCTATGGGATGCTCTGACCCCCAAATTCTGCATTTGTGACAACTTACTATTCCTCTAACATGAAATGTAGCCTCATCAGAAAAGAAAACATTATTCAGCAAATTGTCATCATCATCAATTCTGTTTAGAAAGTCAACAGCAAACTTTAACCTTTTGATTTTATCAGTAAGTTTTATTTCATGTAACAGTTATTGTAACAGCAATTTGTAGGCACGCAAATGAAGTCTTTTACGCATAACATCATACACGGTACCTTTAGGCAATCACAATTGGAGACTACATAACTTCTTTAGGCTCCGAACATACGAAACACGGATCTGTTTAATAACATCTTCATAAGTTCTCGATCTACCTGGCGATTTCCCTTTTAAAACACTAGGGGAGACCGGGGCATGTTGAGACAGGGGCAGGCTGATAGAACGTGTGTCTGGAGTTGATGGTAGTGCGCAGGTGCTCCCCACCACAGGTATCAATTCGTGAAGGTATAGGCCTCAGTTAGACATGTTAACAATACTGTTTTTTATCACCATAGTAAATTTTTCTTCTGTCAATTGTTTTTTTTGTTTTGTCTATTTATTTTGATGATACAAGTTGTATGAAACATCCAAATATATTTTGTGCTTTGTTACTAATAGATAAGTAATTTCACATGTCTTTGAATTCTTAGTTTGCTTCGTATCGTGGTTATGTTTGGTGAAGTGTCATGGCGTCCTCCGGGGCTAGTTGATACACTTCAGCTGGGGCAAGTTGATACGCCGTATCAATTTGCCCCAAGGTATCCAACTATCGTTTTCGACAATATAATAGTACATTAAATATATAATAATATATTTTATTTGAGGAATATTTATTTACCACATATTCAACTTCAAAGGTTATAGTAGCACGGACTGTCATGCTATTATAACTTACATAATAATTTAATATAGCCACGAAACAAATGGACACCAACTAACTTAGAATTTAACTTATAATCTAATATGGTCATTTTAAAACTTATAATCTAATATGGTCCTTTTCTTGCAGGATAATGGTCAGGAATTATATTAAAAAAACCGATCGGGGAAGTATTCCTCTTAACGTGTTTGAAAAAGCCCACCAGAAGGTCACTGCTGGGAAAGCTGGTTTGAGAGAAACTGCTAAAACACATGGAATTGACAAAATGACACTGTTTCGTTACATAAAAAAAGAACACGAGTGAAGGTCGTCTCTGCATGGGGTACGCGACACCCAGACAAATAAGCGATATTATGGTAACTCAACTTGAGGAATACATCCTGCGTTGCTCAAAAATTTATTAAGGACTGACACCTAAGGATGTTCGACGTTTTGAATATGAATTATCATTAGCCAACAATTTTGTTATTCTTTAAACATGGGTTAATTTTAAGATGGCCACAGCTGAGTGGTTTTCTTCCTACATGAAGAGACATCCATCCCTTTCTATTAGGTCACCTGAGGCAACGAGTCTTAGCAGAGCAACTTCATTCAATAAGACCAATGTCGGTTTTTTTAAATAATTTGAAGAAGGTGTTACAATTATATAAGCTGGAGGCTAACGATATTTGGAATGTTGATGAGACAAGTTGTCAAAATGTCCAACGCCCTTACAAAATAGTGGCTCAGAAAGTCAACATCGGATCAATTGTAACAATGGAATTTGCAGTGAGCGCAATTGGAAATACCGTGCCACCCATGTTTATTTTTCCCAGGGTTCACTACAAAGAATTCATGGTTAGAGACTACCCTCCTGGTTGCATCGGCACAGCTCATCCATCGGGCTAGATGACTGCGTCATCACTCATTCTTCGAACATTTCCATAAGCATGTTAACTCCACCAAGGACAAACCATGCTTATTGCTGTTAGATAAACACAACTCTCAGCTGTCTATACCAGTCCTAAATTTCTGCAAGAATAATGGTATCATACTGGTATCTTTCCCCGTACACATCCCACCGTCTACAACCTCTTGATAAGTCGGTTTACGCACCCTTCAAAAAATATTACGTTGCTGGAGTGGATCAGTGGATGACAAACAATCCAGGAAAAACATATTCCATATACGACATTCCTGGGGTATTGAAGCTGGCTCTCCCCTATGCTACAAACCCTGCCAATGTTATGTCTGGATTCTCTGCCACTGGCATCATGCCGTTCAACCCAGAAGTCTTTACAGAAGCAGACTTTCTGTCAATATATGTCACAGATCGCCCTCTCATGTCTGATAAACCTCAACAAACAATGTCTCCAGAAACCACCAACCAGCAGCCAGTCTCATCTACTAGCAGTGGTTCTGGGACTACATTTGTCAGCCCACAAGAGTTGAAACCGTATCCGAAGGCGGGGGAACGGAAGGAAAATTTTCGAGGCCGCAAGAGAATGAAGTCGGCTATTCTGACTGAGACGCCGGTTAAAGAACAATTAGAAAAAGAGGCGAGAATAAGGCAAGGAAAAAAGAAAAAAGAACTTATTTTCTTTAAACAAAGGTCAAAAGTTCAAAGCTCAAAAACCATCAAAGGCGGTTCAGAATGCCAATCAGCAACGTTGCAAGGTATCCAAGACTGTCCCATTTGAACAAACTAGTGACGAGTCAGAGGACGAAGACGCTGTTTGTTTAAGGTGCCTCAAACGGTTTTCTGAATCGCGATCTGGACAGCAATAGATCCAATGCACATCTTGTCGCAAGTGGGCAAATCTGGAATGCGGGAAGGACTGTCCTAGATTTATATGCATTCACTGTGATTCTGATGGTGAAGATGAGTAGGGGATATTAGAACTATTTAGTATTTTAAATTTATTTTTCTTATTTTTTACATTTGTACCATTTTTTTTACCCTAAATATTATATTAGTATGTATTTTGTGGTGTGTTTGATTTGTTTCAACGTTTTAGTTCCATGTATCAACTTGCCCCAAACTTGTATCAACTTGCCCCTGGACGGTGCAAATTGATACATTTTGAGTTGTTTCGAAAATCGGTCAGTCACGATTGACCGGTTTTAATTCGGGGCTTGGAAAAATTTGGGCTGGCAAACAATGTCGGTGGTATAATTTGGCCTGAATTTGATGAATCTAAGTGAACTATCAGAATAGTAAAAAATTAAAAACCAAAAAACGTATAAACTTGCCCCGGTCTCCTCTACCGGTTTTCTTGAAAGAATGTAGCCTATGTCGGATAGTTTTTGCTGTAGGAGGTTCAACACCACACTGACGTCTATAATTACTTTGCACTGTTATAACAGATTCAGTTTGCACAATTCAAATAACACACTTTTATTGTGGAGTAGCCATTGCATTGCACTGTACAAGCCTGAACCTGAATTAAACCTGAATTAAACGCCGTCTCGAGGTCCAGCAGGCGTACCAGTTGCAGGGGAGCAAACTTAGACAGTTGATGAATCAAACACCACAAACTAGAATAGTGTGTATCACTTATTGTTAGAATACAATAAAACTAGGGAGTTCTTTTTCAAAGGAACTGTATATGAGAAAACTGTCATTAAAAAAAAAAGATTCTTGGATATTTAAATAATCTTGATTTAACCCTTTGTAGTTTGACGACCGTTTTAAATAACGGTATATTATTCTATATTATCAAATAGTACAATAATAATTAATAAACAAACAACGAAATCGAAAAAGAATATTTGGGCGATATTAACGCAAATCAAGATGAAGAAAATAGGCGGTGGAAAAAAGAAGACATACAGAGAGAGACCAATAGAAGAACGGTGTATTTGATGTAAAACTGTAGATGTAAATATTTTATATATGATGTAAATATGTGATGTAAAACTGTAGAGATTTGTTTTCATTTTATATAACCGATTTTGTATATTTATCCATTTATCCACACTTCCGCCATATGAGGAAATAAGACCTTACATTTGAAAACTAATTTGTGGCAATCATTATTATAAAACAATTTACGGAATATCATTCAATACAATTCAAGATTTGAAATATCCTTTACTGGCAGAAACAGTATCTAGGGATTGTTTTGTTGCATTATTGTTACACGTGAAATGAAACACAATAAACAATAATAACATGTGTTAACCGTCCGACTTAGGCTTAGGCTAACCGCCACTATGGTTAAACCGCCACGGTTTTTAATCGCTTGAATTTGTGACTCAAGTAAAGTAATACAAGCGACATCACTTACGGTTCTTTCCCGCGACTGATTTTTCCTATAGCGTACTGTGCGTTTCGCTCGCGGAAAAAAAAGTGCGGCCTCGACCTAACAGGGAGAGTTTTGACGGTCTTACAGAAAATGAAAACAACAGTCTGGGTAAAACAGGTCCAAATTGATCTAAAAAACGCCAACATCTCACCGATAGACATCGAAAGTCGAACCATCTTCGACATAAGGTCTACAGCTGGGAAATTGTATCAGAGGACAAACCCAAAATACCAAGAGGAAAATGGACAGATGAACGTCGAGCTAAGCATAGCGAGATGATGAAACAATCTGGTATCTGGAAGAACATTTCTTGTTCTTCCAGAATTTCATCATCTCGCTATAACAGCAAAAGGTCATAATTTGCTTTATGTAATCCTCTATGGCAGCGGTTTCCAACCTGGGAGGCTCGCTTCCCAGGGGAGGCGCGGACTATTGCCAGGGGAGGCGCCACAATTTTTGGCATTTATTGATATGAGGCAGCTATTGATATGGTTCGCATAATGTTCGGCGAATCATATGCAAAACAGTTCAGACAAATTTCGCTTGCTGATAATACAGTCGGAAGAAGAATCAATGATGTATCTGAAGATATTTGCGATCAATTAGTTTCTCGGCTGCGTACTTCGAAATTTGCCATACAAGTAGATGAGACAACTGATATAGCTAAAGATGCCCATTGAAATGCATATATTCGATATGTTTTGGAAAATAATATATTTGAAGATTTATTATTTTGCAAACCCATTCCTGGAAAGACCACATACATTGAAATTTTTAATATAATGGACAGTTTTTTTTTAAGAAAACGACATAACGTGGAATAATTGAATTGGACTGTGTACTGACGAAGCTCACTCAATGTCCGGACACAAAGCAGGTCTTAGTTAGCTCAAGCATTAGTTCTTTTTAGCAGATCAAGCATTAGTTAAAAAAAGCACCACATGCTATCTGAACGATGATATAATATGAGCGAGGAACTTAACAACATTTTCACAAAAATAATAAAAAATATAAACTACATTAAGAGATCTAGGCTGTTTGCAAAGTTGTGTGTAGATATAGAAGCTAATTATACCTCACTTCTGTATTATTGTGAAGTTCGCTGGCTATCTCGTGCAAAAGTGATTCAAAGGGTGTTTGAACTCAAAAAAGAAATAGCAACCTTTCTCGAAGAAAATCACCATGAAGAGGCACATTTGTGGTCTAACGATAATTTCCTTGTTAAACTTGCCTATTTGCTTGATTTTTTTGGGAAATTGAGCAGTTTGAATAAATCAATGCAGGGATCACAAATGCATCCACTTGTTCAAAAAGACAAAGTAAAAGCTTCCATTAAAAAGTTGGAGTAATGGAAGTCAAATTTACAAAAGAATGAGTTGGACATGTTTTCACGGTCAAAAGATTTCTGGGCTACAGTCAAAATTGAAGAATCAAGAATCAAGAACAAGCAAGAATCTCTTTATTGAACACTTGGATGGTTTAGTGCTGCAATTTTCAAATTATTTTAAAGACCTTAAAAGTTTCTCAAAGTTGAGTTGTGGGTACAGAATCCATTTATCGACAATGAAGATGACGAGTTTGAGCTGCCAACCATTGAAAAGGAAAAACTGATAGAATTATCATGCGATGGCCTACTAAAACAAAAGTTTCAAAATGAAACCTTAATTAAATTTTGGATGAATCTTAGCGGAGAGTATGAATCTTTGTATTGTAAAGCAATTAAAGTGCTTCTACCGTTTGTAACGTCGTAATTAGGTGTAACTGGCTTTTCGTCACTGGCTGCAATGAAAACCAAATATCGAGCCAAGTTAGTAGTCAAAAAGAGATTCGTATCTTCTTTTTTTTGGCACTTTCCACATTGCCCCAAAGATTTGATAAACTTTGTTCCAATAAACAACAAAAACCCACTCATTAAATTTTTATGCGATAGTTGTAGTTGGTTTAAATGTTTAAAAATATTTTTTTATATAAATAAATATAACAACACAACATGTATGTAGTTTTACACAATATGTATGTAGTTAGTTTTTTTTGTAATAA
The DNA here is from genome assembly GCA_944588485.1 of Phosphuga atrata. NCBI lineage: Eukaryota > Metazoa > Arthropoda > Insecta > Coleoptera > Silphidae > Phosphuga > Phosphuga atrata. The sequence continues at coordinate 19,568,532 of OX155892.1, forward strand.
AGTTTTTATTAATTAAAACGTGTCTATATTATTTAATTTATTAAAACAATAAAAGGTAAGGGGCGCGGAAAAAAAAATTCCTCCCTAAAACCTCTATGGGTTTAAACAATGTAAATAGATAAATAAATAAATAATAACATGTGTATAGGAGAATGGAAGGAATTTGGTCAAGCATAAAGTCTGCCGACACAGAATGGTTGTATCTTCCTAGGAGGGAAGGATGGACGGAGGATAGAAGGAAATTCTTTTAGACGAAGGACACAGGAAGGTTGTATCTTCCTAGAAAGGAACCTGGAAAAGGACTATGCAGCGTTGTGTAGAAAAGTGAAAGAAGAGAAAGGAACACGTCTCTCAGAAGAGCAACAACCCTAAAAACTAATGCAACAGGAGAACTCTTCCACAGCAATTTTAGTCCTGTACCTGGCCTCAAGGTACAACATCCAAGATGAGATTAACATTCAAGTCCTGGAAACTGCTCAAAGGAACCATCTGTACTGCGAGATTAAAAATAAGATTCGACATGAAAAGCTGTACAGATACTCCGACGAGAGTACTACACATTACGACACTCGAACACAGCTCGACAGCAACTGACGCTATCTACAGGCGGGAAAAAAATAGCGCATGCGCACGAAGGTTCAAGGTCGGTTCATGCAAGCGCGATTGATTCAAATCCATCAGGTTTTCAAAATAAAAATTAAGGTCGGATACTTTTCTAACGGACCACGTATTAGTGCATTTTTCCATATATTCAGGTTATGTTGCAGATCTTGTTCGTTTTTCGCATATATTACCAGGTCATCAGCAAATACGCTCTCTGATGTTTCTACTAAAGGGTCCTACAATTAGCGCGCTCGATCTTTAACAGCTGATGGCGGCCATGTTGTTTGTGGTAGTATTGTCAAACCTAGTTGTTATTATTCAGTGTATCTTCACAAATTACCATGAACCAATTCAGCCGCGAGCAACATGTGCAAATCATTAAAATGCATTACGAAAATCATTCATCGGTTCGGGCAACGTTCCGCGCGCTCCGCCAATTTTACGGTGCAATTGGTCGTCCTGCTGAGTCGACTATCCGTCGTTTGATAAACAAATTCGAGGCAACCGGTTCGGTGAACAATAAGCCAACACCGACGCGTCGTCGAAACGTCCAATCTGCCGCGAATGTCGCCGCTGTGCGCGATAGTGTGCGTGAAAATCCGCGACAGTCAATTTCACGTCGCGCACAGGAACTCAGCCTTTCGGAAACATCACTTCGCCGAATCTTGCATCTGGATTTGGGCATGCATCCGTACAAGATCCAGCTGACACAAGAGCTCAAAATAAACGACCATAGACAGCGCCGTATCTTCGCTGATTGGGCTTTAGAGCAGTTGGAAGTCGACCCCGAGTTTGGTCACAAAATCATCTTCAGCGATGAGGCACATTTTTGGATAAATGGGAATGTCAACAAGCAGAATTGCCGTTATTGGGCCGAGAACAATCCACAGGAGGTCCACCAGGTCGCAATGCACCCAGCAAAGGTAACTGTTTGGTGTGGATTTTGGGCCGGAGGCATCATCGGGCCGTATTTCTTCCAGAACGACGATGGTGTGGCCATCACGGTAAACGGCGAACGATACAGATCCATGATAACGAACTTTTTCTGGCATGAAATCGACAATATGGATGTCGAGGATATGTGGTTTCAGCAGGACGGCGCTACGAGCCACACAGCGCGCGCCACAATGGATCTTCTGCACGAGCGCTTCGGAGGAATGGTTATCTCGCGCGGAGGCGACATCAACTGGCCACCGAGATCGTGCGATTTAACCCCACTAGACTATTTCTTGTGGGGTTTTCTTAAATCACAGGTCTACGCAAACCAACCACAAAACACTGATGACCTCAAAGTCAACATACGCCACGCCATCGATGAAATACAGCCCGATTTGTGCGCCAGAGTCATTGGAAATTGGACTTCTCGTATGCGCGCCACCAAGCAAAGCCGAGGTGGCCATTTGAACGATATTATTTTCCATACATAATGCCTTCGAATACTCTTTCAAACAAAAAATAAATTTCATTTATACCTCTCACACAACTTGCTTTATTTTATTTTAAAGATCGAGCGCGCTTATTGGCGGACCCTTTATTTGCATGTTCTTATATCCGACCTTTAGTTTCTTCACGTTACTCTTTACTTCCTTTCTTCTTCTTCTTGTTTCGAATAGGCCTACTTTTGACCACGCTTGCTCAACTGTTGGGCTTTGATCTTTGCTCAGTATTATCGCAACTTCTGCAGTAACTCCTTTCTCTGATCTGTCCAGGGGGTACTTTTCCTTCGGGTTTTTTCCTGAAATCTACGGACTTCCTTCAGGTTGCGTTTCACAGACTCTCTGTTTTGGAGATCTGTTATTCTCAGCTCTTTAATATCCTTCTCGGTTTCTGTCGACAAAGTTGTACGAACCTTCTTGTTTTGCCAGAAGGTGAACAGACGGTTGGTTAGTCGGTTTAGTTGTTTAGTCGGTTTTTAGTTTCTTTACTATATCATCCATAACTATATTGAACTACTTACAAGATAAAAATCTGTTTAATGGAACTCGAGGAATATGTCCACACTGCAAAGAGAGAGCCAAGTCAGCAGTCCACCTGGCGACGCAGACCAACATAATGCTGGGACACGATTACACATAATCAAATTGTGAAGTGTATCTATCCATTTATCCTTATGTAGCAAATGCGGAATCAAGAGAAGCAAACACCTCCGAAATCACTCGGTGCAGGAGATCTGTGCAAATGCTGATGTTGAGATCGGAGTAGGTACAACTGTAGCAACTACCTCTAAGCAATCAGTCAACAAGCCAGATATAGTAATCCACGACAAGTAAAGAGATATAGATGATATAGATAGAAGTGGATGTTACTAGCCAGGACCGGTTCACTATGGTCAAGAATGAGAAGGAGCGAAAGTACGACGTGCTAGCCAATGAAATGCACAACATGAATAATATGAATAATATCATATTTTATAATGGGATGGAACGGGATGGAATTTTAATGTGATGGAACCAAGTTCCATAAATCATACGCCAAAGAAGTCGACTTAACAACAAATATCCAATCCTACACCCAATTGTTGTTGTTCTTAAGAAGACCCTGAGAACATCTCCGATTAATGTAGCAGGGGTTGAGACGAGATCATTCCAGAGAGTAGGGAAATTGACAAGGGAAAAAGATTCCAGTTTTATTCAGGCGAATTCGAGTCAGTACCCAAAGATATGGCCGCTTTTTGGTCTATGCAAGTTTGCGAAGTAGAATATCTTCTGCGATAATGCTACGAAATCAACTTCAAGAAGTTAGGGATGTTAATTTTAGTCAATGAATCGTTAGAAGATGGCTTCATGCCGCTGGTTTATCTTGTATTAGAATAGCTACAGGTCCACCATTACAATGCCGACATCGAATTGCCTTTTGCCAGAAATCACTTGGCATGGAAAAATGATGAGTGGTGTTTTTGCCACACTGAGCCAGACGAACGTCGACGAGTATGGAGAAGACCCGGAAAGAGATGCTACAGTTTGAATTGACAAGCGACTTCCATTTGGCGGTGGCTCGGTTATGGTTTGGACAGCAATTTCTTCATGCCTACCTACTGGGTTGGTCTTCGTACAGGATGATTCTCTGACAATACACAGATACATTACGGAGGTTCTAGACGATCATGTTATGCCTTTCATGGTCACTATGCATGAGCATGGCAGTTTCATGCAGGATAATGCTAAACCTCATACAGCAAGAGTTGTCAGAGAATAGCTGATCCAATAGCTCTTGCAGCTGATCCAACGTCGTTCGTTTATTGGCGTACACTAGCGTTTTCACAGACGACTTCAGTTTCCTCGTCTTCAAACACGGCGAGAATCAACTCCAGGTACTCAAACCTCATCAAGCAGATCTAAGAAAACACGACCATCCAAGTGAAAATTGACGAAGATTCAAAAACATAGTATATCTCAATCAAAAGGGGAGTGAGACGAGGAGACACAATCTCGCCGAAACTATTCACACTCACCTTGGAGGATGTCTTCAAAAACTTATAGTGGAATGAAAAGTGAATAAACATCGACGAAGTACACATTGTACTGCAGAAGACCTTACAAGTATGCTGCGAGAACTTCATCAAGAATTAGTAAAAGTCGGACTCGAAATGAACCTAACAAAGACAAAGAAAATGAGCCCATAGAATATCGACTCAACTATTAATAACCACAAAATCGTAAAAGTATCACAATACATTTACCTGGGCCACAACATAGAATTGGGTAAAGAAAACCAAACTCTAGAAGTGTCAAGAAACATAAGCCTCTCGTGGGCCGATTTTGGAAAATTAAGCTACATCCTCCAGTCCAGGGAGTTCCCGAAAAACCCAAGGAAAGTATTCGAATTGTGTGTACTGCCGGTCCTTACCAATGGCCTCGAAACAATGCCGTGCACTCGGAAAACATCGAATAATCTACAAACCACACAGAGAGCTATGGAGAGGGCTATGCTTGCAATTACCCTCAGGGACAGAGGGTTCGAAACGAAGAGGTCCGGAAAAGAACTGGTATGACGGATGGGCTAGTGAAAGTAGTGCAACTTATTTGGAGATGGGCCGGTTACATTGCGAGGCAAGATCCGGACAGATGGACAAAGAGAATCTCAACATTGCGCCCGAGAGAGATCAAACGGAGCGCGGGCAGACCTCAGACACGATGGCTAGACAGTATACAAAAGATTGCAGAAAAAAACTGGATCCAAACTGCAACAAACAGGAAGACGTGGAAATCCTTGGAAGAGGCCTACATCTAGGAGTGGACAAACGAAGGCTGAGAAGAAGAAGAATAAGAAGAAGTGTCTTTACATATCCCCACAGAAAGTAGCCCATAGGTGTGATAACACACGACCATGTAGGCCCCAGCGAGTATTTCCTGCAATAACTTCATTGTGTCGCGCGTTGTATGGCATGTTGCCTCGTCTTGTTGGAACCAAAGCTTGTTCATTACATTAACGCCATTAATGTAATGGATAACGCCATTCAACTGGGGAACTGAAAAGTCAGCGAGGCAAAAATGAGCCACATCGCTGAACAATATTTTCTGGTGAAAATGATGATCAAGAACAATCTGGTTTTCAGCCCATTCTCCGAACGTACGACGCATATAATATTCACGCTGCTTCAGCTCTTACGAGAGCTGTATCTTGTAAGCTCGTAAACCGAGATCTTCTCGCAAAATCTTCCATAAGCTGGATGGACAACTCTCCAAATGCTGTTCACGCAGGCGAATCGATTCATTCATATCTTCCTCAACACAATACTCCACAGCTGCAATAACGTCTTCTGTGCGCACTGTACGACATCTCTCCGAATGTACATTATCAATCAGACTATGCGTAATGCGAAAACTATCCATGGTTTTCGGAATAACTTGCTCTGTTGGACTGTTATGTTAACTATAAAATGGACGTGTTATGTTAACTATAAAATGGACGAACTGAACCACGACTTTCGAAGTAAATTTGCATGATGTGCTAACGTTGTTCTGGCGTAAGTCTAATCATGATGAAATGGCAAAACATAATGAGCAGAAATCAGCTGTAACCTATCAAATTGACTATCACTAGAAACAGTGTTACCAGGTCCAAAAACAACCTCTATAGAAACACTTAATATATAATTGAAATTAAAATATAAGAATAATAGTAAGAGTAATAAGTAATAATAGTAAGAATTTGCAACTAGGGCGAAAGGTTGTCAATATTACTCGGCAGCGAAAATGTACACACGAACGAAGGCCCTCACTTCGTCCGTGCGTACATTTTTCGCATGAGCGCATCCGCTCGAGAGAATAAAAAATTGAATAAATAATGAAGAATTTACTTTTTCAATTGACTCCGGTGGTGTGCATTCGTCATAAGAACTCTCCTCAGTCTCCGGTATCACCACAGAATTTACACTCACTTTAAAACGTTTTCTGTAATTTTTATTTTGTTATGAAAAAAATCTTCATGTCACTTGTTTAATACTGAGGTCTTGATAGTATTCATTTTATTTTTATTTATTTGTTTATTTTAATGTAACTTAGCGTTATTGAATATTGCCGTGTGTTATTCAAGCTATGTAAAATGCAACTAATTTTGACCATTTATCGCACTAAAAAATGTGCACCAAGATAGTACTATTGTGCATGAGTGATATAAAATAATAATAAATATCGCACTATGCTTCGTTACATTGAAATTAGAAAAAAATGTTCGTTATATTGGTTAAAATATTATATTATAAATAATTTTCATTGAAATTAATAGTTTCATTTGCAATATATTGTTTAATATTTTAAGTAATATTTAATTAATGCTAAAATTGTAATAAAAATTTACAAACTATCAATACAAATTATGTTAACTATAATTTATGGCAACCTAAATATTTAGGATATAAAAATCCAAATTAAGTCAAAATGAGATAACCTTACATTTCTGCAAAATGATTTGCTAGCTGTACATCTGCCACCAAGGTTTTCCAAGCAATTACTGACTGTTTTTGGCAAAATATACAAAAAAGCAAATCGTTTAAAATAGCTTTGTTGCTTAGTCAATTATCTCCGCCGTTTTAATTTGTTGTTGATAGCGTTTTGCATGTTGCATTTTCATGTCAAATAATGATTTTGTAAAATTAATTATAAGATAATTTGTAAATAATTCGATAATTTGTACTGGTTATTCAACGAATAATTAAAAACCTTTACTCAATTCATATTTTTTGATGCTTCTAAATTTGTTTATTTGAAAAAAAATATTTAAAGGAAAAAAGAATAAAAACTATATATAATAGTTACATATTTATACTTGTTTAATTAACTAATTACACTAGGTTAAGTTAGGTTAATCAGAAATAAGTGATAATATAAAACTGAAAATATGCTAATAGTATTGTTCAAACAATATGCTTATTTAGTGTTTAATTATGCAGTATTATTTAGTGAAGCTAATTATTTTTTCGTTGCTTATATTTTCATATTTAAAGAAAGCATTGTTAAAGGCACGTAGAGGCAGAATATTGCAACCCGCTGTTAGACCATGTCTAAAAACTATACCGTGTACTGGTGTGATTTTTCACCAGGATTGCACCAAATAACACGCGTATTTTAGTATTTTAACAAATGTGTGGCATAGCTTTTCTTAATAGTCCAGCGAGTTCTCAGGATTTATCTCATGTTTTGCCAAAATATGTGAGAGAAATGAAAGTTTTTTTTTTCATTTAGAGGGTTATTGTGATTTTGTTCCATATTTTATGTAAAAAAAATTGGATGAGTGTAATTGGGAATCCATTAGATAGGGTTTTATTTCTTTAGTTTTGTTGCCAGCGGTAAGAAAAATGGAAAAGTCTCTATGTAGCATGGAAGCATGGTAGCATGGAATGATAAGCAGCTAATTTATGTGATATTGTAAGGTAATTGAACATACGTCGAATAAAAATAATAGAAATACTGGTAAAGACTAATATCTCTATTAGTATTTATTTACTTTTAATATTTTTATTAAATTAGCAGATTTAAAGAAATTGTATCTACGACCACTATTGTAAATGCCCATTATTGTACAGTTCGTGGACTTTGTAAATAAGGTAAACGCGGGGGACATGACGCACAATTCGGGTTTTTGTCGAATCTCAAACGCTAATACCTATTATGACATGATGATTGGTGTTAATGGTACCTAGAACTATTAGGTACTCATATCATAAATTGCAGCTTTAATCTTAAAATAAGAACTACTAAAATTTATAAAAATATAAAAAGTCAACTTTTGCGTCATATCCCCGACAAGTACCCCCCTTGTCGAGGATATGGCGCAGCCGGTATGGGGGATATGGTTTATGGGAAATTATATGTAAACCAAAAATAAAAACTCAGAAAGTTGAAACTCATGAATAAGAAAACAATGAAAAGAATATGACCAATGACCCAATGTTTGAATATTTAATTGGGTAAGTTTTAAGTATTAGAAGAGTACCCAACTTAAATAACATATTTACACAAGTCTGGGACCATGAGTATTTCCCTCGTCTTACTAAATTGTTTGGGGTGTTCAAGTTTCCCCAAAACCGCGGACCACTCATAAAAAAGTATATCGTCACGGTTCACGCCATCACCTCCAGGCCGTCATCTAACACTTTCACTGTTAAGCCGGGGAAAAAATTGCCGTCATACTTTACTGCAACATATTCTCCTACGATTTTTTGAATAGGCACCTGTTCTTCTACTTTTTCATTCTCGGAGGATTTTTCATCCCACTCACCCCAAGATGATGATGGCAATTCTTCCATTAGGATCTTCTTTTTTTTCGAGGCTTGAATGTATTCTCCTGCTTTGCAATTTTTAGCTGCTATATTTGCAGGCGTTGTCAAAAGTTGAGCATGCATGCCTGTTTTTCGCCACGGCAGGAGCATCACTTTTTGGCACTGGTGATACGATTTCTAGGAGTTTTGTGGGACTCGCTTCTGTGATTTCATTGGTGTGGGGCTCAATGGGTTTTTTCTTGGGTGTGCTGAAACCGGATGTGCTGGGTTGAGGATCCAAGCCTGAGCTACCACTTTCGTCGTCCTTATTAGGCATAATCGGGAATGGAGGAGGGGGCGAACGGGACGCCGCAGGCCCGGAAGCCTGCCGAACCCGTAGACATTGTTGCAGTTTGAGACCATGCTTTTTGTAGAAGTTGGCCAAAGTGCCTGCGCTCTATATTCTTTCCAGGTTTTGCATTTCCACATTCTATAGCTTCATTTCGGTAATAGGCCTTCAATGGTTTGAAAAACGATCGGACTAAAGCCTATAGTAATGTGTTGTGTGACTGGGAAGGCAAAGAAAGTGGACATCATTTTGCAGTGCTATCTCTAATATGTCAGGCGAGTTAGTATGTTATCCGTGACCATCAAGCAGTAATAAGCATGGACCAGTTGTTTAGCTGCAGACCTGACTCATCTACATTGTAAATATTTGCGGGTTTGTTTCAGAGTTTCAATGAGTCTAACGCTTTTTCGACAAAGTGAAATAATCAATCACTTCTTCCTTTACCATACCATCCGCACGGGCCATAGACACTCCTTGGGCTTTTCGAATTGCCAATGATGGTCTTCGTTTGAGAAAAGCGTCAAGCCATGCCCTTCCTGCCTAGCGCTTCTCGACGTTGAAACGCGTGCTGGAAACCCGGCCCATTTGCTCAGCAAGGTTGAAAGCCATTCGGCAAAGTGAAACTCTTGTTGGCGCGTATCCGGCAGCCTGCAGTCTCTTGACATGAACCACTAACTTTTGTTCTGCGTCCAGGCCAAGGGAAGGAGGTTGCCCGAGCTTGCCTTTATTGCTGTTCTTTGTTTTGAGTCGGAATCGTGGGTTTTTTTCCGGTATTCCGTGCCTTTTAGCTGCCCCCCTCACTGAAGAGCCGTCTGCTACATCTTTAAAAGCGGCATGAAGGTTATTTTCAGTTCAGCAGCCCCTTAGGTTTTTAGACTAGCTAGACATGTCTAAAAAAAGAAAGTAACAAGTACCTATTACAATATGAATTATGCGGGGGATATGACGCGCGTCATATCCCCGCCCCCACAATGCATCATACCACCCATTCAATGCAATTTTAGGTAAAAAATTGCAATTAGTAAACAATGAGGGCTATGTTAATAAATAAGTCTTAATATTGATTTTAAAGAATGTGCAATAACGTAGAATACACTAAACCAACAAAAATTGCAAAACAAAACAAATTACGAACCTTTCAAATAAATATAATGAAATTTCACATGTGTTGATCTTCAAAATGGCGAACAAAACAAATCTTCCTTTCACGACAGTTCGCTTGTAACTGGGGTAGACACGCTTCACCTGGTGGCGATGGCGGGTACTATCGTTACCCAATGTCTTTCACACGCCAGAAAGCCGAGTTTTCGAGATCTCGAAAACGCGTCATATCCCCGACCGCATCATATCCCTCGGTTTTACCTTACATCATAACACACATGTATGTAACAGTCCGCGATTAATGATAAGTTATGATTGATAACGCACACGTGCGTTTGGTTTACGATTCGTTGATTGGTTGAGAGCTGCTATTACGTGCACATACGTTCAGTGCCCCTCGTGCCACAATTCAAACTAACGAAAATTAAGATTGCGTACATTGGGTTGATTATATCTATGAACACTTTTATTCCAGTTTAACCCAAATAAGTACTAAATAATGAGGTATGTAACTATTAAGAATGTATTTCTTTTCATTTCATTCAAGTTAAGTAATGTCGAGTAACAGTTATATATGAAAATACAACTGTTTGTTTATTATAATGTTAAATTATGATAACCCAATAAGAAATAAATTTGTTACATTAAACATATTTTTCATATTAAACAGAAACAAATTAGTGTGGTCGTAGATAAAGTATAGTACATAACTCGAGTTGTAAGGCAATTACGTACGAAATTTCGCATTCCCCGCTACGCGGGTCGTAACTCTTCCGCTCATACGTAATAAGCTTCTTACATCTCTCGTTACGTAATATACTATTAACGGCGTTTTTTCAATTAACTTTTAACGTTTCTCTTACCGAAGCGACCCGTTTATCTAGATTTCTTGTATTACATCTTTTTATAAGTTTTAATGAATACAAGTATCAAAACTTGATTTCTTTGTGTAAATATTTTGGTATTGAAATCCATATGAAAATGTATCATTTTAAAAGATTGACATTATTTCATTTTTACGGTTTTTCTAATTAAAAAAAAAGCAGACAACAAATTCAACGGAACTACAACAAACTGAAATCAGTTTGTTGTAGTTCCGTTGAATTTGTTGTCTTTGCTTTTTTGTAACAAAAAGCAAAGTTTTGATGAAAGTATTTTCCGTTGATTTTGTGGTCTGTTATAATTTTATAACAGAAAGAAGAGAGAAAATTAAATGAAATTGCAATATTGTTAAAACGGTCTCATCCATATTGAAAAAGTATAAATTAATGTATAACAGTTATAGGATTACAGGTTTAGAATAAAGGATGAATATATTTGGAATCAACTGACGGAAGTCACAGAAGTAAGTAGGGGAAGGATGTTAATAATAGGTGATATAAGTCAAAACGAAGAACACCATATACCTTGCGGGACACTACTTGATTTATTGTAAGCTTACGATACGGTCGATCATACTATTTTACAAAAAAAAACTAACAAAATATGGAATCAGAGGCATAGCACTGCAGTGGATCTCCTCTTACGTAGCGAACCGAAGACAAATAGTAGAGTTGCCCACAACTAAAGGCAGAGTTGGATCAAATCCTCTGACAGTTGACATGGGAATTCCCCAAGGCAGCATCTTAGGGCCTCTTCTATTTACTCTATACATTAATGGTCTGCCAAATGTTTCCCTAAATAATTTCTCTAAAATGGTTATGTATGCAATGGGTAGATGACACTACCCTGATATCAGCAAATAAGTCAGTTAAAGATTTGCATATATAATAATGAAATATCTTTGAATGATGGCACTATAACGTACGGACGTAACGGACACACTGGTCCCACGTACGCAACGTATGCGATGCAACGTGGGAGAATTGGTGTGCACACTCGTCCCGCGTATGGGACGTAAATTTTGCATCAGACGCTGTTGTAATTTCCCACAAGGTGCACTAGTGCGTCTGTAAGTCATGTTTTATGATTCTGAAAGCGAGTTTCAGAATGATTTATTGAGTTTACTTTTTTTAAATGAATATTTCCGCGCCACAAAAAAAAATAAAGTTAAGAAGAGAAGATATTTTGTTCATGAGATAAAAAACAAAGATACGAAGTTAAAGAATCAAAGAGAATACCATAGATTAATGCAGAAACTGGAATCTGATAGCGAACGATTCTTTATGTACGTTATGTTTTTCGCATGTCTAAAATACAGTTTGAGCATGTCTAAAATACGGTTTCGCATGTCTAAAATGCAGTTCAAATCTAGCAGCTGTTCTTCTTCCATTTTAACTATTTTGACAACAGAACATGAAAAGTCTATTTGTTTATGACGTGCTACGCATAAATTCTAGAAACACACTGATCACACTCGTGGATAGCGTACGAACATCCCCTCCACCTTCCCACGCCGATCTGGACATCCCTGATCGACGTTGCGTGTGAGGCGTGTGATTGCGTTGCATACAATAAGTGTGTTTCTATGGCATAGTTTTTCATCTAAAATCAAGTCCAGATATCGTAATGTGTTGCATACGTTGCGTACGTGGGACCAGTGTGTCGCTACCTTTACAGTTCAACATGACGGAAGACTACTTGGATTATACATTAACGACACACTTGACTGGATAACCCACATATTAAACCTGACTAAGCGACTAAATAAGGGACTTTATGCTCTTAGAACCCTAACACGATACTTAAACATGTATTAAAAAATGGTTTACTTTGCTAATTTTCACAGCCACTTAAGATTTGTTATCATGTTCTGGGGGCGCGGTACACTAATTAGCGACGTCTTCAAGATCCAAAAGGCGGCACTTAGAACAATATACAATTTAGACTACACAGAAACATGCAGAGATGTCTTTAAAACAGCTAACATATCAAGAGTAAGCGGCACATATGTTTATGAATCTTTATTATTTTTGGTCAAGAATAAACCGTTATTTGAAGAACATTAATTCGATCACACAAAGAAGACAAGAAATAAAAATACAATTTATAAGAAACTTCCACACAAGCTAACCCTGACAGAAAAGTTACCACCATAGCAATATAGAATGTAATATAGAATGATTTAACAAGCTACCACTATATATAAAATCGTTAACCAAATTTAAAAAGTTTAAGAAGGAGCTCAAACGCCTCCTCATAGAAATTAAACCAAATTCGCTTCAAGAATTTTATACTAGAATAGAATCCTACAAAAGTTAAAAACAGTTTGATAAATTCCATTTTAGCCTACAAATGTAACATGTATTAGTTATATTATACACTCTTTCTCTGTACGCTTAAATAATGGAATAAAATATTTGATATTTGATATAAATGGGCGAGTAGGGCAAAAAAGGGCAGAGTAGTACATTGGAGAAATCACTAGAAACAATAATGGAAGGAGATTGATAGAGTTTTGTATGCTAAATAATCTTATAGTAACAAATACTAGCGAAAGTATAATTAGGGGAAAAAGATCAATAACCGATTATATAGTAGTCAACCGAGAATTTAGAAAAGGAGTAAAGGACACAAGAGTAAGACGATGACCTGAAATATATTCGGACCGGTATCTAGTTTTGACGAGAATAAAAATAGGCACTGTGAGTATAAACAAAAAGAGTGAAATGAAGAAGTAATTAAAACATATAAATAAAGGGATGATGGGGCAGCTCAAATATACAAAGAGAAAATAGGAACGGAGTTCACTAAGATCAAATAAATTATAATCAGCATGTCACTAGAAGATGCATGGAGAAATATCAATGAAATATTAATAAAAACAGTGAGAGGAACGTGTGGATATATCAAAATCAACAAAACTAAAAAACAAACTAGATCGTGGAACGACGAAATAAAAATGGAAGTTAAAATGAAAAAACAACAATGGAAAAAGTATCTCAAGAACAGAACTATAAGGCTTGTCGCACACTGGGTCCGCTCGTCTCCGCTCACCTCAGCCTTTCAGCCCAGAAAAATATAAAACCCGTGTATTTAAATAGAAACGCACATACTGCGTCCGTTCAGCTCAGCTTGGATCCGTTCCGCTCCTTTCCGCTCCTTATCCTATGTTTGTAAAGAATACTAGGCCGGAGGTCGGATGCTGGCGGATGGTTCACGCAGGCGCAACACTAACGTTTTCATATATGCGCTAAGGCATTTATCCAACCAGGATAGCAGCACATATTTAACTCTCCCGTAGGAGAGGTGGGAGTGGTTTGAGTGTGTGGAAAAGTGACGTAGCTGAGCGGATGCAAAATGTGGAAAAATGACGGAGCTGAGAGGAGCGGACCCGATCGGATCTGATGTGAGCTGAACGGAGCGGATCCAGTGTGCGACAAGCCTAATAAGTATAAAAAACAAAGAATGAATGTCAAAATATTATTGAAAACATTGAAGCAACAATCTTGGGCAGAATTCGGACGCAAGATGGAAGAGGATAGCAAAGGACACCAACAGTTAGTTTACAGAGTTTTATAAATACTACGAAAAGTAAAACCGAATAAAAGCACATCAAATGTCATCAAATCTAAGGAAGGAAATTTAATAGAAAACGAGAGAAATATAATGACTCGGTGGAAGGAGTACTTTGAAGATATGCTAAATACAATATAAAATAATGCAGGAAATAAAACAGAAGAAAAAAATGAATACATAGGGAACAAGGAGAAAATGATAAATGAAGAAATAAAGACAGAAGTAACTGAAGCAATAAAAATGTTAAAACGGGGTAAGGCGGCTGGACATGATTGAATAACAACGGAGATGGTAAAGAACATGGACAACAATGGAATAGCGGTATTCGTAATTTTTTTAAACAAAATTTGAGATGAAGAAAAGATACCTGAAGACTGGGAAATAGAAGTAATATTACCACTCCATTAAGGATGCAATAACTATAGGGTTATAACTTTGAAGTGTACGATGGTCAAGATCAGAGCCGGCCTTAGACCGGGGCGAGCGGGGCCCACGCCCTGGGCCCCGCAGCCTTATGCGAAACGACAGGTTTAGATTTTACATTGTTTTTCATTACTTTTTGCTTTACTACTAAGTAAAGATAGATGTTTATTTTCCTTTTTTTATTTTTTTTTGTGCAAAACAAATAAAAAGTATTTATTATTCTTGTTTTGTCATAACAATTAAATTTCAAATTCCAATATTATTTTATAGATTTTAAATTATAAAAAAAATTGTCTAAGGGGCCCAGTAATTTTTTTTTTGCCCTGGGCCCCGCACTTACTACGGATGGCCCTGGTCACGATATATGAGAGAATCCTGGAGAAATGATTAAAAACTGAGACAGAAGCTCAGTTAGAAGAAGCCCAGAGCGGTTTCAGAAAAAAACTCTTCTATTCACTTAATAATACATATATAAGAAACAAAGAGATTTCGAAGAAAACGAAAATGACAGTGTACAATACTATATTCAAGCCAATTTTGACATAAGGTGGTGTAAGCTGGATGCTAAGCAGTCAAATGAAAAGCAAAATACCGGCGTTAGAAATGAAATAATTAAGAAGCGCGTAAGGTATTACTAGAAGAGACAAAATACGAAATGAAACAGCTAGAGCAGAGCTTAATGTCGAACCAGTTCAGGGAAGCACAAAAAAAAAACGATTAAAGTGGTTTGGGCATCTAGTAAGGATGGAGGATAGAAGACAAAGGAAAAGAGTATGACTAGCTATAGGAAAACATGGAAGACCAAGGAATACATGGCACCAAGCAGTGGCAGAATCGCTGAAGGAACGAGGAACATCTTGGAACAAGGGGCTTAAAAAACAAGCCCATTCTTTCTTGTTTTTTAAGCCCCTTATTCCAACATATTCCTCGTTCCTTCAACGATTCTGCCACTGCTTGGTGCCACGTACAACATTTATTTGTCCATGTAACATTTATTTATGAATAAAATTGGGTTAATTTATTTTGTTGTAGTAATATTATGTATATTTATTACCCTTTACGGGTTTATAAATTGATTCCAAAATTTTTACATCACCCAATACATATATAAATAAAACTAATACTTAATATAAATAAAAAGAGAAAAAGAAAAAATAAAAAATAAAAAAATAAACATATGCTAATCAAACTAAAAACAAAAAAAGAAAGTCACTAAATTCCTATCCCTAAACCGATTACCTGCTTCCCGCCCCACATATTGCTCTTCTTCTCTTCCTCACCTTTCTTCATCCAATCTATCCCTCTTCCATCCTCGTTTAAAATCTCTTCTCTACACTCATCTCTTTCTCTCATTTCTGTACATTCGTTCAGCAAGTGCTCTATTGTTTCCTTGTTTTCTCCACACATCCTGCATATTCTGTTCCTATCCTCCATCCAAAATTTATTCTCTCTCTCTCTCTTCATTTCCACATCTGAATCTTGCCATTGTCACTCCCTCTTTTCTTCTCTCTCTTCCTAGGTACTTTGGCAGTTCTTCCGTTATTATTTTTTCATATTTCCCATTGTACCTAGAGTCCCTAATTCTTGCTCTCCTTTCTTGCCTTTGCACATCTCTATTTCTCTGGACTAATTCCTCTGTCATTACTCTGCCTCTCTCTCTCATTCTTTCTATCTCCGCTCCTGAATACCGTTTCTTTCTAGATATGCCTCCCTCTCTATCCACACCCTCTTTCCTATTTCTTTCCTTTTTTCTTTGAGGCACTCTTGCAGAATGCTGCACTCTCCTCTCTCTATCACTCTCTCCTCAAAACTTATTGCTCTCTTTCCTGCTTCTATTCTTATTCCATCTCTTTTCTAATCCTCTCTCTACCTACTCCTAGCACCCATTTCAAATATTTTTCTTGCACTCTTTCCAGCCCTTCTTGCTCTCTCCATCCCCATATTTCCGCTCCATACATCATCACACTTTACACCAGGCTATCAAACATCATCACTCTCCTTCTATAGTCGTGTCCAAATTTTCTCTCTCCTATTCCCCATCCGCTCCTAGTATTTTATTAGCTTTCTTTACTAGCTCTCTCACGTGTGCTGTTTCAGTATTTCTATCATTAAACACGTACCCTAGGTATTTAAATTCTTTTACTTCTTCAATTTTCTCCTTCTCCCATCTCCACTCAATTACTCTTCTCCTGCCACCCCCTTTTCTAAACACCATCATCTTGGACTTCTCCCCATTCACTGTCAGCTTTTTCCTCCTCATATATTTCTCCATGTTTCTTATCATTTCTTTCATCCCTTTTTCGTCTCTTGCTAGCACCACCAAATCGTCCGCGTAGGCTAGGGACCACACTTTTTCTTTGCCCACCACAACCCCACCCGTCTGCGCCTTGCTGAACTTCTTCTCTATATCTCTAATAAACGCTTCAAACAGGCTGGGGCTTAGTGGGCAGCCTTGTCTCAATCTCTTAAGAGTATTAAAAGCTTCGCTCACCCTTTTACCAACTCTCACTCTACTTATTGTCTCTTCATAAATCTCTTCTAGTTTTGATACCAGATGCTCCTTTATCCTTTTCTTTCTCAGACATTCCCACAGTGCCTCTCTTGGCACATTATGAAAGGCCGCCTTCAGGTCCACAAATAATGCATACATCTTGCCACCCCTCTCTTTGTATCTCATTCCCTACTATGTGATTCAAGATGTATACATAATCCATTGTCCCTCTCCCTTTCCTAAATCCCGCCTGCCCGTCTGGTATCACACCCCGCTCCTTCATTTCCTTCGTCAATCTCTCTTCCACAATCATTGCATATATCTTATATGCCGTATTGAGCATGGTGATCCCCCTATAAATACTTGCTGTTTCCCTTTCTCCTTTCTTATATATGGGGCATATTATCCCCTCTTTCCACTCCTGTGGGAAGCCCTCTCCCTTCCACACTCCATTCATTATCTCTAACAACCTGTCAGCTTCCCTTTCAGTTCCATATATCCACGATTCATTCTGCATACCGTCCCTCCCCGGTGCCTTTTTCTTTTTCAGTTTACTCAGTTGTTGTTCTAATTCTTCTCTTGTTATCTCTTCTATTTCTCCCACACTGTGTTGACTCTTTTTCTTTTCTTGTCTGATTTCATCACCACCCAGCAGCTCACTGAAGTACTTTCTCCATTCCTCCATAGTAATTCTATTACTTTCTCTATTACTTTCTACTCTTTCTACTTTTTTCTTTCTTTCCCTATTTATGTATTTCCATACCTCTTGTTCCGTCTTTATGCCTTTCATCTTTAGTTCTTCTTTCATCCGTTTCTTTTGCTTCTTCTCTTTCCTTTCGTACTCTTCCTTAGTTACTTTTCCTCTTTTCCAATTTCTTAATTTCTTTCTTACTGCTTGCTTCCCTTCCCTGCATTCTTCACACTTGTCTCTATCACTTTTTTTGCTGTTGCATTTTTACGCGATCACCCAGTTCTTTCACTTTTTCGTTTATCCCTTCCTCTTAGTATCTTGCCTCCCTAAGTCTTGTTCTATAATTTTCTATTCCGTCTTCCGTCCAGATATTCTTCACAATTTTTCTTCTAACATCCTTCTCACTCCTTCTATCTTTCTTTCTTCTTTTGTCTTCACTTCCAATGGCATATGATCCGACTCGACTCTTTCTCCCACCTTGAATTCTTCTATTTCATCACATGCTTCTTCATTCACCATAACATAGTCTATAACTGTCTCCCCTCTTGGTCCGATATATGTGTACTCCGCTTTCTCATCTCCTATGCTTTTTCCATTAGTATGTCCCACCCTCTTTCTTCTACTAGACTAAGCAGTAGTCTCCCTTCGGCGTTTTCTGTTGCATCTTTTGTTGGTCTTCTATCTATTGTTGTTTGTTCTTCTTCTATCCGTATTCCTTTTTCCCCAATTCTTGCGTTAAAATCCCCCCCAATCACCGAAGTTTCCTCGTCTTGCTGTTTCACTCGCTTTTCTAACATTCTATTTGTTTCTTTCATACTTCTGCTGTATATTGTTATAATTCTCCATTTTCTCTGTCAACTTTTCACCGTTCTTTCCATAATCCCTCTTTCTTCTTTTGCTTCGGTTCTGCTTTCTTCTTCCAAACCCTTTTTCACTCCCATTATTATCCCCCCTTTAGCTCTTCTTTTCCTGCTTACCCTCTCTGCAAATTGACACTTCCACTTAAACTCTTTCGGCATTATTTTTTCCAATTTTTCCCACCCCTTCTCTTCCACCCACGTTTCTACCATTCCCACTATGTCAAATTTTCCCAAATATTCCCAAAACTCATTGTCTTTGTTTTTTATCCCCGCTGCGTTCCAGTATACTATTCTTAATTGCTCCTTTTATTCCTTATTCCTCTCCGTGTTCGTTTTCCGTTTTCTGTCCGGTCGTCTTTTCCTTGTGCTCTTATTCAAAAATGTGTTGTATTTAACTCCCCCTTTTCATCATCCCACTTAAAGCCTTTTCCGTCTATCCATATCTTTTTATAACCGAGTTTCACTCCCCGTCCTTTTTGTCGCTCTTCTTTGGCTTGCGCTCTTAATTCCTTCTGCATGTCTCATTCCTTCTTCGTCAGATCGTCTTCTATGTATACTCTCTTTTCCCTTTTTTCTGTTAGTCATCTTATTTTCCATAACTTTCCGCTTTTCGCCCCAGCTCCCAATTTCCGCCACCAACATTTAATTCCACTTACTTTATACATCTATTTCACCGTCACTTCTACCTCTAATTCTGCCTTTATCCATTTTTCCAGATTCTTCTCGTTCTCACAATCCCCTTCGTCCAGTCCGGTTACTACAATATTCTTTTTTCTCATTATTTTTTCCTTCTCTTCCATTTTCTCCTCCAGTATTTGCATTTTTTCCCTTTATCTTCCTTTATCTCCCTTATATCTTCCATAATTTTTTTCAGCATCTTCATTTCCTCACCCATTTTCTTTTTAGCCGGTGATCTTTCCAGTTTCTTACTTTTTAGAAAGGTCTTCTTCTGACTTCTTTCTTCTTTCTTCTGACTCTCTTCCCTCTTCTCTTTTTCTTTTATAATCTTCGTCTCGGTTGCTTTCACTCTCACTTTTTTTAATTTTTTCCTTTTATTTTTAAAAAAAAAATTTCTTATCGCGCGCCGTAAAAACGCGTCACAATAAAAAGCTCAATCCGCAAAACCCGCTTCACAAAACACTGCTCCGATGTCTGCTCCGCTCAACCGCTCGAATAGGAATCCACATTTTATTTTGTTGTATTAATTTGATTTATTGTTATGGTATCTGTAATAGGAATGTACCTTTACTCCTTAGTGTATGTAATTAAGGTTTATTGATTATATATATATATATATATATATAATATATATATATATATATATATATATATATATATATATATATATTGTTGCAGTTGTTGAACTTTGCGACCCGGTATTTTTTTTCCGTGGCCCGGTGCCGGGTCGTGACCCGGCATTTGGGAAACTCTGGTTTAAGGTATTACTACAAGAGACAAAATGCGAAATGAAACAGTTAGAGCGGGGCTTAATGTCAAACGAGTTCAGGCAAGCACAGAAAAAAAAAACGATTAAAGTGGTTTGGGCATCTAGTAAGGATGGAGGATAGACAAAGGAAAAGAGTATGACTAGCTATAGGAAAACATGGGAGACCAAGGAATGCATGGCACCAAGCAGTGGCAGAATCGTTGAAGGAACGAGGAATATCTTGGAATAAGGGGCTTAAAAAACAAGAAAGAATGTGCAACATTTATTTATGCATGAAATTGGGTTAATTTATTTTGTTCACTTAATTTGATTTATTGTAACGGTAAGTAACGGCTATAATAGGATCTTGTAATAAGTACCTTTACTTCTTAGTGTATATAATTAAGGTTTATTGATTATATATCTATATATCCATATATATATATATATATATATATATATATATATTATATATATATATATATATATATATATATATATATATATATATATATATAAATTAATGTAAAAGAAACTTACATTTCAGAGTCAAACATTACGAGATGTTTCCATTCTTCTTCGTTTGATTTATAGGAGTCAAGAATATGGTATATTAAATCTACGTCCACTTTATCAGTTTTAAAGGTTTCGCCTATATTTCTAGCGATATCATCAAAATGCGATATGTACTGGTTATGCTTAGAAGTGGTCATTTTCGTCTATACGAATTTAGTGTTGCAAATTACCCGGTAACCGTTATGTATGTATAGGCTCTTCCACATTGGTTTTGCGAAAGTTATATTTAGTTGATACAATAAACAATTCTGTATGAAGTGGAGATAAAAATTCATAGAATTTTCCAAATATATTTTTTTTATAAATCTTGCATTATACGTAACTGATATTTTTGCATTCTTTAATTGGAACGACAGAACAACAAATATATTAATAGTGATATTAGTTTTTTCAACATTATTAGCAGAACAGTGTTCAAAATAATTTATAGATTCAGATTATCTAAAATTAAGTATCATAAGTTCATATATCTTAAATAAATGAACCTCCTAGCTCTCCCTTCATATCACAAGGTAATATTTAAAGAATCGTAAGATTATTTTAAAGATAGGATTTTGTGAAACGTTATTTATGATAATATTTATAAAAAAGTTATTTAATTATATTTTTAGTGTTGTCGTATGATGTCGTTAGAGGAATATATACATGTATATATTATATATATATATATATATATATATATATATATATATATTATATGTAATATATATATATATATATATATATATATATATATATATATATATATTCATACGCATACTGTATACGCATAAGTATGCGTCTAACGGTTGACCCGCACGGACGCATATATCTCTTGAGAATGGCGAATGTTAGTTCGCCGAAACGTCGAGAATCCGGTTCTTTTCAGAACCAACCCTCAACATCAACGCGGAATCCCCGAGAAAACAATACAACACAGGTATCTATCCGCGAAAACCTCAAATACAACATATATATATATATATATATATATATATATATATATATATATATATATATATACGCGACACCGGGGTGGCGCATACTAAAAGCTAAAGAAAATGGGGGTTTAGTGACAGTCTTGTCTGTCTATATAATTCAAGATAATATAAGATTGCTATCTTTTTGTTATGTTCGTAATTGCGAATCTAAAAATGATAAGAATATAAGTATTACAAATTATATTTTCAAGCTTTACAACTTGAGGATCATCCTTTGCGTTTACAATTTTGCCGCTGGTTTCTACAAAAACATGCTTAAATTCCAAACTTTTCATCCATTGTATTGGCGACGGATGAAGTTTACAAAACCAGTCACGAGACTCATATTTGGACTGTCGAAAATCCACACGTGTGTTGCCAAATCGATTAAATAAAAATGATTCTCTCGTCGTATATATCCGTCTACAAATGTGGCTTCTCCAAATTCGCGAACCACCATTTTAATCGTTTAGTTCGACAACAGATATTGTGTTTGAAAATAAATGGAATGGTCGAGGTGGTCCTGTTCCATGGCCTCCTCGGTCACCTGACATTAACTCCCTGGGTCTCCTTAATTCTTCTTGAAATTGATGTCGCTCATGTTTCTGGTTGACAGCCCAACTGTCACCACTGCTCTCCGGTTGGACGATCCCGGACCCTTCACGTATCTTTGCTATTTTGCTTGTCCTGACCCTTCTGTCCACACTTGTCACAGGCGTAATTGTTTTTGCAGTACTTTTTGAAATTACCTTTCTTTTCACACTTGAAACAGCTGGCTCGTATGTTGGCCTGTTTCGTGATATTGTGCAATCCCTGCTCGCCGCTTCTCCTGACGAATAATGCGATCCCTGCTGCCATCACCTTGGTTTGCTGGCTATCATCAAGGCGATCCTCGCTCCATTAGTGAGTCGATCGTCTTCTCGGGTATTTTGTTCTTTACTGATTATCATGAACTTTGTCTTGTTGGTGTTTATTTCCAAACCATATTGTCGACTGTATGATGTAAAACTGTCCATTAGGAATTGTAAGGAAGCTAGGTTGTTTGAAAAAATAACGACATCATCTGCGTACCTTATGTTATTCAATCGTTCTCCATTTAGCAGGATTCCAGCATCAATATCTTGCAGGGCTTCTCTAAAGATGTATTCCCAGTACAGATTGCAAATTACAGGAGATATTATGCATCTCTGCCTTACGCCACGTAATATTTGAATCTCTTCCGTTGTCTCTCTGTCTACCCTCAATGACCATATTAATATGGCTTAATTTAGGCATTCTCATAATTATCGACAATATTTGTAGTTTATTATTTTTTGTTTTTTTTAGTATTGATTCAGTACCTAAACTGATTAAATTTATTTTTACTAAAGTAAATTGTTTAGATTATTGATTGTGAGCCCGAGACAATTTTAACTGAATCGTCTTATATATGGCCTAGTAATTTTCATCCAGTATTTACATAATTTGTGTCTCTTATGCAAACATATGTAATTATTATAATTTTAAACTATTTATATGAAGTCGTTGACATGTATATGTGCTAATATGTTTCACTGTATTTACTACCGACAAATCTATTGGTACTAATTTTAAATGTACATAATGTAAATGTAGTAATAATTTGCGTGAATATAACTTTAAAATACACTTTTACACCTGGACAGAATATCTTAATGAACATACAGTTAGAATATTGATAATAAACATTATTTGCAAAAAATAAATGCATTTGTAGAGAAAGTCAATAGAACATAAAGTCAATTAGGTTTATCTAGTCAAATAATGTAGTTTAGCACCTTTTAATAATTGCAGACCCCTAATGTACACAAATGTTTTAGCGCATCCTCTGTTTATATTAGGAGTACCGAAAAGTAATCCATTTTTTTTTAAATGTTGTGACTTCTAACCTCTTATACTGGTTTCTGTCAGCAGGTAAACTGATTATGTGAAATAAATTTGGTTGGCTAAACCCCAATCTACCATTTTTTGCTGAGTTTAGATTATTTGAGTAAACCGTTTAAAAATGGCAAGTCAATTCGTAGACGAAGTATACCTGTGCCATTGTATGCGATTTCTCTTTGATCAAGGTTTAAAGGCAATTTCTGCGGTGGAATCAATTAATGCAGTATACGGCAAGATAGTAACAGCAAACAAATGCCAGTTCTGGTTCAGAAAGTTTAGAGAAGGTGACACCAATCTCTCAGATGCTCCACGAAGTGGAAGACCTAGTTATTTCAAAGAGGACGCTCTAAAAGAACTGATGAAACCATATCCGCGACTAACCATTCAAGAAATGTCTGAGAGGCTCTCTGCATCCTGGTCAACTGTTCAGGAACACTTATAAAAATTGGCAAAGTCAATAAACATGGTGTGTGGGTTCCCCATGCATCAAAAGTGTCGAATGATTTGTTCCTTTTTGATTACAAGGTACCATGCCACATTACCACCTGGTTAAACGATAATTGGAGAAGTATACCGACAACAATTGACCAGATTGAATCAGAAATTAAGTCAAAAACGTCCGGCGTAGGTTAACAGAAATGGCGAAATCTTGCTTCACGATAATGCAATACCACATTCTGCGAAAGACACCCAAGATCATTTAAAACAAATGGGTTGGGAAGTTTTGCCACATCTGCCATATTCTCCAGACCTGGCGCCATCGTATTACCACTTATTCAGATTATTAGAACATCATATTTGCAATAAAACATATAGGAATCAAGATGCCAGCGAAAATGACACACTCATTTTTTAATCAGAAGATCAGAATCCTGAATTTTTCAAAAAGGGTATTCAAAATCTGGTAACACGTTGGCAAGAGGTTGGCAAGAGGTAATAAATGATTTTTTACTTTTTTGTAAAAAAAAATGGATTATTTTCCGGTACCCCAATACTAAGTAGTAGTATTATATTTGTTTTCTAAATATAAAATTGTTAAAATGATATTAAAAGCCGTTTACAGTTTATCTAGGATGAACCTGCAACACTCTTTTCGCAAGCAGCGAATTTCGCTTCTCGCATCATTTTAGAATTTGCGAATGCCGATAGCAACTTTTCTCAGCCTACAAGTGAGCGGCTATCCGCTATATATTGGTTGAGAATTGTAGAGTATTTAATAATATATTATATTTTAGTCAACGTAGAGGTTTGTAGGACGAGATAATTAGTCAACTTTCTCTGTTATTACTTATTTTTTGCGATGAACAAAAAATGAAACGTACAATTAGTAATAGCTTTTAAATATTGTTTGTGTCTAACTAGTTTTGAAATACGACTAAGTTAGTGTTTTAATTAATAATTGCTTTATAAAACTGGTTTTTAAAACAATTTTGGAAAAAAATATATTTACTATTATTTATGATTACATATCGACGAACAAATTAAATGCAACACGGAATAAAATATATTAAAAGGTTTTTATTAAAATTCACTAAAAAGAAGATTTTTTTTCGTGTTGACTATAAATAAAAGGGTGGAACGCTAAACTATTGATGTTATCAACGCTAAACTATTGATGTTATTTGTTAACTATTGATGTTATCTTCAATGGCGCACCGCGCTTTTACTTATATTCCACACGGACAAAAAATATTTTCTCCTTTTTAGTGCATTTTAATAAAAAAATGGATTTTTGAAAGCTTTTTTCATTTATTTTGTGTGTGTGTGTGTGTGAACTTTTGTGTGAACATTCTTTGATTAGCTGGCCTCGATTCTGCTCACCATGCATTCATTCTATAAACAATATACCGAAATATTCGGTCCCCGGCATATTTTCAGGTGATTTGGGAGGAATTGGGAGGAATAGACAAATTAAAAACGATCCATTTAGATCCCGGAGACAAATTAATTTCCCTTGATGTAGTATCTTTGTTTCCAGAAGAGCAATTAATTAAAAATTTTGACATTGACAGAAAAATATGAGACGAATATATTAGGCTAACAAAATTATGCATGGAACAAAACATCTTTAGCTTCAATAACAATTACTACAGACATTTGGCACAGCTATGGGCAATCCACTCTCCCCATTTCTAGCAAATATCTTTCTAAACCATGTAGAAAATCAAATCGTATAAAAATGCCACCACACCTTCCCAAAATTCTGGTGCAGATACGTAGACGATATATTAGCAATAATTAGTAATAAATTCCATGTAAACAATTTTCTAGATTACATCACTCACTTACTCAAATTCACGGTAGAGAACGAAATTGACAAAAAACTAGCTTTCTTAGACATCCCACTAATTAATCGCAATAGCTATTTTGAATTCGACATTTACCGAAAAAACACAAAAACGAATAACTACATTTCTTCATCGTCCTCAACACCAACAACTCTCTCTAGTCCATAGACTTATAAACGTACCATTAAGCCCAGATAGATTCAAGGTAGAATATGACAAAAATTATAGAAATTGCTGAGCAAAATGCTTACCGAAAAATTTTAATAAAAAAGATTCTTAATCAACACCAAAAGAAACAAACTTTAAAGGAGTCTACCACACTATCCCTCACTAATGAACAATCGCAGAAGAAATACATTAAAATCACCTTCCACCCAAAAATTTATTACAAACTAAGACATTTGTTCACTAAATTTGATTTTACACCGATCTCGCATATTGAGAATTGGAAGTCCTTAGACTAGGGCCACATAGTCACCTTGCGCCTATGGCCACAAGTAATGTAAACGCGCCCCTGCTTGACAGAGAACTATTTTATTAGAATACACAAAGAAAGTAGATAAGCAAAGTTCCATAAGTCTCCATAACCCTTTAAAGATAAAAAGAATTCTCGGCAGCTCCTTTGACAAGATAGACAAAATGAAAAAATTTGGCATATATAAAATAACTTGTGAGACTTGTGTGACAAAATCTATATAGGACGCAACATTGAAACCAGATTTAAAGAACATATATACATGATAAAATGCCGTGATCCATATAGATCATCTCTCGCATCACATAAAATGGAAACCGGACATAAACAGAATAAAATAATACTTCTAAAAGATAATAATTAAAAAAACCTGGACACCTTAGAAGCCATTTATATGCATAAAAATAGAAATAATCTACTCAACACAGACATCAGCATGCTATCCAATTCTTTATTTTCCTTAATCCCTTAGGTATTCCCCATTCAATAACTAAACGATTATTTTTTTTTTAATTTTTATATTTAAGGAAGTTTGTTTTTGTTCTCAGAAAGTAATCCCCCACTGTTAAAAAAAAAAATCACGGTCATATATATATATAAGCTTTGTTGGTATTTTGAAAATTAGTTATACTGATGATGTTAACTTTGTTAACGAAATGTATACATTTATATTATAAATATAATTTTTGAAGAAAAGACAAAAGTGTTTCGTTTTTAATCTATAACAATTATTGAGTCTTTTTGTATGATTTTCTATGACGTAGGATGGTTTCGCCAATTCTATCTTATCTGTAAAGAAATAAAAATAAATCTAGAACTTTGCTTATCTACTTTCTTTGTGTATTCTAATAAAATAGTTCTCTGTCAAGCAGGGGCGCGTTTACATTACTTGTGGCCATAGGCGCAAGGTGACTATGTGGCCCTAGTCTAAGGACTTCCAATTCTCAATATGCGAGATTATAGTAAAACCACATTAAAAAATACCAATTAGGTACGTAAGAGTATTTTACGATACGTCTATCGTATAAAGTTTTACCTGCAATATAATTTCATAATTTACTTAGATTTATAAAAAAGGTAATAATTTTATAAATGTCAAGAATGACTTTTTATAAATTAATTAATGAAACGTAAACATTTCAATCGCGAATTGTTATGACATTTTTTCTATTTTGAATCTGTATTGGACTCATAACGGCACTCATATGCGTGCGGCTATGGCTCGCCGAGTGCTGTTATGAGTAAATTTTTTCAAAGTTGGCACTCAAATTCAGAGCTGTCAGTGTCAAATTATCGACGAGATAGTTTTGAGGTTATGTGATGTGTGGAAATGGCGAATACTCAAATTTAATTAATTAATGGTAATAAATAATATAACACATATTTAATTTAAATTCTGTCCATCAATGGTACTATCATTAAAAACGTTTGTAGTGACATTGAATGTTTCTTGTCCATTACTCTCGTCGTTTTCTAAAATTAGACGACGTGGTGGACGGGACATGAACTACATACTTTGGGTTTGAATCCTCTGAAAGATTCTGTGTTTCCTTTAGTAAAAACAGTCATGCGATTAATTTTCAATAACCATACAAAAAATAACAACAATGCAATGATACCTTTTTTTTCACTATTAATCACGGAAAAGTGCCAATTTATTCATCACACTTTGTCAAATTTTGCCGCTTATTGTCGTCAACCGCCAAAAGTTGGTTTGACCTTGCTTAGTTGGCAATTTGTGGCCCCCTAAAATCGGAGGCCCTAGGCGCGCGCCTTGTACGCCTATGCCTAAAAGCGCCGCTGCTGTCACGGTCATAGGGGCCCCATTATCCTAATGTGCCCAGGGCCCCCAATAGGTTAAAGCCCTGGCCGTACTAAGCGCCCCACGGCGATTGCTTAGGTTGACTGGTGTACAAGCCAACGGTTTTATAAAACGACATTATTTCCAGTGTGCGCTTCATGTGAAATGTCCCATATAATAAGTTGTAATATACGCAACTAGATAACTTAGCTATTATTATTTAGAAAATTTGACATTGTAGGCCAAACTTCATTTCTGTTGAGAACTACCCGGTACGCTGTGTAAGTATAAAATTACCACTTACAGTTAATAATGGCCGCAACCATCCTATTCATTAATACGCAACCATTCAACCATCAACCATCCTATTCATTCTTCTTCTTTTGGTGCCTATCCGGTCCGGGTGTTGGTGATCTTTCTGGCTATCGTTATCTTATTCTCGGCTGCTCTAAAAAGCTCGGGGTTTTCAGAGAGAATCATGTTCTTAATTTATTTGGACAAGAAATCCTCCTGCGGCCTGGGCCGCGTTTACTGGGGATTTTCCCTTGTAGTATTTGTTGTAGTAAACCATATCTCTTTTCATTACGCATTAAATGGCTCAGGTACTACAACTTGCGTGCTTTTATGGTGGTTATCATCTCCTTGGATTTAATTCAATCCTTCGAAGAACTTCTTCGTTGTTTACGTGGTCCACCCAAGAAATCCTCAAGACTCTGTGATACAGCCACATTTCAAATGCTGTCAGCTTCTTTATGGTGGTCTCAGTCAGAGTCCAGGACTCTGTCCCATAAAGCAAGACGGAGAAGACATAGCAGCGGAGTAGTCGCAGCTTAGTCGTCATCGACAAGGAACGACATTTAAAAACTGATGACATTTTAACGAAGACAGCCCTTGCCTTTTCTATGCGGCATCTTATTTCCTGTGAGTGATTCCATTGGTCATTTAGTATAGTTCCCAGGTATGTGTATGTATTGACTCGTTTAATGTGTTAGTTATTAGGGGTTATCAGATCCACACGTGGTATGTGTTATTTTTGCTGATCACCATATTTATGGTTATTTATGTTTATATCGGGCCCGTACTCCAGACTTGCCTCTATCACTCTTGTCATAGTCTCTTGTAGGTCTTCTAGACTATCTACGATAATTACGGTGTCGTTCGCATACTTAAGTTATTTAGTCGTTTTCCATTTACAAGTATTCCCGCGTTATTGTTTCCAGGGCTTTATTAAATATATGTTCTGAGTATATGTTAAACAATATCGGCGACAGAACGCACCCCTGTCTAACTCCTCGTAATATCTTTATTGCTTCTGATCTGTCTCCATCTACGTTTATGCAAGCACTTTGATTCCAGTAGATGTGCGATTATCATCAAGTCTCGGTCGTCAATCTCCACCTGTTTTAGTATTCCCATGAGTTTATGGTATTGCACTCTATCAAAGGCCTTACTGTAATCCACAAAACAGGCACAATCCACAGTTATCATCCCGGCATCTCTGAATCAACACTTGGATACTAAATAGCGCTTCTCTTGTGCCCACAGCGTCTCGAAAACCCGAACTGTGTTTCTGACATGTGCTCTTCACATACTTTGTAGATCCTTCTGTGTATGATTTTTAAAAATGCCTTTAATAGATTACTCATGAGGCTAATCGTTCTGAAATCTTCGCGTTTCTTTGCTCCTGGTTTCTTTGGTAGTGTTATAAATTCCGACTCTAACAATTCCTGTGGAATGTTCCCTGTTTCATAAATGCGGTTAAATATGCGTGTTATTTGTTTTACGCCTTCAACGTCAAGAAGCTTCATGAATTCTGCGTACAAATTATCCGGGCCAGAGGCTTTTCCTTCTTTCATTTGTCTGATTGTCGCCCGCACTTCATCAACCGTTATATGTAAAAGTCATGGGCATAAGTGTATTGGGGTGGCCAGGAACAGGACATTGCTTCATGGACGAATACCAAATCTACTACTCAGGGACAGCCACAAATGAACACCAGGAGTAGGATTTATAATTGACAAGTCAATACAAAGCTATGTCTCTAATTTCACACCCATATCGGAGAGAATAGCATTATTGCAGATTAGTACAAGTCCCGCACCAACCAATATCATTCAGATCTATGCCCCTACAGCAGATAAAAGCGAGGAAGAAATAGAAAACTACTATGAACTGTTGTATACATATAATGGACTTCCAAAACATCAGATGACAATAATAATGGTCAATTTCAACGCTAAGATTGGTCAAGGACGAACAGGAGAATATATCGGACCTTATGGATTGGGAGAGAAAAATGAATGTGGCGATCGATTAAATATATTTGCGACTGAAGAACAATTGATAATACTTAATACATCCTATAAACAACCGCCAAGAAGACTTTACACGTGGAAAGCACCCAGTGATTCCGTAAACCATGTGGTTAGAAATCAAATAGACTATATCTTAGTGAATAAGAGATACCGAAATTCCTTTGTCTCTGTCAAAACGTACCCGGGAGCTGACATAATGTCTGACCACAACCCATTAGTGGGCGCAATAAGGATTAAAATGAAATAGATCAAGAAAAAAACAACTAACAAGAAATATAATATAAGAAAACTAAAAATCCAGATATACAATCTCAAGTGAGACAAGAACTGGCAGAGCAAATGCAAGTATGTGAGATCAATGACGAGATAGATATGCAGATTAGGAGACTTAATGACATTGTAGAAACCATGGGTGAGAAACATGTAAAACCAGACAAACACGTCAAGAGAAAATCGTGGATGACAGACGAAATTATACAGTTGATGGAACAAAGAAGGCAGTTGAAAAATAAAAGTACGGCTGTATACATACAAATACATAAAATGATACAAAAAAAGATAAGGGAAGCTAAGAACACTAAGCTAGAAGCAGACTGCAAAGATATAGAAGCGTTGCAAGAAAAGCACGATAGTTTTAATGTACACAAAGAAGTTAAAGAAGCAGCAGGTATCTTTAGGAAAAGGACGGCAAACGGAGTAGTAAACAACTTAAATAAGGTTATTATAGAGAAACAAGAAAAGATACATGTCTGGAAAGACTACATTAAACAACTCTTTAAGGACACTCGACCACAACTACTACCAATGACAATCATTTCTTTTCATTTCTTGAATTGCGTTTTGTGCTTTTCCTGCCTGGTATAATGTTCTCGCGTTCCATATACTTATCTTTACATATGTACATATCTTTGTGGTTGACTCGGAGATTCTTAGCAGCCTCTGACCATTTAAGGTCTGCCGGGGACTGAGGCCCATATTTTGTTTGTGCTCAGCCATGAATGATTGTACTAGGAATAAAATACATGGTAGTTTTCCGTTGCTTTCCGTGCACAGTAGCATTGCAGTTCTTGATAATATTTTATCCACGCCTCTGCTGTCTGATTTTCAGCCATGTCAATCGTCATGATTTCTGCCTGTATTCAGTTTTAGACAACCAGATGCCGTTGTCTAATTGCTAGTTTTGGTCAGCCCCGAGTATTCCTCGGTACCATCCATATCTGGAAGGCGTTCCCCTATCTGCCATATGGGGAGGCTCTCGATGGAGGACTAGCAACCCCACACATATTATTATATTACTATTATTAAGTCCCATAAAGAGACAGAAAATTTGACACTAAAATAATTTGACATTTCAAACGAATTTTTTTTTTTTTAAACCAAATTCACTTTGTTTTTAACACAATTTTAACACTAACACCAATCTAAAGTTAACTTTTTGATTTTTCACTATAATTTCTCTATATATAAACTTTATAACATTCAAAAATAAATAATTTCAACGAGCAAATTTTTGTACGTCTAACTTGTTTATTAAAAATTTCCTATTCATTAAAAATAGTTATTTTTGCGCATTGTGGTTTTTAACATTAATACATTTAACAGAGTTTCAACAAAAAGAGTAGTTTATGATACAAGTGTGTGAAGAAGGGCTTCTGTCACTCATTGACCATGAGTTACGAAGTTTAACTGCCTTCGGCTAGTTCTTTATCGCAATAAGTAAAGCCTTTCACACACGTGTATTATACATTATTTTATCTACGAAGCATTGTAAAATGCTATTGAATCTATAAAAAATAATGTTTTCTTACCGATAATATTGAAAAATTGTAATTTTGATACAATACAAAAAAAAAACATCAAATCACTGACACAATAAGGTTAGAACATTCAGCGCCTCCGTGAAAAAAATGCAATTTATTAAAAAGCGCAGTTACGGGAACACTATTTGGTCGTTGCCGATGTAATCTAGGTAAACCTATATCTAGATCTAGATTAATTAGAACCAGATAAATCCAAATTGAGAGCCTAGACTTCTTCATTCAAAATAAGAAAAATTAATTCAATTTTAATATACGTCAGAAAATGTATTTTCACTACGTCTATGTTTTTTGTTTAGTGACGCGAGTATTTGCAATGAGTGACCAAATAGAGTTGTCATGACGCGAGTTGTCGCATAGTTACAACAAACAGAAATCGTTTAATAATGCAACTCCATTTATTTTAGATTGAACTTTTACGCACGATTTGGATACTTCTACACACGATTATAATAATGGTCCACATACAATAATTTACTTATTACTGTGTTTATTTTGGTGTGCGAGTAGAGTAGTAAAAATCGTCATTTTAGGAAATATCTTCAGAATTTATGATTAATAATAAAAACATTTCTGAATAAATTTAATATTTAATATATATAATATTAATTAAATGATCGGCTTTATAATTGAGTCAATAATAGAATCAATAACAGAATTCTAAAAGTACTACATATTTTTTAAAACTGGACTAACTTTAACTCAAATTAGTTAACTTTGTATTTTTAATTATCACTTAAACTGTGCGTTAAAAAGATATATATCGAGTAATAATTACCGTAAGTCAAACTGAAAACTCGAATTTATTTTTGTGATGTTAAAATAATGCCGGTTTCCAATAATTAACAAGTTATAATTGATTCATTCTGGAGTTAATTGTAGAAACTTCATTTCAGTATTTAAAATAAAAACATAAATTGTTTTTAAGTTTCAAATTTATTTATTGTATAAATACAACATATCTTCAATATAATATTAACAGTTATAAGTTATAATTTTTGTTATTAGTAATGCACTTACATTTAACAATTAGCGAGTCAAATTTATAAAAAATCCATCCCATTTTGTTTACAGATCAAATGCTATAATTAAACTAAATATCAAAATTATATTAAATAGCAAATGATCCATTTAAAAAGAACTAAGAAGTAAAAAGTGATTTAAACTCATTTTTTCATTTATTTACTACCAAAGATAATTTTATTTAGTTTTTTAGTCTAAAATCTAATCTCTCTTTAAAATTTAACAAGCGCTCATCGAACTATAAATGTATATAGTAACAGTGTGAATTAGTTTGTATTATATTTTGGTTAGTGCAAATCTCGTGTAAATTACGTTTTATAATTAGTAAAAAAAAGTACTTACTTGTATCTATCAAATTTGGCAAATTTCTTCCAATCGGCATAGTTAGACTTATACGTGCGCAAAACATAGTCCACTAATTCGATGTTCACTTCGTCACTGTCAAAAATTGTCTTCAGTTTGTCAATCAGTTCGTTGAGGCTATTGGCTGGGGGCGGTAATCGGTTGCCGAAACGCTTGAACAGTTCGACGTCGTCGCAGAATTCGGTTTTCGGTGTAATTTCCATCTCGTTCGCGTGTTAAATGAATACAATTTTCGTACGAGGTTCTCTTTATTTTGTATTCGAAGCAAACTTATATTTTGATAAGAACCGTTTAAAGATATCTTGTGAGGTCATGCATGTTATACATATATTTCGAAATACTATTTTTCAATAAATCACATGATTATTTAATTCAATGGACTTTTTATATTTTTCTTAATCTCAAAGTAACTATCGGAACTGCACTTGTTTTAAGTTGTTTCTAGAGTGGAGTGAATTGAAAACTGAACGTTAAAGGCACAGGCGTTGATTCTTTATGTATAAACCAAACACAAATATGTGTTTGCTTTCTTGGTATTAACTGTAATTTGTGCTTTACCTTAATTACACGTTTATTATCTCTACCAGCTTGCACTGAATATTGACTTGGAGCAAGATTTTACTATATTATGTTGGAAATGTGGTTTCTTGGGTTCAGCTTCAAACTAGTATTTCAACTGGTTTTAATGTTACTTTTAAATTACTTTCGATAGTCGTTGGAAAAATAATTCTATTTTTATGAATCAAAGATCATTTTTATTCTATCGCATTATTTATTTATTTTTGCAAAATATGTTTGATTTTTTACATTCATATACGTAGTTTTATTGTGCAATTCAATTGTAGATAAATATTGTTTTTGTGAACTGTATCGAAAAACAACTGAATTGGATAATTCTTAGTTATCAAGTACATTACTTAGTTGTCAAGTACAAGATAAGGTTTAATTAAATTTATTTATTTTATAATAATAATAAAAAGATCTATTCTATATGCAAATCTTGTTTCTCAGTGCTATCGATATAATTAAATTTCTTAATTTTCTCTTGGTTGCTAGTTTTATCTTTTAAATTTATAGAAACGCTCTTTCTTGTGTTTCTTACTTTCTTTAGTCATACTCTTACTTTTCCCATTTATCCAATAATTATACTTAAAATTTAATTAAACAAATTTAATTAAATTATAATCGTTTGCTATATAACAAGCATATATTTTAACCTAATTAAATATATATATATATATATATATATATATATATATATATATATATATATATATATATATATATCTGTATATATACCAGGTATATGATATGGAGTAAGAAGTGAGCGGTATGAAGTGAGCATTAAGATATAAATGTGTCGATAGGGAACATTTGTTGTAAACGAGCCTTAAAGGCCGATTCTCATATATGCCACAGTCATCTATGCGACGTTGCACAATGAACTGTCGCGAATTGTCACGTCGCTGATAGGTATTCTCATATATGCGACACTCAGCTACGCGATTATTTGCTGCAAATGTCAAACCTGTAGTTTCTCTACATTTCAGGTTAAGTTATATTTTCAAAATGTCAAATTCGTCAAGTTCTGATGATGGTTTTTTCGTCTTACAATTAGCATTTCGTCTTACAATAGCCATGTGTCATGAAAATGAGAAATTAAAAGAAAAGAAAAGGAAAAGAAAATATTGGGTGCATGGGATCTTAAGCACAAGACTAGAAGAAGGAGAATTCCATACTCTCTTCAAACAATTACAGGAGTCTGTACTTACGAGTCTCATCTAATTTTAAAGAAATTTCTTTTCAAATTAGATCTACTAACCTGTGTTGATTACTGTAATTTTTATTTTGTTAGTCATACAGTTTTACATAATCAGCCACAAGAGCGATCAATTCCTCTGCTTTTTCGTCGTTCATTCCATTCATTTTCAAAAACACGCCGTTTTTGACACAATCCGTCATTCGAATCACAAACAAACTTTTCAAACGTCATGCGATGTGCGACAAAATGTAAAAGAATGCTCACGAAATAATCCCAGCGACAGCGCTCTGAATTACGACTTTTAGCAACTGTCGCGTTGCCATAGTGAGAACGTGCCCATTGAAAACAATGTAATCATTATTTGATGGACAGGCGATTTCGTGTGACGTCGCGCAGCTGTGTGTCGTGTATATGAGAATCGGCCTTAATATAAACTTTTATGGTTAGTTAAGCGCATGCGCATCCGCCAAGTTTGAAAGGCGTGAATATGAAAGTTTCGCGCTCATATATAGTTACATGTCAAAAAGTTCTGGCATTTTTGACGTGTAACATGGCGGAAATTGTCGCATGCGCACAAAAATTTGTAAAAACTATGAAAAGGTCTATTTTTTCTTTAGTTGGTATGACATCTGTTAAACATATTTAATACGTGGTCTGTTTTAAAAGAATTCGACCTTAAGCCGGTAAAAAAACTGGCATAGCTGGAGCGTTGGAAACCTAATCACCCTCAAAGTAGTCACCTTGGGACTCCACACACTTCTCCCAGCGGTGCCGCCATCGTTAGAAGCATTCCGAAAAAGCTTCTTTCGGAATCGACTTTATCTCGGCTGTCGTTGCAGCCATAATATCCTCTCTTGTCTAAAATGGCGTTCCTTTCAATGTCCTCTTGACTTTTGGGAATAGCCAGAAGTCGCAGGAGGCCATATCAGGAGAGCCTGTCCTATATCCAGATATCCTATATCCAGAGGAGCCTGTCGAACCAGAGGAGTCTGGTTTCTCGACAAAAAATTGTGAATCAAGTGCGAAGAATGTGCTGGAGCATTGCCGTGATGGAGTCGCCAATTTCCTGATGACCACAACTCCAGTCGCAATTTCTCGGATAGTCACACTTTGGCAATGACATGGTCACTTCGGCATGTTGATGGCCGACCAGAGCGTGGTTCGATTTCCACCGATTTTCGACCGTCTTTAAACAGATTGTACCACTCCTTAATCTGTGTGATGCCCATAGCATCGTCACCGAAAGCCGTCTGAATCTTCCGAATGGTTTCCACCTGGTTGTCGTCCAGTTTCTGGCAAAATTTGATGCAGTAGCGCTGCTCCAGTCGTTCCGTCATTTTACTTGCACCAAGAAAACGCTGCTCGACAGCAACTGACGCTATCTACAGGCGGGAAAAAATTCACTAAGGCGCACGAAGGTTCAAGATCGGCTCATGCAAGCGCGCTTGATTCATCATCAATTCATCACCAATCAGGTTTTCAAAATAAAATATAAGGTCGGATACTTTTCTAACAAACCACGTATACATCAAGTCATTGAACATCATATTTTTTCATCGTTTTAATAATTCCCAATTTTGTACCACAAAGTGATGATTTGCGGAAAGCATTAATTTTTTGTTTTCATTTGAAGAAGAGTCGCATCGAATGCTTGTCGAGGCATATGTTGAAAATGGTCTATCAGAAGCATTATGCAAAAGATGGTTTCAACGGTTCAGAGATAATGATTTTGATATGAGAAATGAAGAACGTGGAAGACCACCAAAAAAGTTTGAAGACGCCGAATTGCAAGCAATATTGGATGAAGATAGGGGGTATCTTATATATAGATTATATATAGATAGGGGGGTAAAAGGGGGGTAAAAGCGCACCGCACGACAATGACTCGAATGAGACATGTCGCATAGCCTCTCCTACCCAAGTCTGGTTCCCACCTCCACGTTGGGTGACCCCTGGTAAGCACACAGAAACCTAGCAAGATGCGGTGAAAATCCGTATGGAGCGAGGTAGATGTGTGGGCTGACGAGAACAGGCGAAAAGGCCCTCCGAAAAGGGGGTTGAGCGACTGGCTAACTACCCGTCCTCGTGAAAACATTAATGTTGCGAAGACTACAACGAAAGAAACTGGACTGTCCACACGAAGACGACCATCGCAGGGAAATAAGGATAAAATTGACGGAATCAGACTAAGATTTGGTACATGGAATGTATGTACGCTTCTGAAAGCAGGGGCTATGGATAGCCTAGCGGATGAGATACTGATTGTGAGATACAAAATGGATCTCGTGGCCCTACAAGAGATAAGATGGAAGGGTAAAGGCGAAATTCACAAGAGAAAATTCTCTATGTATTTCTCAGGAAACGATGAAAGGAGTGGCCATAAAGGAGTTGGATATATTGTATCAAAACAATTAAAAAAATCGATTCTAGCCTTTACCCCGGTATCAGATACAATTTGCACCCTAGGACTAAAGGGAAAATACCACAATATAACCTTTGTGAACGTATACGCGCCCACAGATGACGCAGGAGAGGAAACCAAAGACGTTTTTTTACGCAGCATTTAAAGAAGTCTGCGATAAAATACCGAGACATGACGCAGCTATAGTACTAGGCGACTATAACGCCAAATTGGATAAAGAAGAGGCCTACGTTAGCGTTTTTGATAAACATAGCATCTATGATGAGTCCAACAATAATGGCCAAAGAGTTGCCCAATTTGCCGTGTCTAATAACTACACCGCTGTTAGTACTTTCTTCCCCAGGAAAGAAATCCATAAGGGCACCTGGAAAATACCTGGATCACGAAACACGAACCAAATAGACCACATACTAATCACCAAAAGATGGGCAACGGACGTCGAACAGGTCAGATCCTTTCGCGGGGCGAACGCGGACTTCGACCATTACCCTGTTGGAGCAAGGTCAAACAAAAGAAAAACTATCGACAGTGGCTAGGGGAACAACTGAAAGCAGCCAAAATGGCACATAGATCGCCAAAAAACCCAGAAGTTCTGAGGGCTTACCAGGAAAGTCTCAGAACTAAACTACAAGAAAACCAAGAAACACAGGACATAGAGCAAGACTGGATGAACATCGAAAAAATAATAACAGAGAGTGCTATGGAAGGAATTGGAGAAAAAAGAGAGTTCACAACGAAGAATGGTATGACGAGGAATGTCGAGAAGCAACCTCCGTGAAGCGGAAGGCTAGACTAAAACTGATAGACAGAAGCACACGAGCTAACCAAGCAGCCTACAATAGGGAAAGAATAAACGCGTTTAGAATATGTAGAAAAAAGAAAAGAGAGGCACTAAACAGAAAAGTAGAGAAAATGGTACTGAATCATTCAAACGAAACAAGAAAATTTTACAAGGCAATAAAACAAAACACTCAGGGTTTTAGACCAAAGATAACAGTATGCAAGGATAAAGACGGAAACATGCTCACAGAGAACGAGTAGATACTCCGAAGATGGAAAGGGTACTTCTCGGATATTTTTAAAAGAGACTGTAGTTTAGAGCCTGAACAATTACAGCTAGATGTACATACGATAGACCCCAAGATAGGGAACCCCAGCCTAAGAGAAATAGAAAGTGTTATTGCAAAGCTAAAAAATAACAAGGCCCCTGGGTCAGACGGTATAACAGCCGAACTTCTGAAATATGGAGGAGAACACCTAACAGTAAAACTAAAACACCTGATTAATGGAATTTGGGAGCAAGAGAAAATACCAGAGAATTGGGCACTGTATCATACAGCCAATACACAAGAAGGGAGACAAGACGATCTGTAGCAACTACCGGCCGATAACGCTCCTTAACGTAACATACAAAGTTCTAACAGGCGTTCTTTAGAACAGACTCGCTGTCTACGAAGAGATATTAGGACAATATCAGAGCGGATTTCGTGCCAATAGGTCAACGATAGATAACATATACACCATAAGGCAAATGCAGGAGAAAGCATACGAGTTTGATATATCGCTGCACAACCTCTACATAGACTTTAAGCAGACATTCGATACCGTCAAAAAAAACACGATCCTTGACGATCTACTCATGCTAGGAATACCCCGTAAATACGTGAAACTAATAAAAGCTACGTTGTCCGGTTCGAAAGCCTCGGTTAGAGTAGACAACCAACTTAAATTCGTCTTTAAAATCGAAATCGGTGTGAGGCAGGGAGATGCCCTGAGCGCCATGATATTCAACCTAACATTAGAGGCATGCATGAGAAAGCTGAATATAACGGGATACATTGGCAACCGATAACACAGGTTGCTACATATGCAGATGAGTTCAGTTTGACATGTAGAAGCAAAGACGCGCTAAAGGAAGCACTATTGATGCTGGACGGTGAAACGCAAAAAAGGGGATTTAAAATAAATGAGGTAAAAACTAAATACATGCAAGTTGGAAGAGAACATCACGATAACAATGACCTTAACTTGGGCGAGTATCGCTTTAAGTAGGTTGAAAGTTGTGTCTACTTGGGAACAGAAATCAACAGAACAAACGTAATAGCTAAAGAAACAAGCTCGCGAATGCTTAGTGGAAACCGTTGCTACTACGGATACCAAAAACTGGTGAAGTCCAATTATTGAGTCACAAAATCAAACTTCAAATATACCGAACACTTATAAGACCAGTAGTAACGTAACGTGGAAAGGGGGGCAAATTCGATGACATCAGATGTCCCCCTTATAACCGTTAACTTTTTATTCAGAACACTGGTTGCTTAAATGCACTGGTTCAGAATTTTTCCTACTGGCGGATTAAAATGGGACATCACGTTTGCAGCGCCATCTATCAAAAATTTTGGAAAACAACCCGAATAAAATTTACCTAGTTTTTAACGCTCTATCCGAATCTGCAATAAAAAATAGGGGGTTCCATTTAGGATTTTAAAGTTAGAGTAGAGCGTAGAGAGATCTGTTGGTTCTTTCCCTGGTTTCAGAAGTGCAACCACTTTCGACTTCCTCCAAATTTTTGGATTTTGCACTTTCGAGACGCAGTTATTCATAATTTGAGTGGGCCAGTCGATGGTTAGGGGCCCAAAGTGCTTAATTTGCTCTGACCTAATTTCGTTCAGCCCAGCTGCTTTATTTTCTTTCAGTTGGTGAATTGTTCGTATTATTTTATTGGTGCTGCATGGGTCGTTAAGTTGCATGGGTCGTTTGTTATCGTTTGCATAGTATGTTATATCGTTTAATGTCACGTTGGAGTTTTATTTTTCCCACTTTAGTTGACGATTTACAATTAAGTAAGAGGCGATGGGCTATCTGGTCTAGTGTGACTCCAGACAAATCGGAAGCTCCAGTGGAAGGGTCTTTGTTGAGAATCTTTATTAACTTCCATGTACGTCTACTACTTTGTTTCTTATCCAGACTTGTTATGAGCTTGTACCATCTTTCCGTTCTAGTCGCTGATATAGCATGCAGAACATCTTCTCCTGCCTGGATGGTTTCCTCAAAGATGGTGTCTTGATTGTACATATTTCGGTAGTTACGGAGGGCGGCTTCCTGCGATATATTCTGTTTTGCAGCCTCTTGGTATGTGCTTTCTCGATATTCTCTTTACCAGCATGATAAACTGGTCATACAATTTGGAGCATGGTTCTAGTCGCGTGACTTCCTGGTCTAGTTTTTTGGTCCGTTCATTCCAATTGGCCTTCTTGAAGTTAAATCTTCTTTGAGGGGTACGTACTCTGGTTTTATTGCCGTAGTTACAGAGCATGTGATAGTTAGGTGTTGGGTTCTAGGTAGGGGTTCCTCCATAGTTTTTGTCATTTGGTGGCTGATCCTGTGGCTTATAGATATATATTCTTGGTTATATCCTCTGAGCTATTAAAGGATCTTCCACTATTAAAGGACGCCGGTTGTTTAGGGTTGTGTATCAGCTTCAGTTTCATTCTTTCCGCCCAGTGTTTTAGCGCATCGTTATTCTCATCTGTTTCTGCATATCCCCATGCAGAGCTGTGGCAGTTAAAATCGCCTATCACAAACTTCAGCGCTTTGGAGTGGAAATTGCTAGTTTCCTCAAAAGCAAAGGCTGTGGCTGGTGGTTTGTAGAAAGGTGTTATCGTGCATGAACCAAGCTCAACTGTGAGAATCTCTATGCCATTCTTGCAGGTTGCACGAAAACAGCTCTGCCATAATGGTCGTTCATACCATTGATTTTCGGTCTGCGGCTTGTATCTCCTCTATGTGTTTCTTGGAATAGTAGGATATCGGTGCCGTTCTCCTTGCACAAGTTGAACAGGAGGTTTTCCCCTGCGGATAAGCCTTCAATGTTTATTGAAGTTGTCAGCAAAGTTGGTTTTGACAAGAGCCTTTCTGACAAACTACTCGGTGAGTGTTTTATGGGTGGTGGTGGAAGGATTAGCCGACATTCTGTCGTTTCCAGGGGGCGACCCCTGGAAACGACAGAATGTCGGCTAATCTTTCGAATTCAAATGAACAAACAATCTGCGTTGAGGCTCCTTCCATGTCCCCTTATGTTGAAAATTATGATCGTTACTTTTACACCATTTGACTTTTCGACAAGATGGAGCTCCACCACATTATACGTAGGTTGTTCGGGAGTTTCTGGAGACAGTTTTCACGGGACAATGGATTGCACTAAGATGTGCACTGCAATGGTCACCCCGCTCACCTGATTTATACCTATATTATAAAAACCTGCTATATACATATCGATCATCATTTTCAACGATGTCAACAAGCAATGGATAGACAACATCTTCCAACATATCCAAGTAACGTTCACTCGTCAAAATTGAAATTTCTTGACCAACTCCAACACGTATTTTTTGCTTATGTGTTTGTTGGGATGCTCTTGATTAAATAAGTTTGTCGTTTGATTGCTGTTCTCACCATTTTTGAAAATCAACGCTATCATTTCGACCCTATCTGCAATAGAGTAAACCACTTTTGCATAACCAATGTTTACTTTGAAACAGGACAATTCAAAAAGCAGCTTAAATGGGATCTGTTAGGTAGTAAGAGACTAATTGAAAGTAGAATAAAAAATTATCTGTAATATTCCGACTATTCCGACTAGAAATCTTAGTTCGGATTTTATTAGGAACGAATTAGGCATGCCGAAGCACGTGCTCGTTCCAAATGAAATGAGACAACCGCATTAGGCCGTCATCACGTTAGGAACGCACGTTCGGCATCCCTCCTAATTAAGAAACCTGATTCGGAACACATTCGAAGCCAAACTTACACCGAACCAGAAATTTCAGTTCGGTTTTTATTAGGAACGAATCTGACAAACGAAACAAAAACAAAGCACGGCATGCCGAACTTCGTGTTCGTTTCAAATGAGGCAACCGCATTAGGCTCTCATCACATTTTGTAAGGCACATCCGACTTCGTTCCTAATTAGGAAGCCTGATTCAGAACTCATTCAGAATCACATTTGCACATGTTATAATGTCAACCTAGTCTGGTTCGGGTCCGGTTTCCTCTTTAGGCAGCAATTTAGATGACGACCCCAACCTTATCTCGCCCAAATTCGAATTCCTATTTAGGCGGCGGTCAACTGTAATTAAATTTGGTACATATTTTCCTTTTATCTGTTATGCAAATGCGAATATATTTAATTACAATTCTACGAACAAAATGTAGTATTCTTAAATAATGTAGTATTTGTATGACCATGCGCGTAA
This sequence comes from Phosphuga atrata, assembly GCA_944588485.1. NCBI lineage: Eukaryota > Metazoa > Arthropoda > Insecta > Coleoptera > Silphidae > Phosphuga > Phosphuga atrata. The sequence goes on from OX155892.1 coordinate 19,611,591, forward strand.
TGAAACTAAATGTGATATGATGCTGGAATTCCGAAGATATATTGAAGTTATGACACAGATTTTCCAAAAAACTTCGATAAACCTTTAGTTATCCAGATAAGGTTATAGTCATGAATTCTAAATATTTGCCTAAGTTAGATTTGCTCTTGAGTTTCTTCATAACAATCTAGTTTCGCATTTCGTTGGCATGCCGTATTTCGGTTTTCCTAATTAAAATGGGACAAGGTTCAAACAAGGCTCGCCACTATTCGGAAGGCCTCATTATGTTTAAGTTAGGACTTCCAAAGATATGCCTAAGTTAGGCATTGCTAATTAGGACGTGACAAGGTTCGAATGAGGCTTGCACCAGTTCGGAAGACCTTATTAGGCCCAAAGAGATTTTTTTGGCATGCCACACTATATTCCTAGTAGGGTGAATACTTTCGCTGCAATGGGGTTTATTTCTATAAATACTCGAAAAATTTCTAAGTTTAGACATTTTTACGAATTTTAGATATTTCACGCAGACGTTTTATTTGGGTCGTTTACGAAGGTATGGTTTCTATAATCCTAAAGGCAGTTTACCAATGTAGTAACGGACATCACGGAAGTGAACGAATGGACATCACGGTGGTGGCTCGGATAGCTAAGCACTTGGCCTTTGAGTCAGACAGCTGGGGTTCAAATCCCCACAGAACCAAAGCAGCAAAAATTAAAAACTAATGTCTGCAACCCTTTACATTCAATTCCCCAACCAGCTTAGGCAACCATAGGGTCTGAACTGTCTAAAACACCTTCTCTGGAAATTTGTCGTTCGGATTCGACGTTAAACTGTAGGTCCCCCATATCCAAATCTTAATGCTGAGGTTGGATATGTTGCAGGGAAGAGGCCGGTGCCCAGCAGTGGGACATAAAGGCTGATGATAATGATGATGATGAATGGACATTTTATAACCGGATTTATAGAAAAAATACCCCACGAACGGTTCCGAATACCCGAAGGAAGATATAAAAACGACCGCCCCCGAGAAATATACCAGTCAGGGTAAGTAACCCAGAGAAGATCTATGGTCCCAAGTTCTACACCAGATAATTGTATCCTGTATCAACCACCTTCCGTCCTTCCACTTGAAAACGTAAAAGGGTAAACCTCAAAGGGCGTTGTTCTAAGATACCATTATCGGATAAAGAGTTAGAAGAAATGCTCTTAGATTCTGACTAGAACAACGCGGATCCTACTTATGAGTCGGATTCCGATGTCGCGTTAGAAGGGGTGGATTATGCCTTCGAAGAAGACGATGGAAACGATTCTTCTGATGACAATAATACTGTTGCAGCCGAAGTACAACAACCGATTGCCGTCATAGCTGCATTATAACCGGTAGCCCCTGCAACTGAAACATCCCCTATTTGGATGTCGGTTCCACCTATAATGAAGCAGGTCGGTTTTAGCGGGAAAATGAGTTTGTTTGTTTCTCCGGCAGGTATAACATATTTTTTAAATATATATTTGTATATAACATAAAATTTATTCAAAACTTGTAAATAAAAGCGCTACTACCTGATCCGGATATAATCTATATTTTTATAATTCGTTTTCAGGTAACACGCCTATGGACTTTTTTAGGGTGATGGTGGACTACAAATTTTTCATATTGATTTACGAAGAATCCAATAGGTACGCTTTAGAAGTATTTTTCTCTGAAAGCACAACTCCGTCGTCGCGTATTATACGCTGGAAGGATGCTTGTTGGGAGAAATTGCGGGTATTCTTTGACGTTCTTCTCCTCACGACTACTGGAAAACATCTAATATGCCATTTTTTGGATTGGATTAGTAGTAGTTTGGATCAGCCATGATTTCTTCCGATTCTGTGGTGCTCTTGCATTTCGCCCGTAATCCCGCAGACGGGAATCCGATACCCCAAGATCAGATTTTCAAAATTAGGCCAGTGATTGATTATTTTAGTTGCAGAATAGCGGATACTTATATTCCTGGACAGAATCTCTCTCTGGATGAGTCTACGGTGCTCTGGAGGAAAAAACTGGACCTATGGCAGTATATAAAAAATGAACGGCACAAGTACTGGATTAAATTATATGTTATTACGGAGCCTGACGGCACAATTTTAAACTTTGCAGTATATACGGGACAGTTGCATGCCATTGACGGTAAAGGACACACTGCCAAAGTCGTACTTCAATTGATGGAGGGTCATTTAAATATGGGCCATACGCTTTACATGGTCAATTTCTATAGTAGTTATGACCTAGCCACAAAGTTGTTAAATCGGCAAAAAATGTCCACAGGTACCCTGAGGATTAATTGCAAACTCATCCCGGCAGATGTTAAGACCACAAAATTAAAATCCGGAGAAGCAATAGTAAGATAGAGCAACAAAAGCGTTATGGTGGGGAAATGGCGCGACAAAAGATATGTAACTTATATTTCAACAGAATTCGGCAATGAAATGACTACATATCAGAATAGATTTGGAAAGCGAGAAAAGAAACCTAATCTAATATTTATGTACAACAAGTATATGGGAGGGGTTAATAGAAAAGATCAGATTTTAGGTTATTACCCATGTGAAAGGAAAACCCTTCGGTGGTATAAAAAATTCGGAGCACACGTTTTTCAAATGTTGCTTCTAAATTCACATTTTCAAGAAGAAGAAGAACTCTTCTTGTTTCAAATAGGCCCAATTTGGACCACGCTTATTCAACTGTTGGGCTTTGATCTTTGCTCAGTTTTGTCGAATCTTCTGCCTTCACCTTTTCCTGAATTCCACGGACTTCCTTCAGGGTGCGTCTCACAGACTGTCTGTTTTGCAGATCTGTTATTCCCAGTTCTTCAATATCTATCTCGGTTTCTGTCAACCAAGTGGTACGAACCTTATTGTTTTACTAGAAGGTGAATAGACGATTAGTTGCTCGGTTTGGAGGCAATCTAGCAACGTTTCCATAGAAAGCTACCCTTCTTTTCCTTGTACAGTCAGAGAGACACTCAATATGTTCGTAGAGCTCAGAGTTATGTCGCATTCGGAATTCCCCATCTTCCTTTACCGGGCCTAGGATCTTCCTGAGGATTCTCCTCTCTCTGATTTCCAATTTCTCTACCAGACCTCTTCGGTTCAAGGAAAGACACTCCACGACATACGTGCTTCTGGTCGTAAGACTGATGTGTATAGTGCTTAAGCTTCAGATTGCGTGACAGGCATTTTCTGCTCTAGTAACATCCCTCTGTTTGCTTCTCTGATGTTCTCTGATGGTGAAAAGTTCTGATTTCTCCAGCGATACTTGAAGATCCACTTTGGCAGCCTGATATCTCAATTTACCTGCATTATTGCTATCTCAAGAGAATCAGCAATCAGTGCCATGTCATCTGCAAAGGCGAGTCAATCTACAATCAGTCCATCGTTCTTACGTCCCAGGTAGATACCACTCTGAACACCCAAGTTAATCAGTTCCTTGCGCCATTCTCTCATAACCTTTTCAAGGACACAGTTGAAGAGAAGTGGAGAAACTCCTTGTCTCAATCCAGTTTTTATTTCGAAGCTTTATGAGATCTTGCCTCTAAATTTAATCTTGGAATGGGTGTTGGTCAAGCTTTCTAGGATGAGTCTGCGGGTTTTGTTGTCTAGCCCTAGTTCCTGTAGTACTTTGTTAAGCGTTTCTCTATCAATGGAATCGTATGCCTTTCTAAAATCAACAAAGGTGACGACCACTTTGCGGTCTCTCATCTTGGAGTATGCAAGTGCAGTTTTTATATTGAGGATCTGTTCAACACAGGATCTGGTATTCCTGAAGTCTCCCTGGTATTTTCCCAGTTGACTATCCAACTGATTTTCTGCACTTGTTTGTAACGCCTTGGAGAGAATCTTGTAAGTTACCGAGAGTAAGTAATCTCGTAAGTTATCTCGTTAGATCAGTAAAATCTCCCTTTAGGTGAAGCGGATGGATCAGAGCCGATTTCCAATCGGGTGATAATTGCTCTTTTTCTCAGATGTCCTAGTCTTAAGACTTTATTAGTCTTAAGACTTTATTAGTCTTAAGAAGATGAATCGTCTGGCCAACTTCTTCCAATGAATTTTGAAGATTTCCAATGAAGATTGGTGTGGTTTGTTTACAGTCGAAGTCTTCGCTGGGTGGATCACAGTTGAGTAGATTTTTAAAGTACTGAGCTTAAAGGTGGCAGTTGTCCTTGTCGTTTAAAGCCAGTTTGCCTTGTGAGTCTCTGAAGTGGAGGCTTGGCGGAGCGTATTTTCTGAGTGTCTGCTTGAAGGTTAAAAAGAAATCTCTGGAGTTATTCTTATCAAAGCTCTCTTTGGGTTCGATTTCGGTTAGTTGGTTTTGTGTGAAGGTCCGTTTGGTTTCTCGAATTATCTTGGCTGTAACCTTTCTTTGTTCCAAAAATGTATGTACAATTTTCTTGGTCTTTCTAGAATTCCACTTCACCCAGGCTATCTGTCTTTGGTTATATTGCATTGTCACATACTTCAGTTCACCACCGATGCTTCCTTCTTCTAGCGAGAAGGTCGAGTTCATTGGCTGCCTTGACAAGAGTCCCCTTCAGTTGTTACCAGCTGTATAGATCTTTGTTGTTCAGTCTCTTGCTTACTTACTTCTTGATTGTTTTTAAGTCGCTCTACGTCAAATCTTACCATTTTTCAGGTTCTGTGTAATCTTGTGTTTCTACACTGGAGTCTTATTTTGATTTTTGAGAGGTAGTCTGAGTCCAGATTGGCGCTTTTTAGTAAAAAAAACCTTACGTATTGTACGTACAGTGCGTTTTGTATTTCCGTTTGAGATTTTCGTGAAATGGCCACATGATCTATTTGGAATTCACCCAGGTTGGTATTATGTGAAAGCCAAGTCTTCTGCTTCCTTGGCAAGTGTTTGAAGGCTGTAAAGTTCATGAGCAACCCAACAGTCCCACACAGATCCACCAATCTTTCTCCGTTGCTGTTGGTTTGGAAGTTACCAAGCAGTATGACAGTGTGCCTCTTTGGAAGCTTAAAGATTATATCTTTTAAGTCTTCCCAGAATTTAATTCTTCCCAGAATCAGTTCCTGTGGATTGCGTATGTTTTCCTGGTTGATTGGGGCATGTACATTAACTATACTGTAACCCTTGTTTGCACATTTGAGAGAGAGGATGGATACAAAACTGCTCGGGGAGGTAAAGTCCTTAGAAGTTTAATATTATCCGTTAGCCATGGGGGTGTTTGTTTATTTTCTTTTATTGTTCTAAGCGGAGCTAGTTTGTTAAATATATCTAGAACACAGTTATTGAGCAGAGCTACTTTGTCGTCAATGTTATTTAAGTAATAAATTTCGGCTAATGGCGAAGAATTAAGTTCATTAGATAGATCATCGAAAGAAAAGTGATTAAAATTACGGTATGTAAGTAATCTGGTTTTTGGTTAATCTGGTTTACGTCGTTTTGAACTTCGACATAGGTTAGATCATGATCCGAGAAATCTATATCTTTTACACCAGTATCTTGTACTAAAATATTGCCGGTAATGATGATTTTTCACAAGATGACTTTTTAAGATGACTTTTTTCACAAGAAGTAAGTGCGTTATCAATGGTCTTCTTCTAGATGATCTATGAAGAGTTTATAATTTATAGTCTCGGGTCGATATAGGACGCCTATAGCAATATTATTTATCGATATCCATAGTTGCTCAACTGCTGGATCACTATTTAAAATGTTAAATTTGAGATTATTACGCAAATAGAAACACACACCACCACCTCTGTTTGGGCGATCACATCGAGAAACTCTATACCCAGCAATACTAATAATTTCATTACTAATGTTTTCTGAGAGCCATGTTTCACTCACTGCAAGGACGTCATATTCGAAACCTATGAGAAGCTGCCTAACACAATTAATTTTGGGTATTAACGATCGCACATTTAAATGTCCAATTTTCATAAATATATAAAATGTTTGTTTGTTTTTGTTTTAAACTTATTTTAAATCAACGTGCCGTTGTGTGACTCCGAATTGATATCTTCTATACATATGGACATATACATACACAAATGCATATACATACATATACGTGTACACGAAACACATACACACAAACATACATACACATAAACAAATCAAATCGAGAGTATACTATCAAGTCAATAAAGAACGCCAAATAAAGAAAGCGGTAGAACCACATGAGGCATAAACAGTTATTTAGTTACTAACTATTAGTGAGTTTAGGTCTTGAATGCAGGTTATTTTATGTTTTTTATTTTTAACTAAAATAATTATATTACCCTTTTCTGTCCACACGACATAACGACATAAACGAAGAAGGCGTTCATAACTTGAAATTAAATAATCTCGACAACATCGATAAATTTGGAAAATGTTAAACGTTTAGTGTTCAGGGCAAAAAGAGCTTTTAAATGAGGTATCATATATATAATATTGCCAGTTTACAAAAAAATATCTAATCTGAGCGACGAACATGAAAACTACTTTTGTGACGAACGATAGCAATTTTTTTTTTTCTTTATAATTAATATTTTTGATTAATATTAATAATTAAGGGTAAATAATTTCTAAATAGAATTGAATGCAAATGAATGCATTTTTAAACATAAATTTTATTACTTAGTTGGCATAACAAATCAATTTTAGACATCACAAATTTATCTATTATGTCGCAAACATTTATTACAAGAACAGGAATGATCTTCATGTCGGTTTCTTTCCTGATACTCATGTCGGTTACAATATGGAACATGCGGCTCTTCGAACATGTGACTTGACCTGGGTCGTGGTGGTAGCGGTGGATAGTTATTCTCGAAATCGTATTGACCTTGGCTGACTTTGACCCATTCTCCTTTGCGAGCGTCCATTTGCCAACTTCCGTTTCCGCTGTTGGTTGCACTACTATTATTTCTGCTGTTGTGCTGTGGAGGAGATTTAGGATACTTTTGTGCAGGTCCAGTTTTTTCGTTGAGATTAGGGTCCATGTGTCTTGCTACTTTTTCTACATATCCTGATGATCTGGGGACAGGTGCAGGCTGGAAACTAGGGCGTTTTGTTAGGGAATCCGATCGACTTTCGCTGGAGTGTTTGGTTCGACTTCTGCAGGAGGATTTGCAACAGGAACATTTATTACGGTGTTTTCCATGGTGGCTTTCATCGTCGTCGAAGATTGGTTTTTCCAGGTTTTTGTTTTGCCTACTTAGCATTTCGAAGCGTTGCATAGTTTTTTGGACGCGCAACCGATTTCGTTGGGACAGTGTGTTTTCGAGTTCGTCAACTAATTCCGGGTAGTCACCGGTCCGCTGATAAGCTAAATTCATAAAATCTGTTTTGGTACTATCGGAGCAACAACTAATTTGATCGTCTGAACTTGATCTTTGCAGGTAATAATCAGAATCGCACATGCATTGACACTTACAAATTCTATGTTGCGGGCAATGCTCATATCCAGTACAATTCCTTTCGCAAGAAGTGTCATGGCTATAGCTTGTACTATCCGTAGGCTCTTCGTACGGATAAGTTTTGTAGTGTTGTTTTTTGTAGTTGTAGTTGTGTGGGTTATACATTTGTTTAGACGTATCGACGATTTCCACTTCTTCGGGTGAGAGCTTCCTTTCCAAATGATCTGGACTTGGCTTTTTTGAAACCCTAATTGGAGAACCTTGCTTTTTAGGTGGTGGTGGAGGCTGGGGAATATTTTTCGGTTCTGAAGGTATTCTCTTTGTTTTCGGGTTCGATTGTTGATGGACGTTTAAGGGTGCGCTTTTAGACTGAGATGGCTTTTGATCTGTATTTCCGGAATTCCTGCGGACGACGAAAGAATCAGATACTTGTCTGTTATTGTTTATTTTCACCTGTTGTTTGTATCTGGGGCAACTATTTTTGTGGCAAGAGTCTATTTGTTTCTGTTGTAAGGGTACGCAGCAGGAACGACAGCAACTTTTCATATTGTGTGGGACCGGACAGTCTGTGAGATTTTGGTCCTTCTCCGGTGGCTCTCTGGAATACCGTTGATAACCACGCATTACTTCTGCAGAAGGTAAATTATTATTACTGTCAATTAACAAAACACTGTCTTGATTAGATATATTTTCTTTTATCATTAATAAAACAGTACTGTCTTCTTGATCTAGTGATGTATTATTGGCTTTATTCCGATTTTTATCAGCACTAATATTAATTTTATCTGCACTATTATTATTATTATCTGCACTATTATTGTTTTTAACTGCAGGTGTAATATTATTATTAATGTTATTAATTTTATGTTTGGACGACTCTTTACTTCCAGAGTTTTTATCGAAATTCAATGCAGAATTTTTTTTTTCTGGACTATATCCTATAGTTATATCAGGATTGTAAAATTTGTTTTTTTTCGTTTTTAAATTGGAGAAATGTTCTCGTTTAATTTTCAGATCTTCTAATGTAATATCTGTGTCTGAACTATCCAAGTTTAAACGTTCGTTTTTTGGTGCTTTGAAAAATGGGAAAAAACTGTTTTTTGTAGGAGCAGCGCTGTTAGGTTGTGGACCGTTCTTTTCGCTGAAATCGCTATCCGATTCTGTTGCCGTTTGAGCAGAATTTGATATTCCCATTTGAGAAGAAATGTTATTTTGAAATGGTTTAGAGGCAAAGCTCAAAAGATCGTGATATATAAAATAAATATTCCCTTACCATTTGAATTTATTTATTTCAAAGCACTACCAAAAAGTAAACGGAAATTTATGCCAAAATATGATGTTTATTATTGTGACATACTATTATTTTCAAAGCTTACTGATACTTTTCCGTACTCACATTCTAATTATTACATTTTAACATAAGCAGTCATTTATTCCAGCATAAGTTCCTTAGGTCCCACTGAAAACGGTCCATTGGAAAATTTGTATGTATTTCTGTCAATACATGAAACTTTCCTCATGGATGAACTGATGAATAGAAAAGCCTAAATAAAATTTTTTGAAAAAAAATGTCCATTTTAATGTAGTAAGGTCAAATTTTATTCTGTAGGTAAACGAAAAAAAATTTCAGTATTAGTTAATAGTTACTATTTTTTTGTTGTACAAGGACGATGTAGATGTAGATTGTAGATTTGGTGGTGACTTGTACTGCGACTTTCATAGATCTATTGTACCCCACCCTCTTCCTCTGAAAGTTCGTATACTTACCAATTTAGAGCGTCTCCTCTTGTCTTTATTCCTTTGTGCAGTTCTCCGCAGTCTTTGAGCAAATTTCCCTAAATTTGCTCAAAGACTGCGGAGGGTTTCGGAGGGTTTGCGGAGGGTTTCCCTCATTGGCAGGTGACCCTCACTTGGAAGTCACCTTGTCGCGGTGTGAGGGTTTAGTTTCGTAACATACCGTTAGACTTCACGACTGGAACAACTCCGGTCGGGGCGTTCGGCGGAGCGCGAACAACCAAGAACTTCCAAACCCTTAATCCCAAGGTGTCATGCTACCCGTGCCAAAGGGACTGGTTGATGGCCAAGGGCAACCGGCCATCGCTTACGGAGCCCCTCTGATACCTGGCGACCTCAGAGGGTATCCAGCCTTACCACTATCAAGCGGGGCTCTGATGTGGTGGACCTTTAGTTCACTGGCGACTCGTAGGATTCGAATGAGAAACAAAACAAAACAAAAACAAAAATTCAATCCATGTGTGCGGGATGTAACCGCCACACAATTGGCGGATCAGATGGAGCATGGAGATGGAGCCCCACGATCCGAGTGAGGGCACCAGTCGAGGGAGACCAACTCCCAGACTGTCGAAAAAAAGCAAGGGCAAGATGGTCAGTAATACCGTTGCTACCACCAAGCCAGCAAGCCAAGGGAGACCCGCTCCCAAAACGGCTTCTAAAAGTCAGGGCAAGGTGACCGGTAACACCGTTACTCCCACCAAGCCCGCGACTAAGCAAGAGGCGACAAAGCCCAAGGTAGATAAGAAGAAGACGAGATGGGCACATCCCTTGCCACCGCTAGGTAGTCCAGGCGGACTCGACGACCCACTGAGAAAGGGCCTCAGTGGAGCCGGGGTGAGATGGTATCTGCGCTTCTTAGCAGACGGGCTACAACCCGAGGAAGCTAAGAAGATGCAGTACAGAAAAAGGTGGGAACTACACCACAAACACAAGGAGCTGCCAAAAGAGGGGCTGATTCTATCACGCCCCAAGACAAGGCAGCTAAGAGACAGAAGGGGAACATCCATCAAGTGGGACAATGGGAGTGGTCATCTACCCCAGCTGCCCTCCAAAGACTTCTGGGCCGAGCATCAGCTACGCCACCGCCGTCAAGGTGGTGAGGGTTGGTGTGGTGTCCAGAGACTACCCAAATAATCCCCTGAGTAAGAAGGACATGCCTGCTCTTGAGCAAGCAATTATGAAGGAGACAGTCGTAGAATGGTCTCCTGAGATACAGTTTGAAGGAATACACTTCAAACCAGGACTAGTCATTGTCGACTGTGCAAATGAACAGACGGTAAAATGGTTGATGACAAGACCGCCTATCCTAAGACATTGGGAAGGAGGGGCTCTGTAGGCGAAATTGGGTGATGATATCCCCAAGCCACACGTCATCACCATGTTCCTACCTAGGAGCGGGGACCAAACCCCGGAGGCCTCCATCAACTACCTCAGGGCCCAAAACAATGGACCTAACATTTCCGAAAAAACCTCTTCAAAAACCTTCCCAAAAATCCTCTACTATAGGTTCGGGCGGATCAAAGTCCATGGGCGGAAGAACGACGCCACACAAAAAGCGGATGGAGAGGTAGTGGCAGCCACAGCGGCCCCTCCCTCGGAAGTTACGACCGCAACAACGGCCACTTCCGGGGTGGAAGGAATAGCGGTGGCGGCAACTCCCTCTGCTGAACCTTTAATGGCCAAGGCCGTGAACGAGGAAGTCAGCCCGGATTACCGGGAGGACGACCTCGAACTCACACTCGTAGACATGACCAGTCCAGCTATGTCTATGGAGGAAGAGGTAGATGTTGTTCTGGTGGAGACAGAGGAGGACTTGCCGCCTCCTGTCACAAACCAAGAATAACCAGCAGGCGTACCAAAGTAGCCCAGGTGAACATCCACCATGCCAGGGCAGCCTCGGCTGTGATGGCTAGGATGTTCACTGAACAACACCTAGGGCTAGCGCTACTGCAAGAACCCTGGACCTACGGAGGTAAGATCAGAGGCCTCAGCAACAGGGAATGTAAGTTGGTATGGGACAGCCGTGTGGCCTCCCCTAGAACTTGAATTATGGTAAGGAAGGACAATAATTACTTATGTCTTTCAGAATTCTTAACGCGGGACTTAGTTCCGATACAGGTCCTCATCAAGACCGAGGGCCTCCACCGCGAAGTAGTGATCGCATCAGCATACTTCCCTGGCGATGGTAACAGCATACCACCCATGGAGGTACAAAGGCTGGTCGAGCACTGTATTAGGAGAAGGCCGCCACTCATCTTGGGATGTGACGCGAACGCCCACAACGAGATGTGCGGCTGCACGGACACTAATAAGAGAGGTGAATACCTTTTAGAATACCTCATTAAAGAGAACTTAATTGTGTATAACGTCGGGAACACACCAACTTTTGTCACTAAGGCCAGAAATGAGGTACTGGATATTACGGTAGGTAGCGCTAACGTAAGTAAACTAATTAAAAAGTGGAGGGTTTCAAGTGAACCCTCAATGTCAGATCATAGGATCATAGAGTTTTAGCTGGAAGGAGCGAGTGAGGAAAGCACCCCCATTCGAAACCCCAGACAAACTGTGTGGCCTATGTTTAGTTCGCAACTAAAAGAAAACCTAGAGCTGGTGACAGTGCGGGGTAGTATCAAACACTACACCGTGCTGGAGCAGGCTGTAGGAGAAATAAATGTAGCAATCACCACGGCATTTGAATCCAGCTGCCCGGTAAAAACCGTGAGGGAGCATAAGGACGAAAAATGGTGGAACAAAAATGTTTGTACATTAAGAGCAAAAGTACGTAGGCTTTTCAACAAAGCCAAGCAATACGGAAATTGGCTAGAATACTCCGAGGTGCTTACCACCTACAACAAAGAGATCAGAAGGGCAAAAAAGGAAAACTTTAGGACCTTCTGTGAAAACATAGAATCTACCCCGGTGGCAGCTAGACTGCACAAAGCACTAGTGAAGGATAGAGTGGAAATTACAACCACTCTCAAGAAACCGGATGGGACCTTCACGGAGGATGAAGAGCAAAGAGCTCTCCTCTTACTGGAAACCCATTTTCCGGGATGTAGAAGATACAGGGAGACCGAGGGCTTGATACAACCACGGAAACCAAGTCGAGCCTGGAGGAGGGCAGCGTCCATCTGTACGGAAAACCGAATCAGATGGGCTATCGGCACTTTCCAGCCTTTTAAGGCCCCAGGTGTGGAGGGACTAGTTCCTGCCTTCCTACAAAAGGGAGAGAGAGAACTAATGCCGTATCTTCTAAATATCTTTAGAAGTAGTTTAGCGCTCGGATATATACCGGAGTTATGGAGAAGGGCTAAGGTGGTATTTATACCGAAGGTGGGAAAGAAAGACACCACTCAACCGAAGTCATTTAGACCCATTAGTCTAACATCTTTTATGTTAAAGACAATGGAGAAGGTGATTGATAATTACCTTAGGACTATGGTGCTGGTAGGTACACCACTACACAAGAGTCAGCATGCTTACAGAGCAGGGAAATCCACAGAAACCGCCCTGTATCAGCTGACAAACGAAATAGAAGCAGCACTAGAGACAAAGTAAGTAGCGATATGTGCCTTCTTGGATTAGAAGGAGCTTTTGAGAACACCTCACACGAGGCTGTCAAGGCGGCCCTCGAAAGAAGGAATATCGACAGCACCATCTCAAAGTGGATGGGAGAAATGCTGAGAACTAGAATGGCGGAGACACAAGTGGGAAGAGATACCATTAAGATCTCCACAACTCGAGGGTGCCCACAGGGAGGTGTACTATCACCGCTAATGTGAAGCCTAGTAGTTGATGAACTACTAGTTAGGCTAAACAAGCTAGAAATCAAATGTCAAGGTTACGCCGATGACATAGAGATAATGGCCAGAGTAAAATTTGAGGGAACGCTCTGTGAAATTGTTCAAAGAGGCCTCAAATTAACTAGTAGATGGTGTCAAACAGTGGGACTGAGACTCAACCCGAGCAAAACCACGGTGATACCATTTACTAGAAGGAGAAAACTAAACTGCCTACATCCCATACTCATAGATGGGAAAGCAGTAGAATACCGACAGGAGATAAGGTATCTGGGTATCACACTGGATAGCAAACTCCTAAGGAATAGACACGCTGAGGCAGCGGTAGATAAAGCCAAACGCGCCCTAATGGTGTGCAGAAATCTGGCAGGAAAAACGTGGGGTTGTAACCCCACTATCCTGCGATGGATGTATACCATGATAGTGAGACCTGCAATCACTTATGGGTCAGTTGCGTGAGGAAGTAGAATCAAGCTTGCCTCTATGAGGAAACAGCTTGAAAAAATTCAAAGACTGGCGTGTGTCTGCATCACGGGGGCGATGCGGTCGTGTCCGACATCAGCATTTCAACATTCGATGAAAATTCCAAAATATCTATAATTTTTGATGTAATTTTTTAAGGTTTTTTTAGGAAAAAGTACATTTTAATTATTTTTGTCTTCTAATTAAGGTACACGGTTGATGTTTAAGGTGGTATTTAGTAGTGTTTCAACAGGTGTTTTGTATACTACTTCAAGGTTAGGTCATTTTTTGTCGATAAAAGTCACCTGGGGAGACCCTGGGCACGTGTCCAACGTCTCCCCCTGGCTTACCTGGGAGGGGAGAGAGGACAATTAGTTACTATGGTCGAAATAATATCTGCAGATGGAAATGCTCTCCCTCCTATCTTTGTGTTTCCACGACAGCGACTGGATGAAAGGAAAATGCTACAGAATACAACTGAAGGATGCCTGGCCCTGGTCGACAAATCCAGGTGATTGACTGCCAAGAATTTCGAGTTAGTCCTGAAGAATCGTTTGATGCCAACTCATAAAAATCCGATTATCTCGATCATGAATCTTGACAGTTATGAATCGGATATATCGCTAGAAGCTATTAACTTGTGACGGCATAACGGAATAGTCATCTTTACACTGCCGCCCCACAATTCAAACCGGCTGCAACCGCTTGAAAGGACTGTTTTTGGGCAATTTAAAAAATTTGTCTCCCAGGAATGCCAGTCATGAATGGTTAATCATCCGAACTCCACTCTATCTATTTAAGATTTGCCAAAAATTTCCTGTGCCGCTTGGAATAAAAGAGCATGTCGTATCAACAAAATGTCAGGTTTTGAGAAATGCGGTATTTATCCCTTCAAGCGAAACATCTTTCAAGTAGAGGACTTCCTCTGTTCAGCCGTCTCAAATCGCCCTATCCCAGCATCTCTTTAAGCTCTAGATTCATGTTCCGCGGACCCTATGATGGACAAGCGGCCTACAGTTAAGAAAGTTGACGCACGGCCAGATTCCTCCAAATACCTGAGTTTAGCTTCAATTTCACAGCAATCACTTGATGAGAATTCGAATACATTACCTACTCCTGCAACGTTTTCATCTTCAAACCAAGGACAAGCTAAAGTTTATATCTGTACTCCGGAAGAAATCTGGCCTTATATAAATGCGAAGCCACGAAAAGAAGGAGTCTATCGCAGGCGAGGCAAGTGCATCATCGCTACAGACACTCCCGAAAGGGAAGAAAGAGAGCGGCTGAAACTTGCTCCAAAGGGTTCCAGCCGAAGGCTGTTGTTTAAAAAGGAGATGGGAAAAAAAATTAAGAAGGGTGTAAAGAAGAAAGACAGCTCAGAGTCATCGTCAAACTCTAAAAGCGATATGTCAATTCTTCTGATGTAGATATTTCTGAAGGCGAAGAAGAATGACCCGTAATTCCTGTTATAATAATAAAATAAATTGGAGAGTATGTAGCAATAAAATACGATGGAGAGGTGTTTCTTGGTTTAACTGATGAAGTGTTCAAGTCCCAAACTTGCCCCAAAGGGTTCCGGCCAAAGGCTGTTCTTAAAAAAGGAAATGGGAAAATTTAAGAAGGGTGCAAAGAAGAAAGACAGCACAGGGTCATCGTCAAACTCAGATAGTGATATGCCAACTATTCTGATGTAGATATTTCTGAAGACGAAGAAGAAAGCCCCGTAGTTCCTATTATAATTATAAATGTAATTGGAGAGTATGTAGCAATCAAATACGATGGAGAGGTGTTTCTTGGTTTAACTGATGAAGTGATAAAAGTCCCGTAGTTCCTATTATAATTATAAAAGAAATTGGAGAGTATTTAGCAATGAAATACGATGAAGATGTGTTTTTTGGTTTAACTGATGAAGTGTTCAGAATTCCCTGACGGATTGAAAGTCAAACCGATGACACGAACCAAGCTCCTAATGAAGTGGCCTGAGCGTGAGGACATCATATTATACCCATGGTCTGAAGTTTTGGGTCATTTAGAACCTGCAAAGCAATTCAGTAGAAGGAGAGAAATATAAGCCGACGATTTTTATTTTTTTTTTCAAAATCGTTGTTTGTCATTTTTTAGATTTTCATTATTGTTATCCTTTAATAAATATCAATCTACGCATTGGTTCGTGTCTTATTTAACAAGGCAACTTCTGACATTTTTATTGAAGGATTGATTTCAATATACAATATACAGATTTTGGACGTTTCTCCGCTGGGTATAACAATGGACGTCGGCGACAAATGGGTTTTCCTGGATACTCTTAAACAATCTCGGATGAAGCTTAATCCACGCTACCTAATGACACTGAAATGTTATAGAGCTTGGAAAAAAATTGAGATAAAAAAGTGTACAGTGTCTCCCCAGTCTCCCCATCTTCTTCTTCTTGTTTCGAATAGGCCTACTTTGGACCACGCTTGTTCAACTGCTGGGCTTTGATCTTTGCCCAGTATTGCCGCATCTTCTGACGGTGTAACTCCTTTCTCTCTTCTGTTCAGGGGGTACCTTTACTTCGGGGTTTTTCCTAAAATCCACGGACTTTCTTAAGGGTGCGTCTCACAGATTGTTTGTTTTGGGGATCTGTTATTCCCAGTTCTTTAATATCCTTCTAGGTTTTTGTCAACGGGGAACCATGGAGATTATCTGGGAATGGATGGAGTCAGTCGGCCTATCCCTGGCCGTGCAGAAGACTGAGGCAGTGCTTTTCACCGGCAGGAAGGTTAGGACCTCAATGGTACTAACCTACCGAGGATGCACCATCAGGAGCAAACCTGCCATAAAGTACCTGGGAGTGATTGCGTTAGCACCTGGATATTGCTGTATGCGGCGCCGAACTGGGCAGAAATGACGGAGGTTCCCGCATATCTAAAACTGATAGTCCCAGCACACAGGACGAGTGCATTGAGAATCGCATGCGCCTACCGGACTGTATCCGAAGATGCAGCACTGGTCATCGCTGGCCTGCCGCCAATAGACCTGCTTGCAAAACAGCGCATGCAACAATATAAAAAGAAGCAGGGGCCGGCCCAGGACGATCCCCAACAGACGGAGGTCGACAATGATCGAGTACAGACCGAGAGGGCGATCACCCTAACGCAGTGGCAGGAAAGATGAAACAAATCAAGTAACGGTCGCTGGACTTACCGCTTGATCCCGTCCATCGAGCCGTGGATCTGCAGGATGTAGGGTGATGTGAACTATCACCTCACCCAAATACTCACGGGACATGGTGGCTTCCGTGAGTATCTTCACCGAATGGGGGCCGCAGTAACACACGACTGCCCCCAGTGCCCAGGGATCTCGGAGACAGCAGAACACGTCCTGCTGGAATGCCCCATATTCCAGCAGGAGAGACAGAGGTGGGAGTGTATTTCTGGCGCACGCATAACTGCCGCTGGATATGGTGCGTCATTGATGCACTCGGAGGAACAATGGAATGCTGGCTGCGAGCTAGCCGTAAACATCCTGAAAATACTACCGGAGGCGGAAGGCATGAGTTAAAACAAATAACTTGACAAAAGTGAAAGTCGGCAGGGCCGAAGCAAACCACCGCCCCCCGCCCCTCCCCGAAGTAATGGCTAGCGTCGGTTCCACGGGGGATCCATGGGAAATCCAACAAAGGGGGCTTTTTAGTGCGGTCGGGCGAAAGCCTTGAGAGACCCGAGAAATTTGAATACTTCCCGCTGAAGGTTTTTTCCCCCCCAGAAAAAAAAGGTTTCTGTCAACTAAGTGGTACGAACCTTCTTGTTTTGCCAGAAGAAGAACAGACGGTTGGTTAATCGGTTT
Organism: Phosphuga atrata; assembly: GCA_944588485.1. Lineage (NCBI taxonomy): Eukaryota > Metazoa > Arthropoda > Insecta > Coleoptera > Silphidae > Phosphuga > Phosphuga atrata. The sequence continues at coordinate 19,628,862 of OX155892.1, forward strand.
GTAGGCAATCTTGCAACATGGCCAAAGAAAGCTACTCTTCTTTTCCTTGCATAGTCAGAGAGCATCAATATGTTCGTAGAGCTTCCTGACGATTCTCCTTTATCTGATTTCCAATTTCTCTACCAGACCTCTTCGGTTCAAGGAAAGATAGTCCATGACGTATTGGGCTTTTGGTCGTAAGAATGATGTGTAGTGCTTCAGTTTCAGGTTGCGTGACAGGCATTTCTTGTTGTAAGTGTTCTTAGTCAGTCGATAGGTTAGTTCTAACTTGTTGACTCCCTTGTATGATGATGCTCTTTCTGATAAGTTGGGTTCAATCCATCTGTCGAGATACTTCAATTTCTCAGTGATTTCTCTTGATGTTTCCCTGCTCTAGTAACATCTCTCTGTTTTCTTCTCTGATGTTGGTAAAGAATTCTGTATTCTGCAGCGACACTTGAAGACCCACTTTGGCAGCCTGTTTTCTGAGGCAATTTACCTGCAATGTTGCCATCTGAAGAGAATCAGTAAACAGTGCTATGTTATCTGAAATGGCCAGGCAAACTACTACCAGTCCATCGTTCTTACGTCCCAGCTAGATACCACTCTGAGCACCCAAATTGATCAGTTTCTTGCGCCATTCTCTCATAACCTTAGGAACAGTTAACATTGAACACACTGAAGAGAAGTGGGGAAAGTCCATCTCCTTGTCATTCCAGTGTTTATTTCGAATCTTTCTGAAATCTCGCCTCTAAATTTAACCTTGGAATAGGTGTTCTAGGTCAAAGTTTCTATAATGAGTCTGCGGGTTTTGTTGTCTAGCCCCATTTCCTGGAGTACTTTGTAAAGCGTTTCCCTATCAATGGAATCGTAGGTCTTCTTAAAAGCAACAAAGGTGACGACTACCTTGCGGTTTCTCATCTTGGAGTAGTCAAGTACAGTTTAAAGATTGGGGATCTGTTCAACAAAGGATCGGGTCTTCCTGAAGCCATCCTGGTATTCTCCCAGTTGACTATCCAGCTGATTTTGTAATGCCCTTGTTTGTAACGCCTTCGAGAGAATCTAGTATGTTACCGGGACGAGAAAAATTCCACATCACCTATGCTGTCTGTCTTTGGGCTACTGCATTGGCACAGTCTTTAGTCCACCATGGATGCTTCCTTCTTCTAGCGACAGGGGCGAGTTCATTGGCCGCCTTGACAAGAGGCTCTTTCAGTTGTTCCCAGCTGTTTAGATCTATATTGTTTAGTCTCTAACTTTCTTCTTGACTGTTTTTGAGTCAAATCTTACCGGTTTGGAGGTTCTGTGTAATCTTGTGTTTCTAGGCTGGAGCTTTAATTTGATCTTTGAGAGGTAGTGGTCTAAGTCCAGATTGACGCATCTTAGTACCTTCACGTTTTGTATTTCCTTTTGAGATTTTCGTGAAATGGCCACATAATCTATCGGGAATTCACCCAGGTTGGTATTAGGGGAAATCAAAGTCTTCTGCTTCCTTGGCAAGCGTTTGAAGGCTGTAGACTTCATGAGCAACCCAAAAGTCCTACACAGATCTTCCAATCGTTCTCCGTTGCGGCTGATTTGTTTATGCGCCGGATAATTGCCCACTATGTTTCTGTATTTTTGCTCTATTCCCAATTGAGCATTGAAGTCACCAAGCAGTATGACGGTGTGCCTCTCTGGAAGTTAGAGATAATATCTTCTGTCTTCCCAGAATTTATCAGTTCTGTCTGGATTGCGTCTGTTGTCCTGGTTGATTGGGGCATGTACATTGACTATATTGTAGCCCTTGTTTGCGCATTTGAGAGAGAGGATGTATACACGACTGCTCGGGGAGGTAAAGTCGGTGACTAAATCCAGTATCCTGTGACTGATTATAAATCCTGTACCTAAGTGGGGTACGTTCTTCATTACCTGGTGACACACTTTTCCTTTGATGATTCTGTAGCCTTGGGACTCGAAAGCATGATCGTCCGTAAATCTGGTTTCCTGTACTGCTGTCAGTATTATGTTGTGTCGTGTTAGTGAATCAGTCAAATGTTTCAGTTTATACACTTTTAGCAGTGAGTTGGCATTAGGTACATGTTGCGAAGAAGGTCCTTAAAGCATGTTGCGGAATCCGAAGGTCCGCTAACGTCACCATAGGTGACGGTGGATAGGTTACCACCTGGGTTAGTGCATTTAGCGAAATTTTCCTTCATGCTCAATTGAAGAATATATATGAAGAATTATTTGTGGCCACCGTCCAAGATACTACCCAAGTTGTTACCTTGGGAGGCTTATTATTCGGGGTTGTCACCCCTAGACAGGTCGCCTGCACTACGGCTAAGGAGTCCTGTCTACCCTACTTCAGTCTCCCTATATTTTTATTTAACTGAAATAATTAAAATTTCAAAATAATTACAATCTTACAATCAACAAAATATATTAATAAACAAAACTATTAACTACTAAATAAACATATCCTTTGAAATTACAAAATACCCTTATTCTTCTTTTTTCCTTTGAACAAACCTAAAAATCTCTTAATCAAACTGACTTTAGGCTTTTTGACCTGATAATTTTTAATCTGTTCAAACTTCAACTGCTTGTAATAATCTTTAATTCTCTGTCTGTACATATCTTCTTTGCTACGCCTTTGTCTCAAGCCTGAGTAATTTATACCGGTATACAAATCTCCACCCAAAATATAATCTGTGGAAACTGAATGTTCCCCTTCACCAAGTTTTGGAAATTTATAGTCAATAAATTTATCATAATTTTCATATTGGTCGGTAATGTTCGAGGAAGTTTCTGTAGAATCGAAAGGCGAATCGTATTCTGTATAAGACGAAGCTTTCATTCGATATTTATTTCTGGATTCTCCACTCTCTGGGTAGTTGGAGGTCATAGGTGAGTACATGTCGATTATAGGTTCAATACTAAGCGGGGAAATGGCTTGAGATAAACTCAAAGTGGATGGCTTTTTAGTTTTAGTCACTGATGCTATTATACTTGTTCGGATTTTTGGGGAATTTATTTCTGAGATTAAGGAACTGCTTTCGGAATCGTAACTTCTTCTAGAGAAGGTTTCTTGAATTGCTCCATATCTAACTGTTTCTTTAAAGAATCTACAATTGCAATTATGTTTTGTACATTTTAATGATTTGCATACAGACGGAGTGCTGTCGGTATCAGTTTCACTTTCATTTTTAAAATCTAGATCTAAGGTGGGAACATCTGGATGGATCCGTTTAAGACTTTCCGTTTCTGGTTTCGAAACTGGTGGTGTAGTTAGCAATTGCTTATTTTGCTCTGCTTGTTGGAATTCGTTGAAATCCTCCAATTCACTAATTAACGTGCTATGCGAGAGTATATCTTCTTTTCTAACCTTTGTTGAGAATCTTGCGGTACTAGGGGTTTGAACAATTTCATCTTTTGTACTAGGAGTGATTATAAAAGTAGTTTCTGTGTGAGGCGAATATTCCTTTTGTGGGCTTTCCTCGCTACTCTCTGAAGGCAAAGCTTCCATTTCAATACTTTCTGTTGACAATTTTGAGTTAGCTTTCTTAACTGGTGCGAAGCTAATTTTTCGTGGAGATTCTATTGATCTACTAGGTGGAGTTGGAGAAGTTGAAGTAGAAATTTTACTAGTTTCTGGAGTTTCCATCGAATTTAACAAAGACAATTTAGAATTCGAACGCGTTTTTAGTTTCGGTTTTTCTTCTAATTGGGATTTTTGTACTCCAACAATTTCAGATATAGTACTAGAAGAAGAATCAAAATCTGTAGTTATGTCTGTATCGTCTTTGAATTGATCCATAGAAGCGTACTGTGGTATTCTTTGCTTTTCTAAGTCCTTAAAAGAAGTTTTAACAAAAACTGGTTCGTCAGCTTTCGTTATATCTTTATTTTTTTGGTATGTGTACGAATATTCTGTATCTGTTGATGATTCTCCAGAGGTACTATAATAATCTGAATCTTTATCTTTCTTCAACAATTTATTTTTATCATTTCCATCATCGCCGTCTTCATCACTCTCGTTATTTTTATCTTTTCTCTCCTTTATCTTTTTCTTCTTCTTCTTTCTCTTCTTCTTCTTTTTCTTCTTCATTTCTTTACTACCATCTTCTGAAGAATCTCTAAATAAATTATTTTTTAAAATAATCATTGACAGTCAAACGAAAATATAAAACTAACTTTTCCTCGCTGATATCCGATAAATCTCCATATTGTATAGGATCAAGACAGACTGTGCATAGGTTTTGTAAATCCGAAAAGCATTGTTCGCAATAAATTCCGGAACACCCAGGAGTTTGACATCGAATTGCGATTTTGGAATCACCTTCGCGAAAAACTTCACCACAAAGTAAACAAGCTTCTTGTTTCCCAGATCCTAAAATCCATGTACATACTGTACACCTATTAAAAAAATGTAATATATAAAAATTTGTTTACAGAAAATAACTTGAATTTACAAAATATCTTACGTCAATTTTGCTCTTAAAAATTCCTTGCAGGTAATTTTAGTTATATGTTTATCGCCAAGAACTTTTCTTCTTAACTGTCTGCGAGCGAATTTCAAAAAGGACGACCTCGATCGTAAAATATTATTATAAAGCCAAATCGCTCGTTCCCTAGCTCGAATAGGATGGTAATAGCACATCACTAAATGTCTAAACCTCAAACCGTATGGTTCAAAAATTGCCAGAAACCAACATAAAACAAGAAGAGAAGCTAAAAATATATTAATAAATGATATATTCGTCAGGATTGCGATTTTACCAATTTGTATATATCGGTCAAAATCTGGAGGTATGGGATCAGGAAGGCAAGGAATTGTATCAATTTCTAAATTTAAACCAATTGGTTGAAATGCTTTGACTATTCCCCTTAAGAGATTACCGAGGAAACCTTCTCCTTGAATTTTTAAAGTTGGTACATTTGGTGCTAAAAAACAAAATTTTTATTGTTTTACATTTACGGCCAAGTGATTCGGATTCTGTTACCTTCAACTTTAGATTGAAATCTTCCGTAATATCGAATCAAAGTCATAATCCAATATAAGGAATAATCTGTAGCCATATGTATAGATAATTTTAATGTTGCCATAAGTAGAACCATTGCAGATTGAGATAATTGAGATTTTTCCTTTTTTACCAATCTGCACGAACTTGTCTAAACAATAACAAAAATGGTTGTTTTGTAAAATCTAACTAGAGAAAATTAATGACCAATTTATAATAATTAAATTGAAATAATTGTATTTCTTTGTGATCACAATAGATTATTAAATTATTAATAATTTGAAAGAAGATTTAAACTGAAAATTACTGTAATATATTGCTGTCGCTCTCTGTGGTTCAAAGGCAAAACTGTCTCCAATCCCATCTGCGCTCTTTTCAAATCAATCTGTCGAAAATCGTTGGTAATAAATTTATTATCAAATCGTTCATTCGTCAAAAATTTATGCCGATAATAAGTAACTCTAAAATTAAAACATCCTAATTAATTATTAAGCCGGAAAATTTAATTAATTCGAGTTTATTCAAATAAAATTTAAAATGTATTTATTAAAACCAAAACTATTATTAACTTTTAGATTTGCCGAAACTAAAAGATTTAAAATTATTTCTTCAATTTTATATATGATATAAGTTACAAGATTAATGGCTCGATCAGATGATGTTTTGAACACACTGTCTAGCAAAGTAGCTAAGTAGGGTAATATTACATCACTGCTCACATTCGATAATAGATTATGGTGATAATTCTGGTGCAACTTCATTGCTTGATCTTCGTGGTAACTGAAGTGTGAGGCCAATCAGAAGCGCAAATTATTAAACACAAACAATAGTTATATAGGGTGTTTCATAAATCTCAGACAGAAATTCTAGGGCTTGTTCCAGAACCCAAAATTGGAAAAAAAGTCCTTATAATGATGTGCCAGAAAATGCTTCCTAATTGAGATACAGCCCTTAAAAAAAGGTGGTCTCACACATTTTTGCTAAACGCAACTAATGCTAAACGCAACTAATGATAATTGATTCAAATTTTGTGTGCATTCGTTACTGGTGCCAAACTATCGTGTGTGCTTATTTTCGTCTTGATAGCCAACCAGTCGCGGTACATAGGAGAAACGAACTTTGTATTTAGGAAGCGTTTTCGGACACATCTTTGGCTTTTTTCATATTTTGGGCTCTAGAACACTCCCTGGAATTTCTGCCATTTATGAAAACATGGACATTTATGAAACACCTTGTATAGCTGTGTAGGCTATGTAAAATATATAAAGAGTAGTTAACTTAATCATTTTAACTTAATCATTTTAAATTCAAAGTGCATGAAGTATTTATTTTAGTACCTCGTCATATACTTTGAATTTAAAATTATTAACCCTAGAGAGATAATCTTATTATATTATTAGATATTTATTCGTTTCAACAAAAACAGATAATACAGCTAGGATAACGTATTACTATACATTGTCAAGGTTTAAAATGGTCAGATGGTGGGTCCGATAGATCATTGTTGCGAATTGGGGATGTTGGGACAATTCGTCAACAGGAAATGTCCGTGACGAATTGACACAATGTTCGGCTCCTTCTTTCCTTGAAGGACAGAATGTAATATTTTTCAGCGAGTCAGTTGTAGAGGCAGAAGACTTCTTCTGCTTTACGACATTGTCGGTTGACGCATAGGAGATGGTGAAAGCCGTGCCAGGTGATATAGGTACATACAGAGAGATTCGGGATGAAATGGAAGTATTTTAAAGACATGTCCAGGAAGCAAAAATAAGCAAAATATGCTCATGTCCGATTTTCATTCGTTTCGTAGATATTTTGAACAATAGTAATTTATAAAATTAAATTAAAATGTAATAGTGAACTTATAAATTTTCAAAAACTCCTTCACCACCCATTTCGATACATTAATTTGCGCGTTTATAAATGAACCTGGTAGCGAGTTTTGAACCATGATTCGTTCTAATTAACGCCGCAGCATTCAGAATGCGATCTAGTAGCGCATCCCTTGTATCCACTTTCATAGAATAAACTAATGACTTCATCCATCCCCAAAGACAAAAATCTAGGGGAGTGAGATCCGGTGATCTCGGTGACCAAGGGTGCGGGCCTCCTCTGCCAATCCAGCGATCGCCAAAATGGATATTTAGAAAATTTTTCACAATATTTGCATAATGAGGAGCATGTTTGCATGTTTGAGAAGCATGCATGTTTGAAGATAATACGTCGTCGAATATTTAAAGGTACTTCGTGCAATATTTCCTCTAAATGTTCCCCAAAAAAATGTAAATAACCTTCCCCAGTAAGACGGCCATCCAATACAAAAGGACCAAACAATTGATCATTTAGAATTCCGCACCAAAAATTAATACTAAACCGATGTTGGAAATTGTGTTCTTGCGTGGCATAGGGGTTTTCGTCCGACCATCGATGATTATTATGGGAATTGTTAATTCCATCTCGAGTAAAATGAGCTTCATCAGTAAATAAAATGCATTTGAGTAATCTTCTGTTTTCACGAATCCATTGACAAAATTGTAGTCTTAATGGATAATCGCCTTCTTGAAGATTTTGTACTTTCTTCAGATGAAAAGCGAAAATATCTTCTTCAAGTTCCAAACCGATCCCTTGCTGTTTTTTAGAAACAATACGTTTACTTGGGAATATTCCATTTTCGCTAGCATGTGTAAAAACTGTCTGAAACACTTGCCTATTAGGAATTCTTCGATTAGGAAAACGACGCCGATACTCTTCTACTGAACGAACATAATTACCATTTCAAAATCCATAAACAAACACCATATCTGCATATTCTCTATGACAGAAAATATGAGGCATTTTTATAATCTCGTAAAACAACTACTGTCAATTTTAAGACAAACTGTCAATTTTTATGACATGTGCCTAATTAATATTATATTTCAAATTGGCATTTAGGACAACGTTGTCAAATTTAACTTAATTAACTTTTTAAAAAGAAAAACCTATTTATCTCTGAAACAAATGAAAATCGGATATGAACATATGAGCTTATTTTTGCTTCCTGCACATTTCATCATCATCACGTAGCGCTACAACCCTGGGTGGGTCTTGGCTGACTTTACAACTTTTTTCCAATTTGTTCGGTCTTCCATCAACCTAGGGTCAAATGGAATGTTCATTTTCCGGAGATCTGCTTGGATGTTATCTCTCCATCGCATTCTGGGACGTCCGAGCGGTCTCTTGCCTGTGGGAATCTCCTCCCATACCAGTTTTACAAGTCTTTCGTTATGCAGTCTGTGCACGTGGCCTGCCCATCTTAGTCGCTGTGATTTAATTTCTTGGACAATATCGGTGTCGTTGTAGAGTGCTTTTAATTCGATATTGGTTCTGATCTTATACTGGTCTGTGGTGATGTCATGGTGAGGTCCGAAAATTTTTCTAAGCATTTTTCGTTTCCTGGACATTTGCTTCTTTAAAATACTTCCATTTCCTCCCGAATCACCCTGTATAGTTAATATGTGTCGGTGTTCTTGATTTGCACCCTTGCATCCGTGTGTTTGGTACGCACCAAATCTGAATTGGTCTGGGCCATCTGAATATTTCTCAACCGTGAACACCATACTTTTCCCTTCTATTTCCTTCTTGTATGCGTCCTTAGTTACTAGTGGTACACCTACGCAATCATCTCAAATATTCTACCCCATTGTCGCAGAACCTGATAAGTAGAATGTGAAGGTATTTGATATGTTTTTAGGAAGGCCCATTGCATATTTAAGGTATCTTGCTTTAATTTTATCTAGCTCTAGCAGGTGGTTGGATGCTAGAAATAAGTTTATAGTTTTAAAGCAATAGGATATCGCTGGCCACTTTCATGTTAAATAATTTTGCTGCCGTAGCTAGAGTTGGGGCCCGTATATTCAATCAAACGGGACGTTCAATCAAACGAGTAATAAAACCTGGCGAGTGAACTAAAAGAACAGATCTACCTTGATTGATACCTATACAGATGCTAGCAAGAAAAGCACCTAATACTCATTGAAGGAGCCCCCCCCCCCCCAAACAATAGATCTATGAAGGTAGCACTAAAAGTCACCACCGAAATCACCACCCACATTTTAAACAAATTGTCTATCTAAAATTGTCTGTCTAATCTTACTTTGTTTATCTAGTTAATACTAATCAATCAATATCACTTTTGTTTCAAAGATATTATGTAATTTCGTGAAATTTTTTATCGCTCCTAATGAAAATTTAGACTTTAGATTTAGACCGGCTCTTAACTTTAAGAAATTCTTCTATTTATTAGTCTTTCGAAAGTTTAATCTTAATATATATATATATATATATATATATATATATATACATATTTATATTTATATATATATATATATATATATATATATATATATATATATATATATATATATATATATATATATATATATATATGTCTTATACTGCTTCAATAAGATGTACGTATAATTTATAGGACTTTATTAAGTCTCTATATATTTTCTATAACGAAATTATTATTTCTTAAGGACTATACATAACGTTATGTTTGGTCACATGTTAGTTTGCACCTTCATTTCATAAAATTCGACACTTTTCGGCTCTTGCTAGCGTATCTTTACCAAAGATCCGGTTTCTTTTTAATTTGGGATACAAATTTGGGATAAAATCTTGAAGAAACTTAGAGATTTTTGGGTTTATTGAGTTGTTGAAGATTTAGAACTAAGAAATGAAACACTTTTCATGTCTTTTCTTCAAAAATTATATTTTTATAATAAATGTATACATTTCAATTATACTGAGGATGTTAACATTGTTAACGAAGTGTATACATTTATTATAAAAATATAGTTTTTGAAGAAAAGACTCAGTGTTTCATTCCTTATTGTTAGTTTTAAACTTAGGGATCCGGAAGTTGGAAATTACTTCGTTGCCGGTGTGGTTGCATGCGTCGGTGCTCGTTTTCTCGACTTCACGTAGTGGATGTGAGTAGTGTAGCCACCTTATTGTTTTTATATTCGTTCTCTCTTCGACGAAAGAAACTAATCCTTAACACCAGAAATTTATGAAGACTCAAGATCTTGAAAATACCTCATCTTATTCATTTTCCGAGGGAAATTTCGTTTCAAAAGTTTCTACCTCGGCTTCCTCCGTATTATTGGTTCCTCCCTTACTAATTTCAATGTTTTCTGTTTTTGTTGTAAACTCATCTAAAGATTCTAGACTCGAACTAAGCGCTAGGTGTAGAATTCATAGATGGTGTAGGTGTGAGAAAAACATGAAAACATTCATTTTCTAACCCTCGGTATTGCAAACCAACTATATTGTATCCTTCCTCCAAAAAATAAAAAAACCTGCAACCCATTCTATAGAAATATTACCATTTTAGACCGCAATCTGATTCGCATTACGTCCATCCAACGCTTCAACAGATATTTTAATTAATATTACATGCACTGGAAATATTCCATAATATTGTAACATTATTGCAATTAAGCCAAGGAACTCAAATCGTTTTTACAATTTTTTCATTCTTCGTCACTATGCTATTGCTAGAAAGTGTTACTTATAGTCTAGAACAGGGTTTCTTAAACTTATGTAGTACGAGGACCCCCTTATGAACAAATTTTTATTTGCGGACCCCCTATTGAGCAAGTTTGTTTTTGCGGACCCCATCACAACGTAAGGCATTTATTTCAGTCCTTCTTGCGACTTAATTTTGGCTATATCGCCTCATATCGGCACATAAGCACTACGTTATAATAAATATTGCTAAAAATGTATCAGAAGTAATTTTAAAAAATAGACATTTTTATTAGAACACAACAAACACTTTTCTTAGAATATAGAGAAAAAAAAACATAACATAACAAGAATAGTAGTAAAAAGGGCTAAAAAGTGTATAATATATCATCGTCTTTTTGAACTATTCTTTTATATCTCGCGGTCTCGCGGACCCCCAGCGATGACTACGCGGATCCCAGTTTAAGAACCTGTGGTATATAAACAAACTTAATTAGTTTCTTTTCGGTGAAGACGATATGTGCAACTTTTGTTCTTCATTTTTGTATTAGAGAAGAAACACAATATAAAGATTTTCTGAGAATAATAACCTTCTAGTCCGAATCATTGAATTCGCGTCCTTTAAATAACTCATTATTTTATAAATCTGTTTTAAAAGCATACGTGTTACTTGACCAATACAATTATTTTAAAAACATGTGTATGTGATTCACAAAAGCACAGTGGATAACTCAATATCGGATTTGAGTTATTAATTTGTAAAAATGAATATTCCTCTTTGAATGTATCGATAAATTGATTTCCAAAACGTTCAAACCTTTGGAATAATAACCAATACATTCGTTATTATAATCATAAATGTCTAAAATTATCTATCCCGTCAAGATTTAATTAAGATCTTCCTTTCTGAAAATCGCACTGGCCACGATTCCGCTCCAAGACCCCTCATGCCCTTGACCTTGGACCTGTTACGGGGAGTAAACAGAGATAAAAAATGAGAGAATGGCTTATAAGAATTATTATAGTATTATACAATTCCACCCTCATCCATTATTCCACCTTTAACAACTATTCCATTCTTTTCAACTCTTCCATCCACAAAAACTATTCCATTCCGAAAAATACGATCCACATGTACTAGTTTCAACTATTTTTATTATTATCGCATTAATTTATTTTCGTATATTTATTGCCCAATCTTGTTTGTCTAGTCATCACGTATTGTCTTGATTCCTATTTTCTCTCTACTCCTGACTGCTTGTCTGGTCTTGGTTTGTCTGTCTAGTGTTGATATTATCTGTATAGATCTGGGGTTCTCAAAGTTTATTACATATTATAATAGCAAATATATGACATTAAGTTCATTGTGTTAAAGAAAAATATAAAAAATTTCTGTGGTATAGGTTTACTTTCCCAAGCTCATACCATAATTCTATAAAACGTAGAAAAAGAGTTTCGCATTTTTTTTCTTATCCCAATGTCGATCAGGGACCTACATATCTTGAAAACTCTGCGGCCTTATAGGCTTACTGTATTCCCCCCCATTGTTCAATTCAAGGAAATAGATCCAGACCATGTATTAGGTCCAGAAGTCTACGTGACTTGTGGTTCGGCGATAATCTCATGGCTGTAATGTTCAGTTTTATTCCCATGCGCGCGATTGCTTTGCAATGGAAGAATATATAAGTCAGTTTCGTCGTCTTTGTTGCAGAGTCTGCATATTGTTTCATCTGTCCAGATGCCCATCTTCTGCAGGTGTCCTTTTAGTGAGCAGTGTCCCGTTAAGAGACCTGCCATAGTTGCAATCTGCTTCCTGTACAGTTGCAAGATTTCAGCTGTTAGGGTTCTAGATATGGAACCGTTTACTGTGTTACTGGCCCCTTGTGCGGACCCATTGTAATTTTAACCTTCCTGGAAACCTTTTATAGGTACCCAGTACCTGGGAAGTGTGAGACTTCTTCTCTTCCAGAGATAGTATACCCACTAAAACCACCTCCACCCCGGGATCAGTACTCCACTTCGGGACCGCGTTAGCATTACTTCAAAGTGGTGATCCTTTCCATCCTTTCCTTTGTCTTTTGTTTGAAGTATCGTGGCACACATCGTTGCTACTGCTTTCCAGTTGTCCTTGCCTTTTATCATCAGCTGGACCATATTAGAGGAGTTGATAGGCTCTCCCACCGCCCGCTATGTTTTAGTTCTGATTTCAGCCCATTGCGGGCATTCGAAAGTAGTATGTTCAGCTGAGTCTGTCTTTTGGCAGTATCTGCAGCTGTCACTTTCAGCCTTTCCAATCCTTTTAACATATGAGCCAAAGCTTCCGTGTCCGCTCAGCACTTGTGTTAAGTGGTAGTTAACCTCGCCATGAGTGCGCTTCAGCCATGACTCAATTTCTGGTATGAGAGTTCTGGTCCAGTTCCCTTCTTTGGCGTCGTTCCACCGTTTCTGTCATCTGCTTATGAGTGCACTGCTGTGTCGAGCCCTCTCTTCTGTATTTGTGCCTTGGTTGCTAGCCCGTTCCTCAGCCATTAGGTCAATCGGCGGGACTGCCGCTATGACTTGTAGCGCCATATTTGACACCTTGCGGTATGCGCAGCATATGCTTATTAACATGCTGCGTTGTGTTTTTATTAGTCTGTTTTTGTTTGTGGCTGCATGTAGCGACTATACCCAGGCCGGTACAGCGTAAAGGAGGATGGAATTAACGACCTCATTTAGTAGCCTTTTTGCGTGCATATTTGGGCCATTTATTCTGGGCATCAACTTACGAAGTGCTGTACCTGCACGTTCCGCTTTCACTGCTACATTTTGGACGTGCCTGCTCCAGGAAAGCCGCTGGTCGATATGGACGCAGAGGTATTTCATTGTCGGTGTCGCGGGAACTAGCCTACCTATTATGTTGACAGACATGGGTTCAATCCTCTTGCGGCCAGTTAGCGCAATGACCTCAGACTTTTCTGAAGCTATTTGTAGTTCGTTTATCTCCATCCATGTATGTATCGCTTTTATTGCAGATTCGGCCCTAGCTACTACAATTAGGTCGTGACACCACAATTAGGACACAACTGACACCACAATTAGGTCGTCGGAAAATGCGATCAGTCTTCAGCCTCTCAGGTTGATCGTTTTTACCAGGTCCAAGACGCCATCGTATAGGATGTTCCACAATAGCGGCCCGAGAACCGACCCCTGGGGAACACCGCAAGATACCGGTCTTATTTTGTCATCTATTTTTAGGGTCCTGTCCGTAAAATAACTTTTGATTAAATCAATAAGATAGGCAGAGATCCTTTTCCGTCTAAGTGCATCCACGATTTTCCGCCAAGGCACAGTATTGAATGCATTTTTTACATCTAGCGCGACCGCTAAGCATATCTTTCTGTGTTTTATTTTTCCCAGGTCAGCACAACGGGCAATCCTCATCACCTCCTGGATGGAGTGAGTTGTCGACCTTCCCTCTCGGAACCCATACTGAAATGTTGATAGTCCTCCATGCAGATCGAGTTCCTGGCTTATCCTCGTGGCTATTATTCGTTCGAAGAGCTTGCCGATAGTGTCTAGTGGCAGTAGCAGATTGTAGGACCCACATTTGTTGTCTAGTAGTACCCATTGTAATTGGTGAGTTTTATTGGTCTACTCTGTTATTATTTTCCGCGCTATGTGTGTGACATAGGTTTTGGACACCGCGCCCTCTTTTGCGAGTGCGTTTGCCTTTTCGTTTCCCTCCAGACCTATGTGCCCTGGCGTGTAACGCTGCTCACTATGCAAGTGTAACGCTGCTGTGCTGTGCCTGACGTTTTAAGATCTGAATCCCAAACTACCCTAGATTTTATTCCATGATATGTTAGGGCGTTTATCGCAGCCTGACTGTCCGGTAAAATGTAGATGTTTCAACTTCTGTAGTCCATTCTTCCGGCACATGTATCGATTGCGTCTCTGGTGTGTCTCACCAGTGCACAGTTATCCTGAACTTAGGAGACACACCACACTCCAGCCAGTTCCACTGTCTTTCTTGAAACAGTCTATGTACCAGAATAGGTCTCCTTGGTTTTCCATGTGGTAATTCCCTTTTGTCCACTGTAGCTGTGTTTTGAAGGGTATATATATATATATATATATATATATATATATATATATATATATATATATATATATATATATATATGAGACATCGAGTTTCCTTCCTTGCTATAAGGATTGGCTCTTTTATTACATCTGTTATTGAGGTATGGCCAGAACTTGCTAGGATTTGACATGTGTTGTTGCACTTGCATCTGAAAGTTCTTCTCCTAGCCTCACCTGTGATGAAAATATCCAGGGAAGGGAGGCTTAACATTGTTTCCAGAGCTGCTGAAGTTGTGGTTCTCATTGATCCCGTGATTTGTCAGCAGGCTAGTCTATGTACACTGGAGAGTTTGTTTATAGCTTGCTTCTGTTTTAGTTTGGTCCACCAAATTGTGGATCCATATGTCAAGATGGGTCTTTCTACCGCCTTGTACAACTATGTACTATGTTTGGGTTTTTAAGCCAGACGATTTGCTGAGTGTTCTCCTGGTCATCATCAATGCCATTTTGCATTTGTTGATCGCCCTTGTTGGGTGTTGGTTCCAGGTCTGTTTTTCATCTAGGACTAGGTCTTGGTACTTAAAATCGTCACTTGCCTTTAAATGCTCGTTGTAGAAAATTGGGAGCTTTAGGCCCTCCAATTTCCTCATTTTCTTGACTAAGGTGGATTTGTAGGGGTTAACCAGAAGGTCTTCTCTCTTACATTATCCTTCTACCTCGTTCAGATCTTACTGCCTAAGCTCTGAAATAATGCAAGGAAACTTATAAGAATGGCTATGCTATCCGCATAGTCTTGGGTGTAGAATCTTTATTTTTCTGTTTAACGACACAAACATGACAGCATGCAGAGTTTCGCATAGAATATTGAATAAATATTCGTGCGATTCTATTCATGTCACAGTATTACAAGTTTTTTAATTAATTATTTTATTATTAATCCAAGCCGAATTAATTATTACCCGCACAATAGTCTTATATATTTTTCTATTAACCCACAATCGACGCTTGAGTCAGATAGTTGAGTCGATATAACAGAGTTATATCGACTTCGGTGGGGCACGATCGCTTTGGTCTAATTTATCTTGTCCTGTCTTGACTCGACTTGTCTATATAGTCTTTTGGAAGTGAAAGGAACTTACTTGACAATCATGAATATGAAGAAGAGACTAGCAGCGCTGCTCATAAAGTCAAACACTTTTATTAATCCGGAACTTCTTTGTCTAATTTCAGTAACAATTCCGGTTGTGATTTCAGACATTGATTTTGAATGATTAGATTCCCAATGAAACGAATGAGAGAATCTGATACGTACGTAAAACATTGTGCGAATGTGACGAACAAATTGTTTCACTCCTAGAAAGATTTCAAAATTAATTAAAAAAATATTATAAATTTATAATTATATAAATTAATTAATTAAATTATCATACGTGATAAAAAAATATTTGAAAAATTGTAAATCAGCATATTTTCTACACTGCTCAAAACAATTAGCGGGTCATCAATTTGTGCCTCCATAAAATTCAAATGGTCTTCGGTTCAAACGGTCAACGCTCAATTTAATTGACACATAGGGAATTATCAGTATTACATACTTCCGGACTATCCGTAAGAATTAACAAGAATTACGAAAACTAAAGTGAAATAATGTATCTTATCTTTGATTTTATCCCCATTTGATTGAAAGAGCTAGGAAGGCCTTGTTCAGATTAATATGCAGACGAAAATGTTTGCAACTGATTTAAGTTAAGTGAAAATGAGGCATCTCAACGAAGTGGAAGTTGTTCATGCTATAACATTAATTGAAACTGGCGAAAGCCTTCGACAAGTTTCAAGAAACTTCAACGTAAGCCTGTCTGTTATTCAGCGATTGTGGAACAGGAACTTGGATACAGGTCAATATACGGTGGGCTAGATCGCAAAAGAAAAACAACTCCAAATCAAAGCCGATTTTTTCTGATTTCGTGTCTTCGCAATAGTTTTTTCGGCGAAAAAACTCTTAATTACCCTCAGGACTACGCATGGGGTCACTGTATCAGACCAGACAATTTGGATTAGGTTGAGGGAATCAAATTTGAAGTCAAGACGAAAATCCTCTTTGACACGACACCACAGGATAGCAAGGATGAATTTCGCACGTGAAATGTTGCATGATAACTTCGACAATGGCAGTCTGTGCTCTTCAAGGATGAATCAAGGTATTACTCGTTGCGATGGCCGAGTACATGTCTTCAGACGCCCAGGAGAACGGTACGCAGCTGCTACTATCCAGGAAGTTGAAAGATTTGGAGGTGGTTCCGTTATGGTTTGGGCTGGGATTATTATCGACAGTAGAATCGACCTTGTTGTAATTTGAGTTACATAGACCTCACATCCTCTTTAGCGGGGGGGTTACATATACCTCACAACCTCTTTAGGGTGGGGTTACATAGACCTCACACCTTCTTTAGCGGGGGGTTACATAGACCTCACACCCTCTTTAGCGTGGGGTTACATATGCCTCATAACCTCTTTAGCGTGGGGTTACATAGACCTCACACCCTCTTTAGCGGGATGTTACATAGACCTCACACCCTCTTTAGCGTGGGGTTACATATCCTTATAACCTCTTTAGCGTTGGGTTACATATACCTCACACCCTCCTTAGCGTGGGGTTACATAGATCGCACACCCTTTCTAGCGTGGGTTGCATATACCTCACCCTCTTTAGCGTGGGGTTACATACTTTTAAAAACTGCTATTTGAAATATGCTATGTTAAATATTTTTTATGCATTTAGAGTGATAAGAATTGTTTATATTTTCAGTCAGAGAAAATAATATGAAAAATCAGGTTTTATTTAATTTGAGCCTGCATATTTCGTTTTAGGTATTATCTGGTCTTAGCTGATCTAGTCCGGTATACTCTGATTCTGATTTTAGTAAGGTGAAGTATATGTAACCCACTTAAAAGAGGGTGTGAGGTCTATGTAACCCCACGCTAAAGAGGTTATGAGGTATATGTACCCCACGCTAAAGAGGGCCTATGTAACCCCACGCTAAAGAAGGTGTAAGAATATGTAATTGATAGTCTTTCACATAAATTATTATTTACTGGAGGTGCAAATGATCAATTAGGATTAAAAGATGATAGTAACTGAACTAAAATGAACTGAATTGAATAGAAAATATGATTTGTTGAATATTTTTAATTAAAAGTATATCATTTTATGTAATTTTAGTTTGGTATTATTTTTCATTTAGATTGCTGAACTGAACTGAATTGAATTGAAAATATACTTTGTTGAATATTTTTAATAAAAATTATTTAATTTCAGTTTGTTTTTATTTTTCATTTAGATTGAATGTTCGATATAATTTGTCTTCGAGGAGGAGGTTATCTCTTTTACATTATTGATACATACCGATTATTATTGATACATACCGATAGTAGTTTATGTTATTATATTAGATGTTGATCAGCCCGCTTTATATATATTCAATCGGAGAAAATGATATGAAAATCAGGTTTTATAATTTTTATATTTCACTAAAATAATTTGTTGTTTTTTATTTAAATAAAAAAAAACATTCAACATTTCTTACAATACATATGAAATATAATTTGAGGCTAAAAGTCTAATTTTCATTAAATTAAACTATCGTAAATTTATTACATGTAAATTTATAAAATGGATTTAAAAACTATCCAAGGCTTTATAATTTTCTTCTATTAACATTATACAAACATTCAACATTTCTTGAATATGATTGAATATTAGTCGAATATTCATTCGATTTATCATCGAATATTGGAATTACATTGAATTGAAAAATTCACTATGTTTTTACCACACTTATACTATGTAAAAATGTTATAAAACTTGTTATTCACTGTAATATAAATTTCTACACATATCACGACTTAAGTTTCGACGTTTGACGGTCATTTTAAAGTGACAACAAATTGATGATGTTGAATAAATAACCCTATAATTTTGGTGGGGAGGGGGGTTGTTTGTCTGTAGTTGAGGGCTTATCTGCCGGAGATTGGGTAAGCTTAAAAAGTTGGGAAAAGATTTGTCAGTTTGCTCGTTTAGGAGATTAACGGAGGGATTACGGGTTGTTTTGAAGATTTCTAATGACTCTAGAAGATTAAGCTTTGGGCTTTTGTTGCAGATTTTTATTTTTATTTTTTTCAATCCAATGTAAGTATAAATTACCACGTAGTAACTGTCGCAACCATCCTATTCATGAATATTGGAATATTCGTTAATATGATTTAAACATTATGGTTTCATTTTACTTAAATTGGAACAATAGTAAAATTCATCCTCATCATCTTCTAAATTTATAATATTATATTCATTACAATGTAAGTAAGAATTGAAAATTGAATCTAATAATAACTCATCAAATGCCCTTTTACAAAAATAATATTAAAACTATCTGATTGTTGAATGTGAAACATTAAAATATTTTGAATCAGTTTTAGTGATAGAATTCCAGCGCTATATTTAAGTCTGTGGTGATGATTCTAGAACCATCGCGCTTGATTATTATCTTGGGCGTTTAGAGATCGGAATCGTGTTGGTGGCTTGATTAAGTAGGTGTCTACATCACCCCATCTAATGCTTTAATGGCTAATTCCTTTGGTATAAATTTTTCATTTCATTGAATCCTTGAACATCAATAATAAATTGCCTATTCATATAGATGCCTTGTTTCTATATCAGTACTGGTCTCAGCAACTTTTTCAAATGATTTAGATCAAGATCTGTGATTTTCAAGACCTACGAAAACGTTCACGATCTGCAGAACACCTCAAGCATTCAATGCCGTTTCTAGACTCACAAAGAGGCTCAATAATAATAATTTCAGCAATATCTACCCCATTAGCGCTTGTTAAAAAAGTTATACATTTATTCTTCATGAGTTTAAATTAATTTTTGAAATATTTCCGACTACATCACACAAATAGGATAATAAATTTAATCCCCAATTAATATCAGCTCATTTGAATGACCGTTTTTGAAATTGCTGCACATTTAACTAACTAATTCAATATCTGTTTACGTATTTGATTTATAACAATAACCGCTAATTTTAGCTTAGCACAGCGGAAATATATAATCGCTTTAAAAGAAATTAGTTTTGTATCTTTTTTTAAAAGTTTCACAACTCTATAATTATAACAATAAAATGGTTTTTTTACATTAAAAGTATGTAACGATAAAATTTTTGAAAATGATATACGGCGATAAGAAGTTTTTCATTGCCATTATAAATATGTAACGATAAAATTTCAAGTTTGAAAAAATTTGCTTAATAAGCAGTTTAATTCAATTCAATTTAAAGAAATTCAATTCAAATCAAATCAATTCAAAGTAATTCAATTCGATTCAATTCAATTCAAAGCAATAATTCAATTCGATTCGATTCAATTCAATTCAAATAAAATTCAATTCAATTCAATTCAATTCAATTCAATTCAATTCAAGTCAACTCAACTCAATTGAAATCATTTCATTTCATTTCATTTCATTTCAAATAAAATCAAATCAATTCAATTCAATCTGGTCTTGTCTGGTATTGTGTGGTCTTGTCAGGACTTGTCTGGTCTTGCCTGGTCTTGTCTGGTCTTGCCTGGTCTTGTCTGGTCTTGTCTGTCCTTGTCTGGTCTTTTCTGGTCTGGTCTTGTCTGGTCTTTTCTGGTCTTGTCTGACCTTGTCGGGTCTTGTCTGGCCTTGTATGAACTTGTCTGGTCTTACTTTGTCTGGCCTTGTCTGAACTTATCTAATAATATCTGATCTTGTGTGTGTCTTTTCTGGTCTTGTCTGATCTTGTCTGAGCTTATCTGATAATATCTGATCTTGTCTGGTCTTGTTTGGTCTTTCCTGGTCTTGTCTGATCTTGTCTGGTCTTGTCTGGCCTTGTCTGAACTTATCTAATATTATCTGATCTTGTCTGGTCTTTTCTGGTAATATTTGATCTGGTATTAGCTGTTCTAGTCCGGCCTAGTCTGGTATTATCTGGTATTATATAATCCAGTCCTGCCTAGTCCAGCCCGGTCTTAGCTAATCTGGCCTTATGCAATACCCGCTGATTTATGCAACCAACTATATGCTATTTTAATAGAGCGCCATCTACAGGCCAAGTTCAGAACTACTGAAAGGCACCTGTTCAGATAACTACTGATAGCGCCATCTACCAACCAAGTTCGGAACTACAGATAGCGCCATCTACCAGCTAATGTACCGGTCAAGGTTAGAACTACTGATAAGCGCCATCTACCGGCCAGGTCAGCGACATCTACCAGTCAAGTTCAGAACTACTGATAAGATTTCAAGGTCGTAGGTGGATGTGGATTTAGAACGCATCTTTCCCTACTGGCGCAGAATAGCCAGGATGAATTCTGCTGGTGAACATGTCGCATGGCCTTCTTCAACAATCTTCAACAACAAACTTCAGCAATGAAAGTCTGCTCTGACGTCAAAGTGCTCTTGACGGATGAATCAAAGTTCCGTATTACTCGTTGCGATGGCCGAGTACGTGTTTACAGATGCGCACGAGAACGCTACGCAGCTGCTACTGTCCAGGAAGTCGAAATATTTTCAGGTTGTTCAGTTTAGGTTTTCAGTTGAGGTTGTTCAGTTAAGGTTTTTGGTGGAAGTAAGTGTGGAATTTGTATCGACAGTAGTACCGACCTTGTTTTATTTTCAGGAAATCTTAACGCTAATCTTTATGTTGACATTGTGTTAGATCATTTTGTCCCTGTGGCATATGCAATAAGTCTAAATTTGTCTTTAATGCAGGATAACGCAAGACCACATACTGCTCGAATCACTTTAGACATCCTACAAGAACTAGAAATTTTAACAAAGGTGTGACCTGCGTTAAGTCCTCATTTAATTCCCATAGAACATGTTTGGAATATGCTCGACAAACGTGTTGGTGGTCCCCCACATCCTCCTCAGACTATCCAGCAGCTAACGCCGGCTCTTATTGAAGAATGGGATGCTATACCACAAGAAGACCTTCGAAGATTTTTGCGAATCATGCCAAGACGGTGTAATGCCCTTATTCGTGCTATGGGAGCACAGACTCGTTATTAAGTTACCAGTTTATTTACAAAAGTTTAGATTAACTATTAATTTAAATTCGTTTTGCACTTTCGTTCTGGTAGTTGTTGTTAATTATTACGGGTACTTCAAAAGTATGTGATGCTGACACTTCCATACGTGCCAATTAAAACATTTGAATAGAGCGTCTTTCCGATGTTAATATTATTTGCCAGTAATTTTCCGTTTGAATTTTATGGCGGTACAAATTAGTGACCCGCTAATTGTTTTGAGCAGTGTATATTATATTTTATCTAATAAAATGTATAGTATATTTTATTACTTATTAGCAATTATAGATTAGAAAATTACTGACTTACTTGTTATTATTGCAGTAATTATATCTCTAATGAAGTCGACGATCACACAAATAAAATCTAAGATTTTGACTATATAGCAGACGCTTCTGATTAAGTAAGTGATATTGCAGAGCCAATTAAACAAAGGCCCCAATTTAGCGTTGCAATCAACAATGGCATCTTCAAACACTTTCTGACATCTTTGGTAAGGGGTTCCAATTTCTTTATTACAAAAATTCATAGTGTTTGCTATGAAGTCAAATGCTGCTTTAATAATTTTAACTAAAACACAAACAATTGTTTTATGTAAACATTTATAATTGAAACGTCTTTATAGAAATTAATATTATAAATTGGGTCGGAATTGTTTGTAAAAACATTAGAAAACTTGTTTGTTGCGGTTTTGAAGTAATAAGATGTTTATAAAAACATTTAAAATGGAATAACTAAATCTGCTACAGGAACTAAATAATTAATTCAAATAGAAATGGGTTTCTATAACTCCCTGGAAAATTTTCCTCTCGCGTAAATCCCCAACTTTATTGCGAAGCTAAAAGATTTTTATTAAATTTAAAAGAATTAAAAAAAAAGATCACAATGTTAAACTTGTAAACTATCCAATTCACAAAAACTAGATTCAATCACGTGAATAAAAATCGTAAGAAATGGAAATAGTAACTGTTCCGCTCGTACGTAACTGCCTTACAACTCGAGTTATGTACTATACTTTATATGCGACCACACTAATTTGTTTCTGTTTAATGAGAAAAATATGCTTGATGTAACAAATTTCTTTCTTATTAGGTACAATATTAATCATTATAATAAACAAACAGTTGTAATTTCATATATAATTGTTACTCGACATTATTTAACTTGATAGAAATGATAAGAAATACATTTTTAATGGTTTTCTTTTGTGTGGGGGTCGTTTGGCTTCAAAGCCTTTCTGCGCCTTTCACTGCGACCAACTTGATCTATTGTGCTTGACCCTACTACAATTACTCTCCCAGGAATTCAACTTCGTGAACGAAGTCTAAGATATTCCTGAGAGGCCTGCTAGTCAGCTCCAAGGTAGTCAATCTTGCGACCCCGAAGTGGGCAAGCCTTATGTGTGCTAGCGCTCCACATGTGCAAGTTATGTGTTCAGCGGTTTCTCCATCTGATTCAGATAATCTACAGGCAACTTCCTCCGCCTTTCCCATTTTGTGTAGGTGATAGCTCACCGGACAATGTCCTCTGAGTATACCTACTAAGGTTCTGATTTCTCTTCTAGAGAAGCTTAGCATCTGCTGCGATATTGCGGCAGAATAGTTTATGAGCATTTTAGCTTGCCTCTGTCCTGGCGTGTTCTTCCAGTGGGCTTGCTTTTGCTCTTCTTCCCATTTCTTAGCCCCCTGCCTTAAGTGAAATTTCGTAAACCCACAAGTTGGCTCCGGGCCCAAGAAGGGAGCCTCGGCTCCGCTTTTGGCGAATGCGTCTGCCATTTCATACCCATATATGCCCTGGTGACCCGGTGACCACATTAGCGCGAGTCCTGTGAGCCTGAGTACCTTTCACTAGTTGCTTTAGGGTTTGTTTAGAGTTCCAGGTTAACTTGGAATTAAAGTTGTGGACTTTTAAATTCCTTAGAGCTACCTGGCTGTCCGTTAGGATGTAGATTTGCACTCCTTAAAGACGTTTCTTTTGGCAGATTTGTGCCCATCTTTCAATGGCTATAATTTCAGCCTGTAATACCGTGGGCCCAATGCCGTGGACTCCCTGTGGCTCCGGCAATATATACGAATTCCTGTACCCAGTTTTTGATGTATCGGTGTACCACATGGACGCTTTGTGTTCCAGGTTTTCGATTCTTTGAACACTGCTTTGGCGGTCATTGATGACACAGCCGTTGAGTGTCAAAGTCGTTTCTGTAGACATTGCGTCCCAGGGAAGCTTCAGAAATTCCTTTCCGATTTGTTCCCTTATGTCTCTGAATAGGCGATGTACACCTTAGTCTCAGAGCACTGAGAAGACCTTCTTTTTCTACCTGTTTGTGCAGTGGGAGTAGGTCCAACAGAACTTACATTGCTGTGGTTGGAGTAGATTGCATCACTCCTGTACCCAAGCACGGAAGCCGTTGAAGTTTTTGTAGCATGTTTTGGGTCTTTATTTCCTTTGTTTTGTACTACCATACTAGTGAACCGTAGGTGATAATCGGTCTTACCACTGCTGTGTAAGACAATAGGACCATTTTGAGTTTTGGTCCCCATGTTTTCCCAAAAAGCTTGCGGCAGATCCAAAAGACCGCTGTGGCTTTTGAGAGCGTTTTATTCAGATGCGAGTTCCAAGTGAGTTTCTTATCCAAGATTACCTAGATATTTCACCTCCTCGGAGAACTCTATCGTCTGACCAGCAATGCTCGGAGCTTTCAAGTTCAGCTTCCTCTTCCTGGTAAAGGGGACCATTACTGTTTTGCTCGGGTTGATACCAAGGCCCTCCTTCTTCCTCCAAGAGTTGATGGTGTTAAGTGCACTCCGTGCAAGGTTCATGATTGTACTACCAAAATTACCCCTTATTATGATGGCAACATCGTCTGCATAACCAACCGTTTTACACCCGTTCTTTGTTAGCACATATAGGAGATCATCAGCGGCACCACAGCAGAGGCGATAACACCCCCCTTGTGGGCAGCCTCTCTCTGTGGTTACCGTCCTCGTTGATTTCCCCAGTGCGGCGGTAATTTTACGATTGGTCAGCATGTCTTGAATCCACTCACTGATAGGGTCTTCGATCCCTTTGTTGGTGGCTGCATTTTTTATTGATAAACGGGTTGTAATGTCAAAAGCTCCCTCTAAATCTATAGATACCTACTGCAATTTCTTTGCAGTCCAGTGCTGCTTCCAATGTGTTCCTTATCTCGTATAGAGCGTCCACTGTGGATTTGCCTGGCTGATAAGCGTATTAATGCTTATGGAGAGGATTTTTAATGGTTACGTACCTTATTATTAAGTACTTATTTGGGTTAAACTAGAATATGAATGCTCATAGATATAGGCAACCCAATGTTTGCAATGTCAATTTCCGTTAGTTTGAATGGTGGCACGGGGGGGCTCTTAACGTGTGCGCACGTAGTAGCAGCTCTCAACCAATCAACGAACCGTAAACCAAACGCACATGTGTGTAATAAATCATAACTTATCATTAATCGCGGACTGTTACATACATGTATGTTATGATGTATTTACATAGGCCACGAACTGTACAATAATGGGCATTTACAATGAGGTCGTAGATAAAATATATTACAATTTATTTCGGTTTCTTGTGTTAAACGTAGTGAAATTGACTCAAGAAACAAATTAATTTTTTTTTTATAACTAATAGAAATATGGTTAATAACAATTATCTAATTTAACACTTAATTTTTAATAATGGGTATGACCCCCTCTTGCCCGGATAACATCTCTCATGCGATTAGGGATAGATCTAATCCAGTTTGCTATGGTTTCTTGTGGGATGTTAAGCCACTCTACTGCAACAATAAACTCTGGGATCGAGGTTGGGGCAAAAAGTCTAGCTCAAATTCTTCGTTTGAACGCATCCCATAAATGTTTCATCGCATTTAGCTCGGGACTGCATGCTGGCCGCTCCATAACCCGAAAACCGATTTCTGTAATGTAATTGTAATCTTGCACGATTCTTGCGGTGTGCGGCTTCGCATTGTCATGCATAAAGATAAATTCTTCTCCAATGTAGTCGACGTAAGGTACCACATGAACTGATAAAATCTCCTCGATTTAGGTACATCGAGGAGATTTAAAAAAAAAACCGTTAAACTTCCTCTCCCTTGACCACGGCCGCCCCTAATGATGAAAGCAGGGTCGGATCGTGCTCTCATAGAAAATGCACCACAGATCGTGGGGTGCTCTATTGGACTTCTGGTTCCTATTGGACTTCTTCGGTTGCTACCATAGAGGCATATTCTGGTCTCATTTGAGAACAGAACAGACCTGTATTGTTCCAACGTCCAATTTAAATGATCCCATACAAAACGCAGGCGTGATAGACGATGAGCTGGGGTAAGTTTTTGACAAACTACAGGCGTCAAGGGTCAAGTTACTTTCCTACAGTTTTTGTCTTTCTATCCACTAACTAATAACCACTCTTCGTATTTTACGGAGCTGTTGTTGTAGTTGAACAGCAATAGGGTGACGATTTCTTAATGATGCTGACACAATAAAGCGGTCATCCCGAGCCGTTGTAAATCTCCTTCTGCCTGTTCCAGGTCGTCTATGAAAGGATCCAGCCTCGCCATAACGTTGAAACACTTTTAGAACCGCTGCGCGTGTCATATCCAGCTGTTGAGCAACAAACCAGTAGATTACAAACCAGTAGATTACAAACGCATAACAACACTCCAAGCGTTTCAATCTATACTGATCAAATCGAATTCGAAAAGCTGGAGTAGGAGCAGCATTTGTGGTCGAGAATACAAGAGGTCGAGGTACATTATGATATTATGAAACTAGAAATTAACTGTTCCATTTTCCAGGCGGAACTACTTGCCATCAACATACCACTAAGGTACATATAGGTACATATAAGGTACATAGATCGGAGCATAGATCAATTCTTGAATTATCTCGGACAGCAGAGCCGCTCTCGATGCTTTAAAATACATTACAAAACTATCGGAGCTTCTTCTGGAGACATGGCTCACTTAGATCATAAAGGAAACGAAAGAGCGGATTATCTTGCAAGGCAGGCTTCAGTAACAGAGAATACCAGCGACGATAATAAACCTTTTGCCAATCACGTACAACAAAGTACCTGGTGAGGCAATAAAAATGGGACTATCTGTTAAGTTTCACAGAGAGTGGTAAGAGCGATGGGATAAGGCCACAACTGAACTTTGGACCAAAAAATTTGTTCCTGTAATCGAGAAATGGAAGAACATTGATATAAGGCCCACACAACACATTGTTCAACTGTTAATAGGCCATGGTAATTTTAACGCGTTTATTCATAGATTCGGGAAGAGATGCAGCCGCTCATATACTCTTTAGATGCCCGCTTATAGAGAACTGGAGACAACAAACCGAAATTAGCATGACTATTGCAGAATGTCTCTGGCCAAGGAGAGAGGAGAACTATTGTAATCAATAACCAGCATATTGTCCATCTGGACGGAGTGCTGGCAACATTAGTTATGCTTATAAATAAACAAATAAAATGTTGAGCATCAGCTCTTAGTCAGCGAGTTGTTGCCCGTCCATTTTCGACTACCATTTAACAAAAACCTGAACGACTTTCCCACATTTGTCCCACACATTGTTTAATGCAGACAATATCGACAAACTCAAAAAATCCGGCGTATATGAAATTCATTGTTTTGAATGCAATAGCGTGTACGTAAGTCAGATATGACGAAGTTTTTCAATTCGGTTTTCAGAACATTCTCGCGCTTTTCGTCTAAAAAAAAAGACACTAAACTTCAAACCATTCAAAGTTCTTCTTGAAACCATTGTCTCGAATGTAATCGATAATAAATAAAGTCCCGGAAACAGACAATTTAAAATTTTTGTATAATTGCCAAAAAGGGCAACGAAACTTAATGTTCTAGAATCATTAGAAATTTTTAAACAGAGCCGTAACCCGTTCGTTAATCTCCTTAAGGAGCAAAGCGAATTAATCATTTCGCATCTTTTTCATCTTGCACAATGGTCTACATGTAATTCCCTACATGCAGAAAGGTATCTCCCTCCTCCAAAAAACCCTTAGTATAAATACAATCAATCATCAATTTGTAAGCAACAATATACTGAGACAAATAACAGACTCACCATGCTACGTAACCAATGAACAACTACATAAACACCTCGAAATGGAGACAACTACAGACCACATAGGAAAACTTTCGACAATATAATACAACATGACAATGTAACAGTCCAGCAGGCAGCAAATTAAAGAACCAACATCAAATGGATAAGATAATAAAACTAACCCTGTTTTTCTCTCTTTTGTAGAACATGACAGAGCAACGCAGAATACCAGGAACAAACTAAACGAGAGAACAACAGAGAAGAACTGTGGAAAAATGAGGCTACTCAACAAACCGCAATTAAACAATGGACACCATACTATATTTGTGAGCCACTTAAAAGTTACCTTCACCAGTGGAAACTCGAGTCGTGTTAATTGTTTAAATTTATATCAATGCGAATAATACGTTATATAATACATATACATATGGCCCTCTTGTGGGGTATTAGTCGCTCCATTATGGAGCTCTTTGATTCTTTTGTTGCGGTGTTTTTTTCCCAATTCCCATTAGTCTGCGTATTCTATTTTCCATACATAGCTTCTTGTGTGGTTTTGTTTCTTGTAGTATTTTCTTCCATTCATTCTTGTCTTTCACCTTCTTCTTCCATTCTGTGACTTCCATTATTCGCATATCTTCGTGTATTTGGTCCTGCCATCTTAATTTCGGCCTTCCTTTTGGTCTACTGAGTGGTAGTTTCTAGTTTGTAATCCTCTTCGTTATGGAGTCTTGGGTTTTTCTTTGAATATGGCCATACCAGCTGAGCCTCTGTGCTTTTCTGAATTTCACTATGTTTTCCTCTTCTAGGATAAATATTTTCCTTCTCACATAGTTGTTGACCATGAGCGCGGTGCCATTTTTTCCTGTTTCTTTTCTCCAGAGTAGTATTTCTTTAGTACTTTCTGTCTATTCTTCCATCACCTTTCCACCTCACCTCTTGCAGAGTCAGTATTTCTAGTTTGTATTTGGTCATTTCGTTTGCTACTTCTTGCGTTTTCCCAGCTGTTAACATCGTTCTTACGTTCCACGACTCAATTCTTGTTCTTTTACTTCTTCTTTTCTTCTTCTTTTCCTTTTTGTTGATGGATTTTGTTTCTCCTTTCTATTCTCTTGTCCATGGCCATTCCGTTGTCGTCATCTGTGTGTCTCTTCCACCGGTTTTCTCTAGTTTTTTGGTATCAGTTTGTTCTCTTCGCGGCTCCATTTCATCACTTTCCCATTAACTGTTAGTTTTTGGAATCCTATCTTTATGTTTGCGTTCATATCTTTCATCCTCTCTTCTTTAGCCACGTCTCTTATTTTCTGTGGGTTATTGGCTCTTGTTTTGTCATTTCGATATCTATATATATATATATCGCTTCCTCTTAGTTTGTTTTTGTTTTTTAGTATCTTCATTTTTTTGTTCCAGTCCGCCCTTTTCTACCACGTATTTGTTGTCCGCGATTTGCCTGGCGTTCCAAATTGCTGTATTAATTCCCAATTCTTTTGTTATATATTGTTATATATTTTTGTTATAATTCTTTCCATGTGAATTTTCAGTTCTTCGTTTGCGACGATTTATAGATCATTGCATGTGATAACTAGGTTGTGCTTGATTTTGTCTTTTTCAGCTCTTTCAATTTTACCCTCTAGTTCTTCAATTTTCTTGAACATTTCTTCTTCTCTCTTCGTTTTAGCCATATTTAACTTTTGCATTTCTTCTTTCAGTTCTTTCATGTCTCAATTGTTTTGTAATATTTCTTCTCTCATTACTTTTATTTCTTTTTGTAGCTCATTCATGTCTTCTCTACTTTCTGCTTGCTTTTGTGTCTTCTATCAGATCTTGTTGCATCTCCTGTAATATTTTTTGAAGTGCCTCCATTTCCGCTTTTACAGTTAAGCTGTCTTTATATCTCTAAGTTATATAATATTTTTGCTTATTAAGTGTGGAGATTAAGTTAGAATAAACCAAGGAAAAATTGCATTTTTGAAACCGAAAAACCTGTTCACCTCCAACAATATTAGCCTTACGCTAAGGAAAAGACTAATTAATTATTTTCTATGGAACTCTTTTCTGTTGCACTGTATGGGTGTGAAACCTCGACCACAGGGACCCAATAAAGAAGACGTCTGGTAAGGAAAAAAGATGCCTGTGGAACAGCATTGTAAAGAGACGAATGCATCTTATTGACCATACATTGCGACATGATTGCTTGCTGAACATAATTATCTAAGGGCACCTTGATGACAAGAACTGCATAGGGAGACCACGGCAGCAATACATTGACCAATTAATTCGATATGCTGGTTGAACAACGACCTGGTACTTATGGGAATACCACGAAAACTGGTTAATATGGTGAAGGTCACCATGTATGAATCGAAAGCGAAGGTAGCTGTATAAAACAAACTATCTGAAGCTTTCGAGGTCAATAAAGGAGTGCTTCGCACTTACGGCACTTTTATTTTAGCTAGTAGGTACTTGATGTAGCAATTAAGAAACTTAACATGAACGGATGCATAAGCAACAGAACAAGGCAAATATGTGCATACGCAGATGATATCGTAATCATAGGGAGGAATGAAATAGCTATTAGAGAAGCATTAAAAGAAATGGACAAAGAAACTACAAGATCCGGACTGAAAATATACGAAGAAAAAACGAAATACATGAAACTAGCAAGAGGAAATAACAACAACCTACAACCCATAAACATCGAAGACTACAACTTTGAATGTGTGTTTGAATGTGCACAATTGAACACCCAAAATCAAACAACCGAAGAGATCAAGAGCAGGATAGTATCAGGAAACAGAGGTTATTATGTGTATAAAAAACTACTAACGTCAAGATTGCTAAACAGCGAAAACTAATCACATCTAAACTAAGAATATATAAAACAATAATTAGACCTGTGGTTACATACTACTGCCAAACGTGGTCTTTATCGAAGAACGACGAGACCAATCTTTCGAATTTTCGAACGAAAAATTCTAAGGAAAGTGTTTGGCCCGATACAGGAAGAAAACGGAATGTTCAGAATTCGTATGAACCATGAACTGAACATCTGTATAAATAATGCGGATATTGTACTATTTATAAAAGCACAAAGAATCAGATGGCTAGGACATGTAGAGAGAATGGAACACCCAAGGAAAACGAAGATAATACCAGACTGATATCCAGTGGAAAGCAGAGTAAGAGGAAGACCTAGAAAAAGATGGATAGATGGAGTGAAGGACGATCTCAAAACACTCGGAATGAGAAATTGGAAAGAAGCGACAAATGATAGAGCGGATTGGAAAAAGATCGGTGAGCAGGCTAAAACTCACACAGGGTTGTAACGCCAAAGAAATAAGAAGGATGAACAACATATCAAGAAATAAAGCGGAAGGCTGAGGACAGAGCACAGTGGAGAATTGCTACAAACAAATCTTCGTGTTGAAGACCGTTGATGATGATTAAGTCTGGTTAAAACACAGTGAATTTTTCAATTCACTATGACTAATTAAATCCTGTCTTAAAATTGTGTATTTTCTTATATTATTTTCTTTGTATTCTAAAACTTACTTATTGATAATATTATCCTCTTTATCGTCAAAAGTATTTCCTTGATTTTTATAACAATTTCCTTAATTGCCTTTATGACAGCTTTGATAGCATCCCTTATCGCATAATAAGGTTTTTTGATAACTTCCAGAATCTGTCGAACAGCAGCTTTCAATTGTTCCTAAAAGAAAAATCTTTTAAATTTATTGATTGGAAAATATTGTTTATTTATTCTCATCTGTCTAGTCTTACCTCATTCCTTGTGTATGTACATTAAATATATACATTTAATATACATTTAAAATATTACATATATTATACATTTAATATACTACACGTATATCTAGTCCTTAAGCAGACAGTGTTGTGTGTCTGGTATAATCTATTTATTTATATGCTTCCAGACTTGTCTAGTCCTATATGTCTTGTCTTGTAAGTATAGTTTTATCCGTCTAGTATTGTCTGTCTGGTTTTATCTGGCATGTACAGCCATATCTGTTTAGTCCAGTCAGATTGGCTTTGTATTGCTAGCCATGTCTTTTCAGCATTAATGTAGTCTTCTTTTGTCTATATAGCTTTATCAGTCTTTTTATGGGGAGGGGAGAGTTTAGTGTGGCAGCTAATCACTGCGGAATCAAGTGACTCCCACATACACCCTGGAAATCACATACACCCTGGAACTGCTGTATGCATTACCTCAGGGTGGTATATGGTTTTGTAATATTTGATCATGTTTGTAGGTGCGCCTCTTGAGTTTTCTCCACTCTGTAGCATGTCTCTCGTCTTTTTCTTTTTGTGTCAAAATGTCTGAAAACATTTTGCTTAGAGTGACGAAGTTGTTTTCGTTTTCTAGCATGAAATCTACTAGCTTTCTAGATTCTATAGTAGTGTCTTTCAGAGCTATAGTTCTTTCCTTTTCACATCTTTCACATTCTAGTATGATGTTCAAAATACTCTCGTCTTGTCCGCAGCAGTCGCACTGTCCATCTGATGCTCTTTTAATAATATGTAGATAGTTTTTGAAGCATACGTATCCTATCAAAACTTGCGTCAAGTGGTAGTTTAATTCCCAATGTTTTCTGTTTATTCATTAGATATACCCCGAATTAGCAGTCTCGTCTATTGTCCTTTTTCCTTATTCTGCCAATTTCTTTGCCAGTCCTCTGTAGTTTTTTGTTTTGAAATTTGTCTATGTTCTCTTGAAGGTGCTTTATAGCATCTTTTCCTCTCACTAGCTGTGAATTCTATTGGGGGGATTCCAGCAATTATCAAGGCCGCTTCCCTTGATATAGTCCTATATGCAATGCATATTCCTATAGCCGTTTTCCTTTGGACGCTTGCAAGAGCCTGTTTGTTTTTTGTCAGGAGCAATGCGTTTGTCCACACAGGAGGTACGTATAGCATAGCTGAGTGGGCTACCCAGCTGAGCAGTTTTCTTTTGCTGCTCTTTGGCCCTGCGACGTTAGGCATCATTTTTTTCAGTGCAGTTACTGTTTTTAATCCTTTTTCCGCAGCTCTCGTTGTGCTTCATGTGTGCGAATATGTGTGCCTCAAATAAGTGTGCCTCATTTGTTTCTTCTTCTTCTTCGTGGCGCTAAAGTCCCATTTGGACCTGGGTCTCCCGAATTTTCTGCCTCCAGTCGTCTCGTTGTCTTGCTGTTCTATTCCAATTACGAACTTTTAATATTTGTTTGGCGTCCTCTTCAATGTTGTTTATCCATCTCTGTCTTGGTCGTCCTCTTCCTCTTGTACCCTCCATCCGCCTATTATATACTTTCGTTGTTATTCGGGTCTCACCCATTCTCTCCAAGTGTCCCGCCCATTTTAATCTTTGTAATTTTATAAATTCGACAATATCTGGCTGGTTGTATTTCTGTTTTAATTCGAAATTATGTCGGATTCTCCATTCCATGTTCTCTACTATCGGTCCATATATTTTCCTTAGGATTCGCCGTTCCCATCTTGCTAAGGTTTCCTCTGAATACTAGGTGAATGTCCATTTCTCACTTCCATTTGTCACCACTGGTCTTATAATGGCTTTGCAAATTGTGTAAAAATATGTTTGCTTATCGATTATTATGCCTAGGTACTTTACCCATTCCTTGGGTTTGATTACCACATTTTGTATTTTGAAGGAAATTTTGTCTTCCAGACAATAGAACGGCTTCTGGTTTTTCCGATGCCAGTTGCAGATCTTTGCTGGCCATCCAGTTGTTTATGCGATTTATAGCTGCGTTTGCTTTTTCCATTAATGCCTGTTCAGATTTCGCTCTAACGACAAGCGCCAGATCGTCCGGAAAAACTCATCGTTTATTACCTCCTGTGCTTTGTCTGCCTGGAGTTGGAAGTTTGGTTGGTGGCTTTTTAGATTTCTGATGGAAATCCTGTACGCATCTCCTCGCACATCCTCCGTCAATCTCTTTGCACAGTTTTTCCCATTCTTCCTTTTATGATTTGAAGATTTTGTTTTTGAGTTCTCTTGTGGCGACTGTGTACTTGAGCTTCGCTTCTATAGAGGTTTCTACTTCACCAAGTCTCTACCTTTGCTGTTGATAATTTCTCCTAGCTGCCATACACTTTGCTCTGCTATTTGCGATATCATTTTAATTTCTTGAAATTGAAACGTTGCAAGCCGCCTTCAGGTTTTTAATGAGCGCTTCTGCTGTATCACTTCTTCTGTTGTTGATGTCGTCCGTCAGTTGTTTATTGAAATTTTCCTCATCTATTTTCTTGTTTTATTAGACGCCTTGCTCTCCAAGGAGTATCTAATGTATTTGTGATCACTAAAGGTTTCGTGGTCGAGAACTTTCCAATTGGTGATTTCACACGAGATGATATGCGTAGAGAAGGTGGGAGCTATTATAGAGCCAGTTTTTCCTCTTTCAAAAGTGTTTTTGGCCTATGTTTTGAACGTACATGTCAGTCTCGGCTGTCCAATCGGTTACTATATTTCCTCTGTGATCTGTTTGGTGGCATTCCCAGTATGGAAATTTGGCATTGAAGTCACCCCCAACGATTTTTTCTTAGCGAGAATTTCTTATATCGCTACTGAGGGCGGCAAGGCACGATGTTAGTTGCTCGGGTGTGTTATTTGGTATAAAGTAGCAACTGTATAGCTTATACTGTATTTCTATCCATATAAATCCCGGTCCACTACCCGAGTCTACCACTATCATTGTTTTATTGATGATTTTTATAGCTGCGTCCTTTTTCTCATTGGTGAACCATTCCGAATTGCTCGCCATGTTTCTATTTGGTTCACCTAGGACCAGGAAATCTACTTTTAATTCTAATGTCGCTGCATTTAGCAGATCGTGTGCTGCACAGGTTGCATGACCTGTTCATGTTTGTTTGGAGTATCTTGGTCATTATTAGACATCAGATTATATGCACTATTAACATTCCAAAATATGCATGCAAATATGCACTAAAAATGGGCGAAATATGCATAAAATATGCATACTCAAAATACTATTTATTATCGGAATTTACTTATTTTTTACAATATACAGTTGTAGTTCTTGTGACGATATACAATTCAATATTTTTTCTATTTTGCGTCTGTATTGGACTCATAACAGCACTCATAGGCGTGCGGTTATGGCTCACCGAGTGCTGTTAGTTAAAGATAGTTTTGAGGTTATGTGATGTGTGGAAATCGCGAATACACAAATTTAATTAATTAATGGTAATAACAGCACTCGGCGAGCCATAACCGCACGCATATGAGTGCTGTTATGAGTCCATTACAGACGAAAAATGGAAAATAGTATATTAAAGGACGAGTTCACTAAGCGCGATTTTTCAGCACGCGTCCAAGTTTAGAAAACGACGACCGTAGCTGAAATTCGCCCTGAATTCGACCTTATCTTTGCAATAACCTCTTTAGGCAGAGTTTGGCTGTTGCTTTTATAAATGCATTTACTTTCTTTATTCCTTCAAGACCTGGTTTTTTTTATAGATAACAGCATTTAATTTTCCATGGACCTTTTCTGATAGTGAACTGGGAAGGTCGTTGCTCCGTTCAATCATTTTTTTCCAATATTTCTTTCAAGGACATGCACAGAGGAAGGTTTTTAGTTTCTAGTCTCAATTGCGTCGGGAATATTACTGAAATCAATTAGAGCAATATTTTGATAAAAAGTTTGATTAAAGGAGCCTGAAATGCTAGCTGGCTTGAATTAATAGAGTTGAAATTTTCTTGTGGGCATGTGCCAATTTCCATCATGTTTACGTCAAAAAGTCCGAACTTTTTGACCTATAAGTAAATATGTGCCCGAAACTTTCATATTCCCGCCTCTCAAACTTGGCAAATGCGCATTCGCTTACCTAACCGTAAAAAGGTCTATTGCAATGGCTTCTGAACTGTTAAATTGACCAACTACTTCTTTTATGGCTTCAAAATTATAAGCATAAAACAATACAGCTTTCAACCATGTTCTTCACCGCGTTAATATTGATTCTGGAGGTAGTGCTATGTTTGGTAGTCGCTCTTTATAGTTTTGTACGCGAGATGGTGCTTTTAAAAACACTTTCTTTGTAGAGGAAATCAATTTATTGGCTAAAGCAAGCCAGTATTCGGGTTGTCGAGTGTGAGGTGCCCGCATGATACGTCACTGGCTGCGACCTGCCACCGTTCCCGCCTAATACAAAACACATTTAACTACTGAAATAAGCACTATAAATGAAAAAGTTCTAAAATATGCAATAATGCTATAACAATAGCGTTTTATGCATTTGCATATGCAAACATGCAAATGCATAATCATGTCTAGTCATTATTGTTGTTTGCTTTCTTACTAGCCTCCGGTAATGCCTTTCTATATTCCGGGCATTGTCGAGTGTCTGCTCTGTGAACTTTGGTTACAGATCGGGCTGAATGGATCATTTTGACATTGGAATCCCTTGTGACCTCCTTCTCCGCACTTGACAATTCGGCCCTTAACAATTTACGGCCTTGTCTCCTGCGAGCCAGCATCTGTGGCACCTATTTAGGTTGATCCCCTCTTTAACCCTGCATTTTATTCAGCCAATCTTTATTTTTCCTAATGCTAGGAGTTCTAGGCCTGCATTTTTGGTATCACTATTGTCGCGATTTGATTTTCCCCGTATGCCGATCTTTTTAATTACTTTTATAACTTTATTTGTATCTTCTAGGTGCATTTACAATGCCACTTTTAATTTTGTTCAAACCATTCTCTACCCCTCTCTTTCTTTTTTAATTGCTGCCAACTTCTTTTCTGTTGTTGTTACAACTACACATGGTTCAGCATTGCTACCAACCTCAGACAGCACTCAGAGTCACAGAGTTGAAAGGCGGCATTCGACAGAGTCTCCATTCAGCTAATACGCGCTACATTATTTGACAAAAAAAGTAGAAATAAAACGACGCCAAGTTCTTTTATTTTTATCATAAGAATCATAAACATTTTGGTCCTTCGAACACATATCAACCGTACATTGGAGTCAACAAGAGTCCACATACGAGAACGTATATTTACACACATTCTAAAACATTAGGCCCAGCAGCCATTTTGCAAATTCACAAGAAGACAAAGGTTAGTGGATTTCCTTTCATCATTCCTATTTGCCTTTGAGGCATGTGCTCATAATTGTTACATGACATTTCCATGTTATCAATAATACGTAATACATACATTTAATTATAAAAATGACAGAGCAACAGTTCAAAACATTTCATCCACACGCGAAATTCTCATACAAACTCTAGTAGTAAAAAAAGAAAGAGAGGGGTAGAGAATGGTTTGAACATACTCCCACCTCCCACCCTGAAAGCATACGGATTTAAAAATACAATAATAAGATAAATACGTGAATACATGATGAAATGAATAAATGATAAATGAATAAATGAAAAAAAACATGATAAAGCAAATACATATGAAACTAGATTTTTATAGTTCATGCATCACTTTGGACAGGCATTTACGGTTATCGTCCTACACTGCCGCACTTGACTTGTCCATTGCACTGTTTGTTGGAAGAGGACACACCTTCGCGATGGCAGGTTTTACAAGACCGCGCGGTTTGGACAGACACTACTCTTATATGTCCGTCGCTGCCGGGATGTAAATCCTTTAGGCTCGCTACACGCGTACCGTGTGGATGTGTCCGGCGCAGGCCCGGCACCGGGCGGAGGAGGTGGTGTTGCATAGTCTAGCATGGAGGAGTTC
This sequence comes from Phosphuga atrata, assembly GCA_944588485.1. Lineage (NCBI taxonomy): Eukaryota > Metazoa > Arthropoda > Insecta > Coleoptera > Silphidae > Phosphuga > Phosphuga atrata. The sequence goes on from OX155892.1 coordinate 19,666,350, forward strand.
AGACGTGCCGCGTGAGTCCATCCGGCGCCGGTCCGACTCATTTTGTCGGGTTGTCACCGGCCGGCCCCCACTGGCCGTCCGACTGCCGGGTACCGGCTCGGCTATGGTGGGCTATGGAACTGTATTGAAGTTTGCACACATGCCGGTCCGGCAGTCTACCGTTTCCACTTGTCGAGTGGGTGCACCCAATGTATTCTTTGCTTTTTTTTTCTTGCGACGTAACCGCCGATAAAGTAAGCACATACAAATAACTCTTTCGCGATCCATTTTGTACTGAAGTCAATTAAATACACTGCTCGTAGCTCGACCTCGTGGGCCACCGGCACGGTTTCGGACAAATCCATCCGGCATGTGTGTAAGATGTCCAACCCGGTGCCGCGCCGGCGCCGGACTCATTCACACGGTACGTGTGTAGCTAGCCTTATACGGCTCATTGGCCACTTGTAATGGAGCGGTGTTGTCTTACTTTAAAACCACAAGGGTTCCTATTTCTGCTGGTTCCACTTGGTCCTCTGCTGCAATTGGTGGAGGTATTCTTTTGACAATCTCTTCCAAAAGCCTTGTCTCATGGCCTCCAACAATTGGTATCGAGACAATCGGTTAATGCTGAGGTCGGTGATATTTAGCTCCGGTGGCGCTCGTAGCGCCTTTCCTATCAGAAAGTGGATTGGGGTTAGCGGTTCGGAAGGGTCGTTGGATAAGAGAGTAAGAGGACGGAAATTGAGACATGACTCAATTGTTACTAACACCGTGTGCATTTTCTCAAATTTTAGTAATGTTTCTTCTATCACACGTTTTAAATGACTCTGCTGATTTTACAGCTGCCTCCCATAGCCCGCCCATGTGCAGCGATCTTGGCGGAATAAAATGCCAATCGATTCCTTCACTACTTAGTGAATTTATGATTTTATTTTGAAATTCTTGTGATTTAAATAACTGTTTCAATGTGTTTAATTCCCTATTTGCGCCAACGAAATTTGTTCCATTATCAGAATACAGGTGTGCAATTTTACCGCGTCTAGCAATGAATCGTTTTAATGCGTTTAAGAAGGTGGCGGAAGTGCAATCGCAGAATAGTTCTATGTGTACAGCCTTAGTTGCGAAACAAACAAATATGACAATGTAACCTTTGATTGTTTTGTTAGTGGGACCGTGTCGATTCTTAATGTAATACGGCCTGCATAATCTACACCAGCGTTTCTCAAAGTGGGCGATATCCGGTGGGCGATGACGTCGTTTTAGGGGTCGCTAGGTGGCCAGGGGCGATATAGGGGGCGATATAAAGGGGCGGTAGGTATCACGAGCTATACAATGCATTTCTGTTAATTTAAAATAAACAAATACGTTCAACAAAATTGTTCCGTGTTCAGTATTATAAAACCGGCTACGCTCGCCTGCAATTCGCTGCTGGTCGAGTATCGATAATCGCACGCACACACTAACTCTACACGTTACTAACTGTACCAACTTTTCGGTAGATCTACCACCTTTTAATGACTTGCCCAAATCTACTACATTGAAAAAAAATCTGCCAACTTTTCTGAAAAAAAAAAATATATAATTTTATTTCTATAAAAATTAGAAAGCCTTCACTTTCTTTTCACGAATTTTTCTTTCTACAGGGATTGTTAATCCCCGCATGTTAATTTTTTTTTGATGAAATATTTCAAAAACTATCACAATTATTGTTGCTAATTATTTAAGAATTCATTTATTATTAATCTAAATAGGTTCTCAGACATAAACTTACAATTTATTTTGAATGATGATGTTACAAGAAATTACGTCTGTTAAGTTGGCAGGACCAACGAAAAAAAATCCGCGACAGCACATAATAATCTGCTTTTTATCCGCAAACGATTGTAACAAACAAAATCCCGCACTTCCCATTCCTCGGGAAAATGGGGTCTCGCTAACTTATTTTAAGGAAATAAATGCACCGGAATTATCCGCTTTTTATCCGCAAACCAAATGCAAAAAAAATCCGCACTTTTCATTCCCCGGGAAAATTCGGGATTTTTTTTCCGCGGAATTTGTTTCTGGATAAAAAGGATATTTTCGGTGTTTTTTAGCCTTAAAATAATTATTTTTAGGGTCTGCTTTTCCACGGTGGAAAATTACATTTTCCGGCTTTGTGTTTTGCGGCGCTCTCTTTCTCCCTATCCAATATTTTTTTATGGGTTCCGTCCAGTGTTCCCTCTAATTTTTGTAACCCGTGTGCGCACTTTTTTAAGTGTTTTCCAAAATAAAATAAAAATTGTGCGGCAATTAAAAAGCGCATATAATACAAAATTACAATACTAATATAGTATATTTTCTAACTAGAGCTGTAGGTTTTCAATTTGACACGTGTTACAAACAATATTTTTTATTACTCATGCGAGGAGATGTATCTTACAAGTTTGAGATCCAGGTGCCATAAAAAAATAAAAACAAAAAAGAAGAACTTGCTTTTTCAATTGTCTCCCGTGGTGTGGGTTCGTTATAAGAACTGTCCTCAGTCTCCGGTATCACCATAGAATTTACACTCATTTTAAAACGTTTTCTTTAATTTTTATAATTATTTTGTAATGAAAAAAATGTCTGATACTTTCATGTCATTTTTTAATATTGAAGCGTTGATTGTATTTATTTTAATTATTTGATTGTTTTTTTTTTGATGTAACATAGCGATATTTAATATTTCCGTGCGTTACCCAAGTTTCGTGGAAATACTACCAAAAGTGGAATTTCTCGTACTAAAAAACGTGCACCAGACAATACTTTCAACGCATGAGTTATAAAAAATAATAAATAATATTCAGTTAAAATTTTGTGTAACTACTTATACGCATTGACTCGATCTTGCAGCATACCTGGTACTACTACATACATTTCAACGGAACACAATGAAAAAAGTACTCTAAAATGAATTCAAATCATTTAGTTCGAGATTCACAATTTAGCTGATTACTGTGGCTTCCCCTTTTCGTTCAAATGAAAAATAAGAAAATTTAATAATCACGTTGTCAATCAAAAACAATTTTCGGCGAAAAAATTGACATAAAGCACAAGAGTTTTTCTAAAATTAAAGATTAAAGTTATTTGAAATTCAATAATGTTTAACGTTTTAAAACAAAATTTCAATTAATGCTTCCTAATTTGTAATAATTGCTTTTATTGCAAAATGTCGTGACAACCACCAGACCTCAGTAATAGCTTCGAAAGCTATAGTTATTTTACACTTCTGCTACACCGTGTCGTTTACCAAGCATTACGGATGCGCCATCAGATGTAAACATAATTACCTTTTGAAAATCAATTTGGTTATCTTAATGAAATTGTAAAATTGTAAAAAAAAAATGAAGAGACATGCGATTCCTCTTTAATTGGATTATCCCAACGAAAACAGTTTTATATTGATCAGATTTTATTATCTTAAAATTTTAACAGTTGGTTGTAGAAACGTCTGGCCTTTCATTAACAAATAAAGTATGAAAATGTGCTATTTTAATTTTATTTATTATTAACAATATTCACCGCTTCCAAAAATGACAAAGTATAGTTTTTACTACGCGAACTTTCTGGAATATGGACGTATTTTGTCACGTGGTTTTTTATTTCTCGAATCGAAAGTAAAGATATGTTCATTTTAATTGCCAATAATAGATTATCAATTACAATTTTTTTATATGGATTTCATAATTATACTGGTGCAATTTTATTTTCTGCACGAAACAAAAATTTTGTGCGCGCGAATATTTTTCATGTGCGCTATTTTTCAAGTTTAAAATGTATCGCATTGTATCGCGCACAGCTTAGAGGGAACACTGGTTCCGACATCATTGGATGATTTTCTATTCTAGGAGAAAAATACATTTAAAGACTTTAACTAAATGATAAATCTGCAAAATTTACTAAGCAATTTTGCAGCTTTATCATTTAGTAAAGTCTTTAAATGTATTTTTCCCCTAGAATAGAAAATCATCCAATGATGTCGGAACCCATAAAAAATATTGGAATTAGAGAAAGAGAGCCGAAGAAAATAGTAGGTAAAAACTTAACCAAAACCAGTCAAAATTTATTTACATGCGCACATATATCACATGCTTACCCGAATACAATACCTCCACTAACTACACTGACCTCTCACCCCACCGTAGGTGGAAGGATGACAACCAATAAGAACATTTCATATTTGAAAGGACCTAGCATGACGCCCGCATCTTTGAAAGGTCCTAGCACAGGGGTGGGCAACCTGCGGCCTTAAGGCCGCATGCGGCCTTTTTGATTTTCCTTGGCGGCCTTCTTAGATATTTTAATTTTAACCTATAATTTCGAGCTACCCAGAGAGAAGTACTAGTGAGACCGAACTGTCATATACCGTCTTTGTTTAACACAAAACTTGGGGGGAAATTAAATCACGTGATCTGATAGAACGGGCCAATGAACGTGCAGCAAATTTCCCTCCTTTCTAGGTGCTGCGTTGTGATTTATATTTCAATATTAATACTTATTTAAAACAATTGGTTGTTGTTTCGACTGACCTATCGTGCCGGATGCAAAATTTACATTTTTTGTTTGTTGCTAGTGGCGTCTGTTAGTGTTAGTGTGTTTTATTTTTATCAAAATTGTTTAAAGTTAGTTATTAGTTACTTGTTAATTTGTGTTTTACCCATTATGTCAAAGAAGAGAAAATTGAATGAAGAAAACAGAACTTTTAACAAAGATTGGGAGCTACAATATTTCCTCATTTCTGTGAAAGATAAAATGGTTTGTTTGATATGCAATTCTACAATAACCACATTAAAAAAATACAATGCAAACCAGCATTATGTTTCTCACAAAGACCATAAATATGTTAAACTAGAAGGAGAAGCGCGAAAAGCTGCTCTTCATAAGCTAAAAAAAAGAAAAAACAGCATCAAAAACAAGCTTTCAGTAATTTTATTAAGCAAAGTACTACTGCAACTGATGTTACCTATAAAATAGCATATATTCTTGAAAAACGGGGAAAACCATTTAGTGATGTGGAAAAGATAAAGGATTGCATTGTTGAAGCAGTAGGATGTTTAGATCCAGAGAAAGTTGAGAAACAATTACCCCTTTCCAGAAGGACCATAACTGATAGACAGCACGAGTTAGCGCAAAATATAACAGAACAGCTTCACTCAATTATACAAAATGAAGATACATATTTTTCGCTAGCATTAGATGAATCTACTGATGCAACGGACTCAGCTCAGGTTTTGTTTTTCATTCGTGCTGTCACTGAAGATTTTACTTGTTTCGAGGAACTACTGGCATTGGATACTCTTACCGGAAGAACTCGTGGAGCTGATATCTACAACAGTTTTAAAGAAAAATGCCAAGAAGTAGGACTAAATATGGATAATTTAGTGAGTGTGTGCACTGATGGTGCACCTTCCATGAAAGGATCACGAGAAGGCTTCGTTTCATTGCTGAAAAAAGACAATTAAAAATTAGAAAATTTATTTTCATTTCACTGCATATTGCACCAACAAAATCTTTGTGCTAAATCCGCTACTTTAAGCAGTACTATGGATAAAGTTTTTAAAATTGTTAACTTTATACGTGCAAATGCGACTCGACATCGTCAATTTCGAAATATGCTTATATCTGATGATGAAACATATATTGTAGATTTGCCATATCATTCAAAAGTACGCTGGCTATCAAGAGGACAAGTTTTAGCCAAAGTTTTAAGTTTTCGAAAAGACATTTTGAGGTTTTATGAGGTACAACAACAGCAATGCGAATTGTTGGATGACGAATTTTGTAGAAATGCTGCATTTTTGTGTGATATCATGATGAAACAAAATGATTTAAATATTTCTTTGCAAGGCAGAACAAAACATATATATGATATGTGGCAAAAAATCCAGGCGTTTAGAAAAAAGTTATTATTTTTCAAAAGTCTCTTCTCTCAATCACAAATGTCTGAAGAACATTTCCCACAGTTAGCTAAAATGATAAATGAACAAGAATATGTATGTGAAACATTCCAAGATTACATAACTGTTTTGGACTTATTAATTGAAGAATATACTGAAAGGTTTTCTGATTTTGAAAAACATACTATTACAATGAAATTAGCGTACGAACCACATTTAGTTGACATTTCAAAGGCACCTAGTGAACTACAAATGGAATTGTTTGAATTATGTGAAGATACTATTATAAAAAATCTTTTTGATTCCAAAAAAGACGTAGTGGAAATATGGAAAAATGCAGTTGAATATCCAAAGTTACGTCAACATGCTCGTCGATTGCTTTCTTGCTTTGGAACTACATACTGCTGTGAATCAACTTTTTCATATTTAACACAAATTAAGAACGAATTAAGGACCCAGATAACTGATGTACATTTAGAAGCCCAATTGAAGTTACGAGTTACAAAGTTGGAACCTAATATTCAATTTCTTTCCAATAAAAAACAAACTCAAAAATCCCATTAAATTACGAGGGTGAGTCAAAAGTTATTTGCAATGTTTGGCATAACTCTTACATTGTTCATACTGACGCCTGACCTCGTATATTTTGATCCCAATTCCTCAATTTGTCTTCCTTTTATAGCAGATAGATCGTGGCCGCTCCATTAGAATTTTGTACCAAAGAGGAACGAGCAGTGATTTTTTCAGTGGGTTTTAGTGGTCGTAAGGTGTACCAGAGGCCGCATTTCATGAAAGACTCGTATTTTGCCGCTACAGGGTGTCTACGAAAGTATTGAAAAATTAAAAAATGGTCCCGTCATGGTCGTACCATTTTCGAATTTTTCATCTATTCGTAGACACTCCGTTGCGAGACATTGTTCCCAAATTGTGCCCAAATTCTTTGATGGATTGCAGCCCCTGATACACAACAGCATAGCATTAAAATAAACGAGGACAGAGGTTCATACTTGCAGGCTATTCAGTTGTAAAAGTGATCGTAGTCTTTCTGTTAGTTCTGTACCTATTTTTTTCTAACAAAATGTTAATAAAGTGCTGGCCTTTTTTTTTAGCTTTGAAACCCCACACGTTCAAGAATTTTCATAATTTTATGCGGCCTCTGTATTATACCCGAAATTTAAAGTGGCCTTCCATGATAAAAAGGTTCCCCACCCCTGCCCTAGCATTTCGCCGCCGATGCGTCTTTGAACGGACCAATAGGAATAATAAAGAAAGCAGGAGATGCGCGCGGCTTATGTGGCGATTTGGCCGCTTTCACAAATTTTCCCAGGAAATGAAAAGCGCTGATTTTTTTTTTCTCGCGGCATTTGTTCGCGGATAAAACGCGGAAAATGCTGATGCATTTATTTCCTCAAAATAATTATTTTCGGCGAGACCCCATTTCCCGGGAAATGGGAAGTGCGGGAAATTGTTTTTTACAATCGTTTGCGGATAAAAAGCGGATTATTATGTGCCGTCGCGGATTTTTTTTCCTCGTTGGTCCTGCCAACTTAACAAAGGTCAAGAAATTGCGGCTTGTCCTCACTAGCGCGTGTATTCTTGATACATAAATTTTACTTTCAACGTTGCTAAATTTCTAGTGAAGATTTAAGTAGTTTCGTTGTTTTATAATAAAAATTTCGATAAAACTGAATAATTTTCAGTATCCCATAGAATACTTGGTAATTCAAAATACTTTTACTCTAGAAAGAGAAAAAAAACATATATATTGCGCTATTAACTTCAGCATATCAAAGGTGGGCGATGAGACAAATAAGTTTGAGAAACACTGATCTACACCAGTGCAGGTAAATGGGCTTGACGGTTTCACCCGGTGTTTTGGTAACTTACCCATCAACTGTTCAAAAGATATCGGTTTTACTCGGAAACAAGTCACACATAATCAATCGTATTATTCGTCGTACGACTCTTGCGCCTGATATTCGCCAAAATTTTTGTCTAATCACGACTAATGTGGCTTGACACCCAGAATGAAAATTATTGATATGTTCTTGTGTTGCGATTATATTTGTGATCGGGTGATTATTGGGTAAAACTATTTGATGCTTGCTGTCGTAGTATGTTTGCATTTATTAATCTACCCCCTACGCGAAGTACTTCGTCTTTATCTAAAAATTGATTCAAACCTTGCAATTTACCGTGATTGTAAAGCATCTTGTAATTTTTTAGTGAATGAATGTCGCTGAAAAATGCTTCCCTTTGAATTATTTTTATCATTTTGATTTCGGCTTGGTTTAATTCTTTGCATGATAAATGACCGCACATTTTATTTTTGCGACGTGTATTATCTGAAGAACGTAAAATATACGCTGTGATTCGCAGCAATTTTTTGAAAGAAAATTTGTTCAATAAATCAACTTCTGTGGTAGAAATACACTGCTTTTACTTCTGGTATTTTTCGACTTGAGTAGGTCGTTTGTTTACTTTGGAAAAGTCTAATGTACTGTCGCGACCTTTGAACCAAATATTCGACGTCATTAATTGAGTTGTGGCTGCTCCACCCGATAAAATGTCGGATGTGGCTATTTATACATACAGTATGTACACGCAATTGGCTATTTATACATACAGTATGTTTACGCAATTGGCTATTTATACATACAGTATGAATACGCATTTGGCTATTTATACATACAGTCTACATTCAGTCTGTACCAGATATGGTATTGAATTTTTATAGAGGCGAAAATATAAAATGGACACTAATAAAAATGTTACTTAATCATAATCATACAATCGGTAAAGAAGAATATGGATATTATGGCAAAGCAAAAAAAAAATGAATGAAAATGATTATGATACAGCAACGGCTTTGTTATTATCGAGCGCTAAAGATGGAATGTAAGTATTTTGAATAAGAAAAGTGGAAAAAGTTTATACGAAAGGATATTCAAAATTAAAAAAAAAAAACTTTTTACCACAAACACAGAAACAGATCAAAGTGATTTAATGGAATTTTTAGCAAAAAATGAAAAAAACGGTCGAAATGGAGGAAAATGGTTTACGCTATAAAAAAGATGCGGAAGAAGAACTGGAATCACTATTTATAGCCTCCTCAGATATGGCTCCAAATTATAATAATTCTCAGGGCACCAGTTATAGAAATAGATGTTCTTTTCTGGTTTAATGTTGGAAATATTAGGATTTTGTTATTACTCTAGTATAACCGACAAATCGGAATTTGCAGCTGTAGCATTTATTGCTAAAGAAACATATTCGTCATTCATATATTGTATGCATGAATTCAAAAAAATATGTAAGACTAATTCGTCCGTTTTTTTAATTGAAAGAACAAAGACAACCGAAATAAAAGCAATAAGAAACATTTTTTTGCAAATTCCATGTTAATATATATAATCGATTAATTTATACTGCATATAATTGGTAAATTGATGAGAAGCATAAATAATTGGATGAATTCAAGAAATGCTTGTATTCCCAAGCATATGAAGAATATGAAGAGCAGAAAAATGATTTCTTGTAAATTTGTAAGTTTTTATAGGAACAAAAGATAAATATGTAACACACAAAGAACAATTTCTTAAAACTTGGGATAGTTGTAAAGAAATGTGGGTACATTGTTTTAGAAAATATTTACCATTAATGGAAGACACTACAACAAACAGAATTGAACGATCATTTTGGACCCTTAAACAATACATACAAACTAAATACCATAGTTTGCCAATAATTTACGTATGTATTACGGAAATCATAAACTGTATTGATTCAAGAATAAACATAAAATTAGCCAAAAATAAATAAAATGTTTTTAAAATTATGGATAGTAATATCGAAATAAGAAATATACTTGAAGGATGTTCTGAAGCCATCACATAGACAGGAATAATTTTTTTTCATAGACAGTTAAAACTATTTAAAACTTTAGGGTCCAAAATGAAAACTAAAAATAATAGCATTGAGCAAAATTTTGATAGCAAAATATCAAAATTTTATAATATAACGGTGAAAACTTCTCTCGAAGGCGTTAGAAACAAGGGCAAAAAATCAGCTGAAAACTAGGGCCAGACAACTAGGGCTAGACAACAAAACCCGCAGAATAATCCTAGAAACTTTGACCAACACCCATTCCAAGGTTAAATTTAGAGGCGAGATTTCAGAAAGCTTCGAAATAAAACTGGAGTGAGACAAGGAGATGGACTTTCAACACTTCTCTTCAACTTGAAAAGGATATGAGAGAATGGCGCAAGGAACTGAACAATTTGGGTGCTCAGAGTGGTATCTACCTTGGACGTAAGAACGATGAACTAGTTGTAGATTGCCTGGCTTTTGCAGATGACTTTGCACTGTTTGCTGATTCTCTAGAGATGGCAACAATGCAGATAAACTGCATTTGACTTAGAAAACAGGCTGCCAAAGTGGGTTTTTAAGTGTCGCTGGAGAAAACAGAAATTCTTCACCAACATCAGAGAAGCAAACAGAGAGATGTTACTAGAGCAGGGAAACATCAAGAGGACTGAGAAATTTAAGTACCTCGGCGAATGGATTGAACCCAAGTTATCAGAAAGAGCATCATTATCCAAGAAAGTGAACAAGTTAGAACTATCCTATGGACTGACTAAGAAGTTGGAAATCAGAGAGAGGAGAATCCTCAGGAAGATCCTAGGCCCGGTAAAGGCAGATGGGGAATTCCGAAGGCGGCATAACTCTGAGCTCTACGAACATATTGAGATGCTCTCTGACTGTGCAAGGAAAAGAAGGGTAGCTTTCTATGACTACGTTCCAAGATTGCCTCCAAACCGACTAACCAACCGTCTGTTCACCTTCTGGCAAAACAATAATGTTCCATTTGGTTGACAGAAACCGAGAAGGATATTAAAGAACTGGGAATAACAGATCTCGAAACAGACAGTATGTGAGGCGCACCCTGAAGGAAGTCCGTGGATTTCAGGAAAAACCCCGTAGGAAAGGTACCCCCTGGACAAAAGAGAGAAATGAGTTACACCGGCAGAAGATGCGACAATACTGGGCAAAGATCAAAGCCCAAAAGTTGAACAAGCGTGGTCCAAAGTAGGCCTATTCAGAATAAGAAGAAGAAGACATCGGCGGAAACATGTTTGTATTTATTTTGGAATTCTTTTAGTGCACAACGTCGTCATATTCTTATGATAAGAAAATCTAATTATTTGGACATATTTTCAAAAACTTGTTTTCATGCAAGATATATTTTATCTGAAAATGCACTAAATATGGATACAGATGTTATAAATGTAACTATTGATGATTATATTGAAGATGTACATGTAGAGTAGTGATGAACATGTAGAGTAGTGATGAACCTGAGAGAGTAGGAGTGGGCTTACAATTAGTGCGATTGAACGACAAGAACCTGAAGAACAAATTCGGTCTAATACCGAGCCCTGTCAATCGAGGCCTTACAGCCCCTCAAATCAATAAAAAAACTTACAATTCAAATATAAAATAAAATCCAAAGGACGTCCAAAGACAAAGACTAAGCACACCACTTTTTTTTTTTTTAAATACAGAATAAAAAATGATATACCTGTATTTATTTTACTTTATACAATATTTTACTTACTTTAAATGTAATTTAAACCTATATGTCACTGATTTCGTGATACTTTGAATTTTATTTATGAGTTTATTGATGAAGATTCTAAATGAACTTTAATAAATAAAAGTATAGTTATATTAATATTATAATTGTGTAGTTATTACCAAATTGGTATCTCCAATATTTGTATATACAGTCAGAATGTGCAAATAGTCAATTGCGAAAGCATACTGTATGTATAAGTAGCCAATTGCGTATACATACTGTATGTATAAATAGCCAATTGCGTATACATACTGTATGTATAAATAGCCAATTGCGTATACATACTGTATGTATAAATAGCCACATCCTAAAATGTCAGCAGAGTTTTCGGTAGTTTGAACATACCGCCAGTCCGCTGGTGAACTAATTAACTGTGTTTCATCTACTCGATGTGCTACAAATGGTTTTAAATTGTTTGGTTGCATTCCTATCCAAGCCAGAGCAATTGTCGAGTGTGTCCAGTAAAAATACTGGTTTACGAAAATATATATATAGAATCTTTAACTTTGTTGATTAATTGTGCAAGCATTAATGCAGCAGATAATTCAATCTCCGTTGAGTGAGATTGTACGTACGTAGACGCATGCATCATATGCAACTTGGATTGCGTCACTAAACCCGTGGATTTCAGTTCTAATCCCTTGTTGAGATCCTAATGATACACATCTCGGAATTATAAGAGAATTTAATTTTGAAAAACTTGTTAAAAATTGTTCCCATCTTGCAGGAATAGGTGATGTATGCAGGAATATGTGATATGTGGGTCAAACAATCTAGAGATTAAGCTCAGAATTATACGTTTAGTGACTATTTGATTGTTTGATTTTACAAAAACTTTGCTTGTGTCTGTGTGTCATGTAACGTTTTTTCGCAGGATTGAAAATCTAAATTTATATGATCTGTGTCACTATTATGTTGTGTTGATAAGATTAAACTATTGTTTGAGGCAAACTTTCGTAACTCAAAACCACCCTTTGCCAAGGTGTTAATTAATTTATCGCGAATTTCGATGACCTTGTCAATAGAGTCCGCTCCTGTTAATACGTCATCGACATAAAAATCGCTTGTAATAATTTTGGAAATTTCTGGGTCATTTTCAGCTTCTAATGATGCAAGATCGCGTAATGTTCTAATTGCTAAATATGGTGCAGATGCTAATCCATATACAACTGTTTTTAATCTGTAGGTGTTAACTCGATCGTTTGGATTGTCGCGCCATAAAACTAATTGATAGTTTCTATGATCAGGATGAATAAGTATCTGTCGATACATTTTTGTGATGTCTTCCGTGATTACGTATGGATGTATTCGAAATCTTATTAAAATAGCAAATAGCAATTCCTGTTGCAATGCAGGACCCACATGTAGGTTGTCATTTAAACTTTTACAGTTGTCAGAACTCTCAGAGCCGTTAAAAACGACGCGATATTTTGACGTGGTGCTGCTATTTTTTATGACACAGCGATGAGGTAAATAAAAACACGATGTCTGTTCAATTGTAGCCTCCTCGACAGAGGGAACTAATTGCATGTGTCCTAGACGCAAATATTCGTCAAGAAATTGAGGATAATTATTTTGTAACTGTCAGTCTCTTTGAAACTCTCTCTAGGGATAGTAAACGTTTGAATGCAATATGCCTGGTAGAACCCAATTTCGTGGGTTCCTGCTTAAATGGTAATTTCACGATAAATCGACCGTGAGAATCCCTTTCGGTATTGAGTTTAAAATGGTTTTCACATGCGTCTGTAACTTGGGACAATCCCATTTTCTGAAAATACGAATTAGGATCTTCAATTTCCCAAAAACGTGTCATTTGTTGTTCTAACAGTGCGAAATTAGATAAATGAAAAATTGTTGGTGTTTGATTTTGAATCGAAATTACCGCAGTTACAGTGTAACCGAACTGTGTTTCTTGCAAAATAGTACCTGATGTGCCATGTGATTGAATTTTATGTGGAAGAATTAGATGCCAAAATAATTTATTTCCGATTAAGATATCAACTGGCCTCGATAAGTTCTTTTATTTTATCATAAGAATCACAAACAAATTTCTACTACTGTAGCGATGGCATCCAGGTCTCTTATACTCAATGTCACGTTTGTGTTATTAGCTCGTACATCAACATCTGGCATTCGTTTGGCTATTTCATCTCTTAGTTGTTTTGCTTTACCTTTCTTTGCTTCCAGTAATACTTCTCCCGTTTTTGTTTTTCTTATGCCTTCATTGTCTGCACCTATATCTTTGATGTTTTCACTTTCCTAAGCAGTTCTGCGTAGGTCTTATTGTTGTCTTTCATGAAGCCCGCCTCCGCTTGTCTCCCATCTTGCTTTCGCATGTACTGCGTTGTCTGGTTTTTGGAAGTCGAACCCGCAGTCGCTTTATGCTTTGGCATGAATACCCTTATTTCTATTTCGGAATCTGCGAAGGTAAACTCCATTGCCTTCTTTATGGTCGCCCTCTCCGCTCCCATGGATCTTGGAACAGCTATTTTTTTCCTATTATGTTTGATTACCGGTTTTTTTAGTTCTTGAAGGCTATCGCAAATAGTCTTGTCGTATAAGACTATCGTTAAAAACATTATTAGACTAGGCTATCGCAAATAGTCTTATACGACAAGACTATTTGCGATAGTCTTGTCGTATAAGACTATTTGCGATAGCCTAGTCTAATAATGTTTTTAACCTTGCCTGCTTACACTTGTCTATGAATTTTTGTCTTATCTATGAAACTTTGTCTATGAATGGTTTGTCTGACTATTTGTTTCCTAGTAGTCTTGTCTGCCTTTTCTTATCTGTCGAGTGTTACATTTTCTAGTTTTATCCCTCTTCTCTATATGTAATTGTGTGTGACGCCTTGAATATGGTCTTGAAAGTTATGTTCAAGTTTAGATTAAAGCTTGGACAAAATTTACCCTTCTAAATAGCTACATGGTCCTGTCTACTTATTCCTGTCTTTCTAGACCTTCTTGTATTCTCTTATCAATTTTACGTTCGGTTGTTTTTTTTCTTATGTATCTTCTGTCCAAGTATTTTTAGTCTAGAACGTTTCACTAATTAATCCTATTAGTAAATCAAATCTTCTGCTTGCTTTATCTTTTTTATTTGTCTTGTCTTATTTTTAGTATAGTCAAAGTATATTTTAATTTTAAGGAAATTTTAATTGTATTAAGAATAATTTTACCTGACCACAAGCCATCGATTCTCCCAATATACTCATATTATTCAAAGTATTTTTAGCTGGTCCAGTAATAGCCAAAATATAAGCGTACGCTAGTAGAGCTTGCCTTCCTTTTTTCGAAAAGAACTGTGGCAAAACGAGAAAAACAATGCATCTAAAGCGGAAAAAGAAATTAATTAAACTCCCTCTCGACGCAAACAATAACCTAATTATTATATTCATGAATTTTAATTAAAATATTTCAATTAAATTCACCAACAAATAATTTATCATTACCGCACTTTGTAGCTGAAAGCTAATCCAATGGTTAGAATGCTGCCAAACACGGCACACATTATAGTCGCCGTGGAGAGTTTGAAGTTGAGCTGAAGGACGAAAAACATGAAGAAAATGTATGTGAGGAAAAACCCGCCGAGGAAACCGGCGATGCTTTTAAAGGTGAAATTCTCGCAGGTTCCATCGTGCTTTAAATTGAAGCAGGTTCGATATAAACAGGATTTTTTCCGCGCGGCACAACAACGGCATAAGCGGCGGGACAAGTTTATCCAACGTCTTCGGTACTTTTGAGCGAGTGTTAACTTTTGCTTCTGCTTTTGGGAAGTACTCCATGCCGCACGTTTCTCTGCAATTAAATCAATTCGGCGCTTTTCAAGTCGACGAGCTGTACATATCAAACCCACAAACATATTTTTAATTAAGTAATATGGTGACAATTTGATTCAGTCAAATTTTTGTTTATTTGTAAAACATAGCAACATTTCGTAAATATTCAATATTTTCAAATAATATGTGATGGTATTAAGGAAAGGGACCTTATTTTGATCGGGGTCAAAATCGAATTATAATTTTCTGTTTCTAGATAAACAAATCGCTATTTCTATCGCGCAAAAATTCGAAAACTGACTGAGATATGTGTTTTTAAATATTTCGAACAGAAGAATGTTGTTTTTGGTTAAAGCAGTCTAAGCCGTTCTGGTAAAATGTATGTAAACTAGACAAATAATACTAGACAGACAAAACTAGACAGACAAGACTAGACAGACACGACTAGATAGACAACGCTAGACAGACAAGACTAGACAGACAAGACTAGACAGACAAGACTAGACAGACAAGACTAGACAGACAAGACTAGACAGACAAGACTAGACAGACAAGACTAGACAGACAAGACTAGACAGACAAGACTAGACAGACAAGACTAGACAGACAAGACTAGACAGACAAGACTAGACAGACAAGACTAGACAGACAAGACTAGACAGACAAGACTAGACAGACAAGACTAGACAGACAAGACTAGACAGACAAGACTAGACAGACAAGACTAGACAGACAAGACTAGACAGACAAGACTAGACAGACAAGACTAGACAGACAAGACTAGACAGACAAGACTAGACAGACAAGACTAGACAGACAAGACTAGACAGACAAGACTAGACAGACAAGACTAGACAGACAAGACTAGACAGACAAGACTAGACAGACAAGACTAGACAGACAAGACTAGACAGACAAGACTAGACAGACAAGACTAGACAGACAAGACTAGACAGACAAGACTAGACAGACAAGACTAGACAGACAAGACTAGACAGACAAGACTAGACAGACAAGACTAGACAGACAAGACTAGACAGACAAGACTAGACAGACAAGACTAGACAGACAAGACTAGACAGACAAGACTAGACAGACAAGACTAGACAGACAAGACTAGACAGACAAGACTAGACAGACAAGACTAGACAGACAAGACTAGACAGACAAGACTAGACAGACAAGACTAGACAGACAAGACTAGACAGACAAGACTAGACAGACAAGACTAGACAGACAAGACTAGACAGACAAGACTAGACAGACAAGACTAGACAGACAAGACTAGACAGACAAGACTAGACAGACAAGACTAGACAGACAAGACTAGACAGACAAGACTAGACAGACAAGACTAGACAGACAAGACTAGACAGACAAGACTAGACAGACAAGACTAGACAGACAAGACTAGACAGACAAGACTAGACAGACAAGACTAGACAGACAAGACTAGACAGACAAGACTAGACAGACAAGACTAGACAGACAAGACTAGACAGACAAGACTAGACAGACAAGACTAGACAGACAAGACTAGACAGACAAGACTAGACAGACAAGACTAGACAGACAAGACTAGACAGACAAGACTAGACAGACAAGACTAGACAGACAAGACTAGACAGACAAGACTAGACAGACAAGACTAGACAGACAAGACTAGACAGACAAGACTAGACAGACAAGACTAGACAGACAAGACTAGACAGACAAGACTAGACAGACAAGACTAGACAGACAAGACTAGACAGACAAGACTAGACAGACAAGACTAGACAGACAAGACTAGACAGACAAGACTAGACAGACAAGACTAGACAGACAAGACTAGACAGACAAGACTAGACAGACAAGACTAGACAGACAAGACTAGACAGACAAGACTAGACAGACAAGACTAGACAGACAAGACTAGACAGACAAGACTAGACAGACAAGACTAGACAGACAAGACTAGACAGACAAGACTAGACAGACAAGACTAGACAGACAAGACTAGACAGACAAGACTAGACAGACAAGACTAGACAGACAAGACTAGACAGACAAGACTAGACAGACAAGACTAGACAGACAAGACTAGACAGACAAGACTAGACAGACAAGACTAGACAGACAAGACTAGACAGACAAGACTAGACAGACAAGACTAGACAGACAAGACTAGACAGACAAGACTAGACAGACAAGACTAGACAGACAAGACTAGACAGACAAGACTAGACAGACAAGACTAGACAGACAAGACTAGACAGACAAGACTAGACAGACAAGACTAGACAGACAAGACTAGACAGACAAGACTAGACAGACAAGACTAGACAGACAAGACTAGACAGACAAGACTAGACAGACAAGACTAGACAGACAAGACTAGACAGACAAGACTAGACAGACAAGACTAGACAGACAAGACTAGACAGACAAGACTAGACAGACAAGACTAGACAGACAAGACTAGACAGACAAGACTAGACAGACAAGACTAGACAGACAAGACTAGACAGACAAGACTAGACAGACAAGACTAGACAGACAA
This sequence comes from Phosphuga atrata, assembly GCA_944588485.1. Classification (NCBI taxonomy): domain Eukaryota; kingdom Metazoa; phylum Arthropoda; class Insecta; order Coleoptera; family Silphidae; genus Phosphuga; species Phosphuga atrata. Next base: position 19,684,205 of record OX155892.1, read on the forward strand.
GACTAGACAGACAAGACTAGACAGACAAGACTAGACAGACAAGACTAGACAGACAAGACTAGACAGACAAGACTAGACAGACAAGACTAGACAGACAAGACTAGACAGACAAGACTAGACAGACAAGACTAGACAGACAAGACTAGACAGACAAGACTAGACAGACAAGACTAGACAGACAAGACTAGACAGACAAGACTAGACAGACAAGACTAGACAGACAAGACTAGACAGACAAGACTAGACAGACAAGACTAGACAGACAAGACTAGACAGACAAGACTAGACAGACAAGACTAGACAGACAAGACTAGACAGACAAGACTAGACAGACAAGACTAGACAGACAAGACTAGACAGACAAGACTAGACAGACAAGACTAGACAGACAAGACTAGACAGACAAGACTAGACAGACAAGACTAGACAGACAAGACTAGACAGACAAGACTAGACAGACAAGACTAGACAGACAAGACTAGACAGACAAGACTAGACAGACAAGACTAGACAGACAAGACTAGACAGACAAGACTAGACAGACAAGACTAGACAGACAAGACTAGACAGACAAGACTAGACAGACAAGACTAGACAGACAAGACTAGACAGACAAGACTAGACAGACAAGACTAGACAGACAAGACTAGACAGACAAGACTAGACAGACAAGACTAGACAGACAAGACTAGACAGACAAGACTAGACAGACAAGACTAGACAGACAAGACTAGACAGACAAGACTAGACAGACAAGACTAGACAGACAAGACTAGACAGACAAGACTAGACAGACAAGACTAGACAGACAAGACTAGACAGACAAGACTAGACAGACAAGACTAGACAGACAAGACTAGACAGACAAGACTAGACAGACAAGACTAGACAGACAAGACTAGACAGACAAGACTAGACAGACAAGACTAGACAGACAAGACTAGACAGACAAGACTAGACAGACAAGACTAGACAGACAAGACTAGACAGACAAGACTAGACAGACAAGACTAGACAGACAAGACTAGACAGACAAGACTAGACAGACAAGACTAGACAGACAAGACTAGACAGACAAGACTAGACAGACAAGACTAGACAGACAAGACTAGACAGACAAGACTAGACAGACAAGACTAGACAGACAAGACTAGACAGACAAGACTAGACAGACAAGACTAGACAGACAAGACTAGACAGACAAGACTAGACAGACAAGACTAGACAGACAAGACTAGACAGACAAGACTAGACAGACAAGACTAGACAGACAAGACTAGACAGACAAGACTAGACAGACAAGACTAGACAGACAAGACTAGACAGACAAGACTAGACAGACAAGACTAGACAGACAAGACTAGACAGACAAGACTAGACAGACAAGACTAGACAGACAAGACTAGACAGACAAGACTAGACAGACAAGACTAGACAGACAAGACTAGACAGACAAGACTAGACAGACAAGACTAGACAGACAAGACTAGACAGACAAGACTAGACAGACAAGACTAGACAGACAAGACTAGACAGACAAGACTAGACAGACAAGACTAGACAGACAAGACTAGACAGACAAGACTAGACAGACAAGACTAGACAGACAAGACTAGACAGACAAGACTAGACAGACAAGACTAGACAGACAAGACTAGACAGACAAGACTAGACAGACAAGACTAGACAGACAAGACTAGACAGACAAGACTAGACAGACAAGACTAGACAGACAAGACTAGACAGACAAGACTAGACAGACAAGACTAGACAGACAAGACTAGACAGACAAGACTAGACAGACAAGACTAGACAGACAAGACTAGACAGACAAGACTAGACAGACAAGACTAGACAGACAAGACTAGACAGACAAGACTAGACAGACAAGACTAGACAGACAAGACTAGACAGACAAGACTAGACAGACAAGACTAGACAGACAAGACTAGACAGACAAGACTAGACAGACAAGACTAGACAGACAAGACTAGACAGACAAGACTAGACAGACAAGACTAGACAGACAAGACTAGACAGACAAGACTAGACAGACAAGACTAGACAGACAAGACTAGACAGACAAGACTAGACAGACAAGACTAGACAGACAAGACTAGACAGACAAGACTAGACAGACAAGACTAGACAGACAAGACTAGACAGACAAGACTAGACAGACAAGACTAGACAGACAAGACTAGACAGACAAGACTAGACAGACAAGACTAGACAGACAAGACTAGACAGACAAGACTAGACAGACAAGACTAGACAGACAAGACTAGACAGACAAGACTAGACAGACAAGACTAGACAGACAAGACTAGACAGACAAGACTAGACAGACAAGACTAGACAGACAAGACTAGACAGACAAGACTAGACAGACAAGACTAGACAGACAAGACTAGACAGACAAGACTAGACAGACAAGACTAGACAGACAAGACTAGACAGACAAGACTAGACAGACAAGACTAGACAGACAAGACTAGACAGACAAGACTAGACAGACAAGACTAGACAGACAAGACTAGACAGACAAGACTAGACAGACAAGACTAGACAGACAAGACTAGACAGACAAGACTAGACAGACAAGACTAGACAGACAAGACTAGACAGACAAGACTAGACAGACAAGACTAGACAGACAAGACTAGACAGACAAGACTAGACAGACAAGACTAGACAGACAAGACTAGACAGACAAGACTAGACAGACAAGACTAGACAGACAAGACTAGACAGACAAGACTAGACAGACAAGACTAGACAGACAAGACTAGACAGACAAGACTAGACAGACAAGACTAGACAGACAAGACTAGACAGACAAGACTAGACAGACAAGACTAGACAGACAAGACTAGACAGACAAGACTAGACAGACAAGACTAGACAGACAAGACTAGACAGACAAGACTAGACAGACAAGACTAGACAGACAAGACTAGACAGACAAGACTAGACAGACAAGACTAGACAGACAAGACTAGACAGACAAGACTAGACAGACAAGACTAGACAGACAAGACTAGACAGACAAGACTAGACAGACAAGACTAGACAGACAAGACTAGACAGACAAGACTAGACAGACAAGACTAGACAGACAAGACTAGACAGACAAGACTAGACAGACAAGACTAGACAGACAAGACTAGACAGACAAGACTAGACAGACAAGACTAGACAGACAAGACTAGACAGACAAGACTAGACAGACAAGACTAGACAGACAAGACTAGACAGACAAGACTAGACAGACAAGACTAGACAGACAAGACTAGACAGACAAGACTAGACAGACAAGACTAGACAGACAAGACTAGACAGACAAGACTAGACAGACAAGACTAGACAGACAAGACTAGACAGACAAGACTAGACAGACAAGACTAGACAGACAAGACTAGACAGACAAGACTAGACAGACAAGACTAGACAGACAAGACTAGACAGACAAGACTAGACAGACAAGACTAGACAGACAAGACTAGACAGACAAGACTAGACAGACAAGACTAGACAGACAAGACTAGACAGACAAGACTAGACAGACAAGACTAGACAGACAAGACTAGACAGACAAGACTAGACAGACAAGACTAGACAGACAAGACTAGACAGACAAGACTAGACAGACAAGACTAGACAGACAAGACTAGACAGACAAGACTAGACAGACAAGACTAGACAGACAAGACTAGACAGACAAGACTAGACAGACAAGACTAGACAGACAAGACTAGACAGACAAGACTAGACAGACAAGACTAGACAGACAAGACTAGACAGACAAGACTAGACAGACAAGACTAGACAGACAAGACTAGACAGACAAGACTAGACAGACAAGACTAGACAGACAAGACTAGACAGACAAGACTAGACAGACAAGACTAGACAGACAAGACTAGACAGACAAGACTAGACAGACAAGACTAGACAGACAAGACTAGACAGACAAGACTAGACAGACAAGACTAGACAGACAAGACTAGACAGACAAGACTAGACAGACAAGACTAGACAGACAAGACTAGACAGACAAGACTAGACAGACAAGACTAGACAGACAAGACTAGACAGACAAGACTAGACAGACAAGACTAGACAGACAAGACTAGACAGACAAGACTAGACAGACAAGACTAGACAGACAAGACTAGACAGACAAGACTAGACAGACAAGACTAGACAGACAAGACTAGACAGACAAGACTAGACAGACAAGACTAGACAGACAAGACTAGACAGACAAGACTAGACAGACAAGACTAGACAGACAAGACTAGACAGACAAGACTAGACAGACAAGACTAGACAGACAAGACTAGACAGACAAGACTAGACAGACAAGACTAGACAGACAAGACTAGACAGACAAGACTAGACAGACAAGACTAGACAGACAAGACTAGACAGACAAGACTAGACAGACAAGACTAGACAGACAAGACTAGACAGACAAGACTAGACAGACAAGACTAGACAGACAAGACTAGACAGACAAGACTAGACAGACAAGACTAGACAGACAAGACTAGACAGACAAGACTAGACAGACAAGACTAGACAGACAAGACTAGACAGACAAGACTAGACAGACAAGACTAGACAGACAAGACTAGACAGACAAGACTAGACAGACAAGACTAGACAGACAAGACTAGACAGACAAGACTAGACAGACAAGACTAGACAGACAAGACTAGACAGACAAGACTAGACAGACAAGACTAGACAGACAAGACTAGACAGACAAGACTAGACAGACAAGACTAGACAGACAAGACTAGACAGACAAGACTAGACAGACAAGACTAGACAGACAAGACTAGACAGACAAGACTAGACAGACAAGACTAGACAGACAAGACTAGACAGACAAGACTAGACAGACAAGACTAGACAGACAAGACTAGACAGACAAGACTAGACAGACAAGACTAGACAGACAAGACTAGACAGACAAGACTAGACAGACAAGACTAGACAGACAAGACTAGACAGACAAGACTAGACAGACAAGACTAGACAGACAAGACTAGACAGACAAGACTAGACAGACAAGACTAGACAGACAAGACTAGACAGACAAGACTAGACAGACAAGACTAGACAGACAAGACTAGACAGACAAGACTAGACAGACAAGACTAGACAGACAAGACTAGACAGACAAGACTAGACAGACAAGACTAGACAGACAAGACTAGACAGACAAGACTAGACAGACAAGACTAGACAGACAAGACTAGACAGACAAGACTAGACAGACAAGACTAGACAGACAAGACTAGACAGACAAGACTAGACAGACAAGACTAGACAGACAAGACTAGACAGACAAGACTAGACAGACAAGACTAGACAGACAAGACTAGACAGACAAGACTAGACAGACAAGACTAGACAGACAAGACTAGACAGACAAGACTAGACAGACAAGACTAGACAGACAAGACTAGACAGACAAGACTAGACAGACAAGACTAGACAGACAAGACTAGACAGACAAGACTAGACAGACAAGACTAGACAGACAAGACTAGACAGACAACACTAGACAGACAAAAATAGACAGACAAGACTCGCCCCCCCCCTCTTAATTGGGGAGAGGGGACACCTGAAACCCCGACAGAGCGCGTCCCCCAGGTGGCGGATAGGGGATGCTGCTCTGCATCCGGCAGAGTTAGAAGGTAGGAGCCAAATAACATAAGCTCCCGTGGAACAATAGGCTTGCACAGAGGAAAACAAGCTCTTCAACAATAAAAATCACATACGGTGGCGCGGACGCAGGAAGGACAGACATTATGACAATGAAAATGATATCGGAAAAGGACAAATCGTTTACGGTGCAGAGGAGGGATGCCTCAATACCGGTTGGTGTAGGGAGTGTGCGAGCGGGCTCCCCCCGACCGATAACCAACGACCACCCAGCACTCTTGGGAGGCGACCAGGCCGAAGTGCAAGTTACTGCTACTGGGAAATCAGAAACATACAACGGCAACTCACCTCAAACAGCGGATAGCCTCAGGCTGCCACACAGCAGGCTGCACCTCCCCGGACAAAGCCAAAGGTGCAAATCTTTACCTGCTGCCTTGTTGACCAAAAATCGGCAAGTGGGAGACACATCTATTGAGTCCACCGATCCTGACTCTACTAGATCCTCCACTAGATCCTAGAAAAGGAAAAGAGTGCTCAACTGAGAATCAACTGAGTCAATTAATAAGATGACGCATTACACGGCTCAGCTAGCAAATTCACAGAGGAACACGAAAAGGGAAATAAAAACTGCCCAATGGAAATAGCTCAAAAAGCTTGGCCAGCAGACTTGTATAGGAAGAGACTCGTGGAGAAAAACCGGTTAGGCGCCCCCAGGACACAGACCTTGCTATATGTGTAACATTTGAAGATGATATGAAAGAGTCTGTACAGCCCAGACTCTTTAGAGACAGATACCCGGAGATTATGGTCGTACACTAGGCAGAAAGCACCACAGAAAAACTAACCTTCATACGCCCATTACGTCCAATAAATTGTACATGGACAACGACGAACTTAAATCAAACGAGAGATATATCTACAAACTAACTAGGAGCCCGAAGGAAATAACAGGAACGATACCGGAGAAAACACAAACTCTGATTGAAAAACTCAGAAGATTGACGACCAAAATGCAAATAAAACGTATAGCTCTGCCTTGCCCCGCAGACATAGAAATAGAATTATTACGTAAAATAATACAGATTGAATATACAGACATTCCCGATGTAGAAATATCCATATGCGTACCAAGCCCAAGGAGAAGGAACACAACCGATATCGCAGCCAGGGCAAGAACAGAAGCTCTCGTGGTACAAGAGGATGGGCTGTCGTACGCTGACCTAGTGAGAACCGTCAAGCAAAACGTAGACATCGAACAACGTGGCATAAAGATTGAAACAATACGAACAACTATTGAAGGGCAAATGCTGATCGTAACAGAAAACACTGACGGGAAGATAGATAAATTAAGATCAGAAATAGCACATATAGAAGGAATGAAAGCAAGATTGGTTAATAGGAAAGACGACGCTACATTACTCATAACGATTGAGTCATAACGAAAGAGACGATATCATTGAAGCCCTGAAAGCCGTAGGCAAGAAAAGACCTGGCCAAAGACTATCAGTGGAGCATGTATGGCCAACCTATGGGGAATGGCAAACAGCCAAAGTGACCCTAGATCCTGGAACAGCAGAAAATCTACTAAAAGTAGGGCAGCTGAAAATTTAATGGAGCAATTGTAGCATCAAACGTAAGAAGAAAGTACAAAGATGCTTTAAATATTTAGAATTTGGGCACAACACACAGGAATGTAGCGGCCTCGACAGGAGTAATTTCTGCATGAATTGCGCCAAAAGTGGCCATAAAGCGAAAGATTGCAACGTACAAGGGTAAAGAGGGCCACCGTGGTTGGACACTGAAATGTAAGTTAAAACGTAAGAAAACAGCATCTGATGCTGATGATCAACCCCTCACTTCTATATAAAAATTGTCAAAATAAATGCCAATAGAAGTGCTGCTGCACACAATCTTTTAGGCGCGAAAAGCTGCCAAAATGGAAATCGATATAGTGCTAGTAAGTGAACCCAACAAACGGATAGCCAATAAAAACAACTAGAAGTGGCATACTGATCAAAACTGCGATGTGGCAACGGTCAACCGGCAACTGGTTGAAAGCAAAGGCATTGGGTTCGCATGGGTGGACCTGGAATGGGACAGAGTATATACATAAGCCCAAATTGTACATACGAAGAGTTAGAAGAATACCTACAGAAACTGCAGCAAAGCATAAGCCAAACGAACAAGGAGAAATTAGTGTCTGGAGATTTCAACGCAAAGGCAAAAGCGTGGGGTTTCAAAGTAGATGATTAAAGAGAGCGCCTACTCGCTGAATGGGCCGTGGCAAATAATCTCTAGATAGCCAATGAAGGCGAAGAACCCACTTATAGAAGTGGAAATAAAAGCTCCCTAATAGATGTAATATTTGGCACCGAAGACCTAAACAGTCAAGTTAAAGAGTGGAGCTCTAGTACTAAGCTAAAGTACTGCCGGACGAAACACTCAGCGACCATCGCTACATCTATTACGCGCTCGGTGCAAAACGAGTACAAAATAGATCAAACCCAACCCCCAAATGAAGGCTGGCCAAGCTTGATAAACCAAAATTCCTTGCTAATGTTAACCAGGGCTTGAAGAAATGCAAAGTGGAATAAAACTTATATCGGACATATATCGGACTTATATGAGTGGACAGATGAAATAATAATAATAATAATAAAATTTATTTGCTGCAGTATTGTTAGTAGTACACTCAAATGATGAAACAGGACAAAACAGTAAAGTGTACAGATTAGTGAGTAATTACAAAAATACAAACATACATATGCCGCAAAGAGGGAGTGAAGTCAGCTGTACAGCTGTTTTTCATTCATATCCTTTAGTCTGCTGTCCATTAACTAAGTAAATCTTCAATTCTTTTTTTAAATTAATAACGGACATGGTCTTAAACCTATGTGGTAAGTGATTATATGCTGTGCATTTTTACTTGAATGAACTCTTAAATTTTTCCCTGTAATGCTTGGGAATTTCTATCTGATCTATATGCCTCGTCTGCAAATTATGTATACAATGGCGAAATCTGATTTTATTATGCAGGTAGGCCGGTGAATCATAGTGTAAGATCTTATGCACATCTGAAAGTATTGCAAACTGTATTCTACTACTAATATTTAACCATTCAGACTTAGCTACATACGGGGATACATGTTCCCTTCTACCGAGGTTGTAACAATATCTAATACAACAGTTTTGTATCTTTTGTAACTTATACACATCTCCTTTATTTATACAAGATCCATATGCTGAGATGCAGTAGTTGATTAATGATAAGACTAGTGCTTCACATAACTTAAGTTTCAAGGCTGTTGGTAGAAGATTTTTATGCGGATAGATACATCTTAGACTAAAGTAACATTTTTGACAAATAAGTGATACATGTTTGGAAAAAGACAGCTCGGTATCCATTGTTACACCTAAGTTCTTAATTGATTGTTTTACTTCTAATTTATTACCACAAATGTTAATGTGTTTTTACAGTTACCATTATTTCTTCCCAGGTTTTCTTGGGTCCACATAATAGTACCGCTGACTTAGCTGCATTTAGTCGTAGTCGCTGATTTTGGCACCATAGTGAAAGAGAACTTAGATTAGCGTTTAACAACTGCACTTGGGTTTCAACATTGTTTTTATCCACTGGCACATATAGTTGTGTGTCGTCAGCATAGCAGTGCGTGGCGACATTCGTGAGGCACGTTGATATGTCACTGGTATAGATTAGAAACAAGATGGGTATTAGTATGGAGCCCTGTGGCGCGACATTTATTAATTCACGAAAGTTAGAGACACAAGTACTTTGATCACTGTTTATTTGCACTCTTTGCTGTCGTCCGGTTCTGTAGCTGTTGATCCAGTTGGTGGCATTGGTGGAAAAGCCGAAGTAACCCAACTTTGAGGCCAGTATGCGATGGCTAATGGTATCAAACGCCCTAGATAGGTTGAGCAGAACTAAAATGGTTCCCTGACCGTTGTCATGGTGTCTCAGGATGTCGTCTGTTACATTCCATATTGCTGTCGAAGTACTGTGGTTTGTTCTAAACCCTGATTGAAATTCGGGTAATATGTTTTCTTTGTTCAATTACTCCACAATTTGTTTACAAATAACTTTCTCTAAGATTTTTGATAGTGCTGGTAGCAAGCATATTGGTCTGAGGTTCTTGATGTCGTTAGGGCTAGGGACTTTTGGCAGAGGAATTACGCTGCCTTTTTTCCATAGCTCCGGGAATGTGCACTGGACAATGGAAGAGTTGATGGTCTACCAATACATCCACTATATGTTCTGAGATCATATTGATCATCGCAACTGAGATGTTTTCAGGGCCTACCGCATTCGTTTTGATAGCTTTTAAGGCGTTTTATACTGTGTCCCGAGGCACGTGTGTAAAGGAAAATCTCGCTTCAAGTTGTTTGTAGCAGTGATGGTTATAATACTGCAGGACATCTGCTTCGTTGGTTGGTGGGAGCGTTGCCGACGTGACGAAAAAATCATTTATTTCGTTTGGTCTGATTAGGGCATCTGGAATCACAGTTTTTTGTTTGTTGTTTATTCCCAGCGCGTTTATCCCGTTCCATATCTTCTGCGAGTCCCCTTTGGCAGTTCGTTGTGTGTACGTTGCATATGCTATCTTTTCTTGTCTAATGGCCTTCGTGAGGTAATTTCTTATTTCTACGTAATGTTTCCATGCGCCCTGACTTTTTTGTAATTTCTCAAAGCTTTGGTTTTTGACTTTATCATTTCTTTTAGGTTGTAGGTGAACCATTCGGGTACCGGCTTTACTATTTTTACAGGTTTGAGCGGGGTGTGCTTTTTAAATAATTGTGTTATCAGTGTGCTTAGTTCTTCAACTTTTTTGGAAACTTCGTCGATATTATAGATTTCATTCCACGGCATTAAAGCTGCATCATAGAGTAAACAGTCCATATCAACATCTTTCAAATTTCTGCAAAGTTTACTTTGGGGGATATATTTCGGTACGTCAATGTTAAATTTACATGTAATGAGGCTATGGGCGGTCAGAGTTTTGGTGTCGTCGATAGTAATTTCATTCATCCGCTCAACGGTAGAATCAACCAGAAGGTCATTATTGCTAATATATAGATGGTCTATCAGATTGGCACTGGTGTGGCATATCCTGGTGGGTGTGGTAATGATTTGAGTTAAGTCAAAAGGTTCTACCATTTTGTATAAATATTCTGACTCGGGAGACGGTCCTTGCAGGAGATCAATGTTGAAGTCACCTGTTACCATTATTCCATTGACTTCCGCCGAAAAACTTGACAGCTGTTCTTCAATTGTCCTTAGGATTTTGTAACTTATGGCGGTCGGTAGATGACACCTAGGCCAAGTTTATATGTGGGTTTGATGGTCACGATGCACCATAGATGTTCGATTTGTGAGTTTTCAGCCTGTTCTAAAATTTCAAACTTATACATTCATTTCAGGTACTTGGCTACGCCACCACCACGTCTTTTGTTGGAGGTGGTTGAGTCTCTGTCTTTTCTAAGTAGACTGTAGCCCGGGATGGTGATCATTTTGTTATGATCCGATGATGACAGCCAAGTTTCGGCGACCGATACGATATGAAAATCTCTCTCTATAACAATTTCCAAAAAAGTTTCAAATCCACATTTAAGTGATCTAATATTTATGTATCCAATATTCAGGAATTTTTTTCTGTGATTTTTTGATGAGTAGTTATTTGTTTGTGGTGCTTTCTTATTAGCTATCTTTGTTTGCTATCTCGAGAAGTTGTGGTACTTTTGGCTATCTATTACTTTATTCAGGGTTGAGCAGTTTTTGCTCCAGACTTCGAGATCGGTGGTTAGCTGTAGATTATACTTTTCATTTGCCGCTACACAGTTTACGCATTTCATAGTAGTACTTTTACATTCATTCCGTTCGTGTTTGTCTGAGTATAGAGGACATACTAATTTGTTTTTGCATTCCTTTGTGATGTGTCCAAATCTATTGCACCTATAACATCTAATTACCCCATAATCCTGGATTATGCGGCATCTATTCCAACCAATGTTAAGTTTCTCTTTCATTATTAGAAGATCGTACACGTAATTATTTATTTCTATAATAATACTAAATTCCTTTTTAATAACTCTCGTTTTAAACAAGATTTTAATTTATGCCCTATCTTCCTGCAAGTCGTTTTGTTTTATAATTTTGTTTATAATGTCTTCATATGGTTCATGAGTTTCGTTTTCGTGAATGCCAAATATTTTGATCCGGTTTTTGCGTAATTCTGGATTTTCACGTCGTAATTTTCGCCCAAGTTTTCCTGGACAATCACTTGGACAGCATTGACATCATCTTCATCATCGCAGCGTAATATAATTCTCCCTTTTTTGTCTGTTGTGCCATCGTTACTCCTACGCCTATCGTAGATGGGTTTACTTTAGATCCAAGTTCGTCTTTTACTTTCTTACTATCTGTTGATTCATTTATGGGGTTAACGACCAAGGTTTTATTTGTGTTGATAACATTTGCGTTTGTTTTGTTTCCTGAGTTTATTGACATTTTTTCGGTTTTCAGTTCGTCTATTTCTTGCGCTAGGTTTTTGTTCGCCTATAAAAGGTGATTAATCTTATCGTTTATTTTATTAGTCAAGGATGTTAAATTTTTCACTGCTTTGATTAATTCTACTAATGTGCCTTCATCTATATCCCCGGAGTCATCTTCCTCACTGCGAGTTCTTGTTTTTCCTGCTTCAGCAGTTGTCGTTTTTATACCTGTAGTTTTATTTGAACGTAACTCTCTAGACATTTTGCTTGTAAAATGTCGAATCGTCTCGCTGTCGAATTTAAATTCTATAAATCTGTCTCAACGAGCTCTCGCGCATACGTCCGTCCGTCACGAGAGATATCTCTCGACTCAAAATCAAATAACAAAAATCAAATATCAAAAATCAAATAACAAACACAGAAATGCTTGAAAACGAGGAGGGAATTAACTAGAACCAATAAGAAGAGAAGAGAAAAAAATCTCCGTAACATGATTACAAAATCTAAAGAAAGCAGCTGGAAAGCCCCATGTGAGGAGGTGGAGTAAGATCTGTGGAGTCTAGGGTACCACACTTTCATGAAAAGGCTAAAACTCCCGCCGATGACAATTAGCGCAGAAAACAAAATGAGAATTGTCAGAGGACTGTTCCCGCAACATGAAGAAAGGAGGTGGGTGAAGACAGATGCAGAAGAATATATGCCCTTCACGAACGAAGAAATTCTTAGCGCAGCTCAAAAAATGGAGATTCGGAAAGCACCTGGACTAGACGGAATCCCGCCCGAAATAATCAAATTTATGGCAAGTGAATATACAGACGTGGTTACACATGTTATGAACAACATATTTAAAGCTGCAATGATCCCGGAAGTACGGAACAAAACTAAAGTTATATTAATCAAGAAACCTAATAAGGAAAGCCAAGAACCGTCATCTTATAGGCCGCTATGCATGATCGATACGGCAGCTAAACTTCTGTAGCAAGTAATAGTTAAAAGAATTTCACAAGAGATAAAGGCGAAAGGGGATTTAGCAGATATTCAGTATGGATTCGGGGAGAAGCAGTCCACCATCGATACAGCCAGAAGGGTGCAAGAAATTGCAGAAGGAGGAACCAAAAAGACCCGAAATAGACATCAAAAATTCATTCAACACCGTGCTATGGATGACTTAACTAGATGCGCCCGAGAGAAGACGAGTAACACCCAGCTTAATACGTTTAGTACAAAGCTACCTCGAGAACAGGAGTATCGAAATAGACCCTGTGGTCAAAATTAAGGTAAAATCAGACGTCCCGCAGGGATCTGTCTTTAACAACGGACCCCTACTATGGAATATATTTTACGATGAAACTATTGAATTAAAAATGCCCCCAGGGGTAACGATAATTGCTTATGCGGACGACATTTCGGAAGTGGCTACGGCGAAACAGGAAGGTGAACTAGTGTTAATAACCAACGAGGCACTTAACCGAATAGTCACCTATATACAAACCAAGGGACTGGAAATAGCTATGGAGAAAACTTGTTGAATGAAGATATAGGCATCTGTGGCCTTTGATATGCTGCGGAAAGAAATTCATCTCCAAAGGAGCCTAAAATACTGAGGCATAATATTCGATGAAAGAATCAGCTTCGGGCCGCGAGTGGATTATGCTGTAACCAAAGCCGAAAACGCGGTTAAAGTGCTCACCAGGCTGTTGCCGAGAGTGAGAGGTGCGTCGGAAATTAAATGAAAAACACTCAACATGGTCGTCGAATCGATCCTACTGTATGTACCCGTATGGGGAAAGGTAATAAGATACAAAAAATATAGAGAGAATCTAGGGAAAATGCAGCGGAAGATGGGAATAGCTGGTATAATACCAATAGACCTATTCAGTACTGAGCGAACCCTAACGGAAAGAAAAGCTAGGAGTGAGAAGCAAGAAGCTCTAGAAAACACATTAAAAACATGGAAGGAACGTTGGGAAAACTGTGACTGTTGCACACAGAAGATTATCCGAGACCCTGTCACCTGGGCCCGGGGAGCCCCCTTCGAAACATATATTTATTATTTCGTAACTTCGAAACATATCTCGCAAGGATTGGGAAAAGTAGAACCAACATATGCCAGAAATATGGGAAGAAGGAGGCACGCCGAAGCATGCAGTGCTGGAGTGCCAGCAATGGGCCATAGAGAGGCAAGCATTGGAACAGGAAATTGGAAGGCAAATTACAACGGAAAATATAATAGCGGAGATGCTGGATGGAAAATGAAAAGTAATAAGTTCGTTTATAAGGAAAATCATCAAAGAAAAAGAGATTTGCCTTGACAAACGGATTAAAAAAATAAACAACTAAGCCCCGGAATGTCTCGATGTAATTCGAAAGCGGTTCCGTGACAATATTACGGTGAATGCTGTTTTTAGTGGGTATGACCGCTACTAACAACAAGCCGGGTGAGTCCCACACTCCCTAGGATATTTTGTCCTGGGGGTTGTACGTATAGTAAGGTATTTTCCCCCCTTGGAAAAAAAGACAAGACTAGACACACAAGAGTAGAGAGACTAGACTTTTTTTTGAATGGGGACGTAGCAAGCACCTTTCGGTTAACTTGAGCAAGTGAACACCCTGCAAAGCCCACACATCCCGAAACCGCTCCTCGCATTACTTCAGGGTGATGGCATATCACATTAGGTGTTTCGACTGGTTAGAACTATGAGTAGACTAACATTCCCCATCCATGCAATGTGATTAGGGGTTCAGGTGTTCTGTATGTTCTATGCATCTCCCTTGGTTCTGTTTTTCTTTCTGTCTGATTCGCTCGTCTCTTTCCTTTTTTGCTTAGGATGTTAATAATCATGGTTTCCGTTGCAAGCAGTTTCCGTTTGAAGTCGTTCGCCCTGCCGATTTTGTGCAAGTACTCTTTGAAGCACCCATGCCCAGCTAGCGCCTGAGTGAGATGGTAACCCACTTCTCCGTGCATTCGTGTCACCCATGGTAACAGATCTGGGATTAGCTGTCTGGTCCACTGGCCTTTGTTAGAAGCACTCCGGTGTCTTTGCCACTTTTAGAAGATCTGACACTTGGCTTTCTTTTTCTCTTCTTCTTATTTCTCCCATCCCCGTGTTTTTGAGCATTATACAGGTAGGTCCTTCCTCCGCCATGAACTCTACGGGCGATCACCAGGACGGCGGCTCGCGACACCGTCCTGTACGCACTGCACACCCGTAGAGCCAGTTTTGTTTGTACCGTAGGAAGTTTCTGTCTTTTGCTTGCCTTCTTCATCGACATATCCCACATGGGAGCCACATACAGCATTGCTGAATGGGCAACCGAGCATATTAATTTCCTCTTTCTGCTTCTTGGACCCCACCGTTTGACATTATTCTGCTCAGTGCTCCTTCTGTATTCAGCGCCTTCGCCGCGGCTAGTGTGACGAGCTTAGTAAATGATAATTTCTTGTCAATGATAACTCCAAGGTATTTAATCGAGTCTTTATTTGTAACTGCCGCATTTTTCACTTTGAATGTGATTATGCCTATGTGTTTTCCTCCGGTAAACAGTACCGCTTAGGTCTTTTCTGGCGCCAGCTTTAGCTGTTTTTCTTGTTTTCCACGAGTCCACCAGTTCTATGGCTATGTTTGCTCTTAGCATCAATCCTCTTTCGATTTTTTTCGTTACAAAAAGAGCCAGGTCGTCCGCAAAGCCGGCCGTCTTTACTCCCTCCGGCAATTCTAGCCTAAGAACCCCGTCATATAGGATATTCCACAAGGTAGGTTCTTAAATAGAGCCATGTGGACGACCACTCACTCATTCCGCTCACTCATATCTCTCACTCCTCACTCACTCCTCACTCACTCATTCACTCACTCACTCCTCAGTCATACCTTTCATTCCGAAACTTTTCCTGCTGCTTCCATTATGATTCCATTTTCTGCGTTAACTTAGGTATCTATGCAGCAGTCTCGATTGGTACCGAGTAAAGCCTCTTTCTGCTATCTCCTCCAGCACATTTTGCCAGACAGCAGAATTGAACGCGTTTTTGACATCCAGCGTGATTTATACGCTCATCTTCCGTGTCCTCGTAGCCCCTGCTGCCTCTGTAGTAATTTTTATCTCCGTTGTAATTACACCCACAGTAGATCGTCCTTCGCGATATCCATATTGCTTTTCGGAAAGGTTCGTTTTTTGGAGAGTTCTTTTTTAACCCAGATTAGGATCAGCTACTCAAGTAACTTACCTGAGCCATCGAGTAAGCATATTGGCCTATATAACGAGGCCTCCTGAATAGGCATGTCTCCTTTTCGTAGAAGTAATAGTTTGGCTTTCTTCCATATGGTAGGAAAGGTTCCATCTTCCATTATTTTATTATATATATATATATATATATATATATATATATATATATATATATATATATATATATATATATATATATGTATGGTTGTAGCCCGTGCGGGCCTGGTGCAGAGACACAAGACTAGACAGACAAAACTATAAAGACGGAGAGGTAGACCCTAACTTCTCAGATTTTTTAATTAAAGTTCTATGTCCTATGCCAATAATACAGCGTTCCCCCTAACTTCCATTAAGCCCAAGCGTCATAAACCTTGGATTACAGTGGAAATGAGGACAGCGTCCAAAAACATGCGCTCCTTGATGTAAATTAACCGTCAAAGTTCACCGTCAACCTTAACGTCCTTAAGTACATCTCTGAATACCGAACTTTACACTTTAAAATCACTAAATTGGCTAAAAAAGTTTACTTTCAAAATCGCCTCTTAACTACTGATAATGTCGCTAGAGAAACCTGGTCAATACTTAATGATTTGAAAAATAAATCTCGTTGAACTAACCAAATTTATCCTGATCCAAATGATTTGAACAACCTATATGGTAAGTGTGGCCAAAAATATAACAACTAATATATCTTCAAATTGCGACTCTCTTTCCTTCCTCTCTGCCTCAAATTCGAATTCCAGCAGCTACTTTTTAAGTCATGTTGACAACCTGGAACTGTTTCAAGCCATTACAGCTATAAAAAGCCAGTCTTCCTGCAGCACTGATGGTCTACCGGTTAAAGTATTTCTAAACCTTCCTCTTGATGTAATGAACGCCCTGTCCTCTCTAATAAACAAAACTTTCGAGAAGGAGAAGCATTTTTCTCCCCTGCCTCAAGACAGCAATCATTATTCTTCTTCAATCATAAAGGTAGAGTGATAAGGACACCTGCTGCAACTACAGACCAACCGCCTTAATACCTGCTTTATCAATGATCATAGAGAGACTCGTCAAGGTACGCTTGATGGCTTTCCTGACCAAATATAGCATCTTAACATCGAATCAGTTCGGGTTTCTATCCTGTAAAACTTCGAGTGATGCCATATTTTCTGTTCTTAGTGATATCTACCACAATCTTAACAACAAGCTTTTCACAGCAACAGTTTTTTTGTGAGATTACCAAAGCTTTCGATTGTGTGAACCATGAGATTTTACTAAAAAAATTGCAAAAATGACTTCTATGCAATTCGGGGGCAGGAATGGTTCAAATCCTATCTTGGCAGTCAGGGTAAATGGCTACCCTTCCTCCTGCAGAGCAGTGGATGTTGTTGTCCCTCAAAGTCCCGTTCTAGGTCCAATACTCTTCCTAGTATTCAACAACTATATATATATATATATATATATATATATATATATATATATATATATTTATTATTATAACCTTCTATTGGCATAATATATATATATATATATATATATATATATATATATATATATTTATTATTATAACCTTCTATTGGCATATATACAAAATATATTAAAATATATTACATACTATACATATATTACCTACACGTTATATACTAAAGGAATAGGTTCTTCCTTTTTGCCTATTTGCTCTTTCCACTTTTTCACCATCCTTAACAATTCCAAACCAATTCCCCTTTCATCCACACACTTCTACCATTCTTGTCCTAGCCTTTTCTCCTGTTCCTTCCATTCATTCCTTGTACATTCTTCTATCCAATGTTCCCATCTATCCTCTCCAGCCCCACAAACTGTGCACTTCACTGCCACGCTCTTCACTTCCACACCTAAACCTTTCCAGTATGACCTGCGTGTCTGCCTCTTTCGTTGAGTATAAATAGGTAGGTAAACGACCAAGCACCTGAATCTTTGCATATTCTTTGAAAAATCTACTGTTTGCAATTTGGTCTTGGCGTTCCTGTAACTCTACCTCTACTAATCGCTCACCTAGCATTTCCACCCAGTTTGCCCCTTCCCTCTTAAGTTTTTCTAGTCCCTCGCCAGATATCCCTGCTCTTTGTTATAATTTCCTTTTATTCATTTCCCACGCATTCCCATTCTTCCGTCTTTCACCCTCCTGATTTGCCATTCTAAATACCTCTTTTATTATTCTTTCATCCCCCATTTCACTCACCTTGCATTCATATCTTATCACCCTGTTTGTCGCTAAAATGGCCACCTTGTAGGCATTCACCTCTTGCAGAACTATGTAGCCTGGTGTCGATTTGTCTAACTTTAGGAATTTCTTGTAGAAGTTTTGTTGAACCCTCTCTATCTTCTCTTCCTCTCTAATCCCCCATACTTCCGAACCATAGGTCAAATCACTTCTCACACACTCTTTCCATATTACCTCCGCCGCCCTAAAGTTCCCTTCAAAACTAGATCTCAATCCCTTCCACATGCGTTCTGCCGCCACCCACGCTTTTTTTGACACATAATCCATATGCTCCCTATTAGTGCACCCAGTTCTAAACACATATCCTAAATACCTAAACTTTTGCACCTCCTCAATTTCCTTTCCTAGCCATTCGAAACGTTCTTTCCTATATTTACCTCCCCTTTTAAAACGCATCCATTTAGTTTTTCCCACGTTTACATTTAGCTCTCTCTTTTTAAAATAACCTCTCAGCCTTTCACTCAACTCCTTCATTTCTCCTGCGGTTTTAGAGAACACTGCCATATCGTCCGCGTAGGCTAAGCTCACACTTTCTTTCTCCCTATAACCACGCCTCCAGCTTGACCATCTGTCAACACTTTCTCCATGTCAGCCACATAGAGATTAAAAAGTGTAGGACTCAACGGGCATCCCTGCCTCAGACCCTTTCTTACTTGGCAATACTCAGATTCACACCCATTCTTTCTAATCTTACATACTGTTTCCTTATATAACTCTCTTACATTCCTTATCACACTCTCTGAGGTTCCCTTTTTTCCCAGGCACTCTACCAACTTCCCTCGATCTACCGAATCATACGCCGCCTTTAGGTCAATGAAAAGAGCAAACAGGCTCCCTCTGCTTATTTCTTGATCAATTATGTAGCGCAAGGTTACTAAATGCCTTATCGTACTCCGTCCCTCTCTGAAACCAGCTTGCACCTCTGGCACTAGATGCTTCTCCTCTATCTCTCTCCTCAACCGCTCGTCCGAGATTTGGTGAAAATTTTATATGCCGAATTCACTAGCGTAATCCCCCTGTAGTTTCCTACATTTTCCCTATCTCCACTCTTATATATTGGGTGAATTATTCCCTCGTTCCAGCTCTTTGGTGCACTCTTTGCTCCCCTCCATATCAAATTCAATTCTTGGGTGATTCTAGTCTTACACTCTTTCGAGATAGCTTTCCAGGCTTCGTTTCCTACGCCGTCAGGGCCTGCCGCTTTTTTTTGTTGTAGTGCTGCTATAACCTTTTCCACTTCATCAATTTTTATTTCTTCTTGCCCTAAATCTTCCAAAGCTTGTTCCTCCCTTACTCTTCTATTCCCTACTCTTTCCTGTGGCTCGACTCCTTTCAACAAAACCATAAAGTGATTTTTCCACTTTTCCATCGGAATGCTGTTTGGAACTCGTTCTTTCCTCGCTCCTCTTTCTTTTAAATACATCCAGAGCTGTGCTTCTGTTTTGATGTCAAGTATGCGCTGACGTTCTCTTCTCTCCCAATCCTGTTTTTTCTTCGTCTCCAAATCCTTTCGCCTTTCGTCTTTAACCAATCTTCTTTACTACTGGTGCCCTCTCGCCACTTTCTCATAACCTCTCTATACTTTTGTTTCTCCGTCATATATCATTTGTCTGCCCATGATCTTCCCGGTTATGCTGTTGTGATTTTCTTCTTTACCATTCCTGCCTCCATATTCTCTATAATCTTGTCTATATCTTTTAATTCCTTCCAGTTTATTGCTTCCATTCTAGCCCTATACTTCTCAGTCGCTTCGTTGTCCCATCTGGTAACCCATTTCTCCTCCCTAGATGCAATTATTTTTTTCGTCTTCAGGCTTATTGCCACTGATATGTGGTCTGAATCAATTCTCCCTCCTATCTCCATCTCTTTAATTTCCTGCCTTGCCGGGTCATTTGCCACTCATTAACCAGATCTATAGTCGATAATCCTCCTGCCCCCACAAATGTGAAATCTCCCTCCCAGTCTCCTTCCACACACCCATTTACGACGTCCCATTGATTTTCCCTTACCCATTCCGCCCACCCTCTCCCTTCTGCATTTCTAACTTTATCTTTGGTTCTCCTTATTATTTCTCTACCTTCACTATCCATTGTGTGGAATTGCTCTTCCCCGATTCTAACATTCCAATCGCCTCCTACCAGTAACTTTGCCATTCCCGTTCCTTCTCCATTCATTTTTATTGCCTCTTTAATTACTTCCAGTCCTTTGTTGTTGTATACCGTGGCCACTTGCCACCAGGCTTCTTCTAATTCCACTTCCCTGCACACTACGCCTTCTGCCTCTTCCAGTCTTCTTTCTGACTCTTTGATATTTCTTTTAACTCATGTTAATATACCCCCCTTTGCTCTTCCATACTTATATTCTCTCTGGGCCGGCTGCAATTTCCATCTATAGTCTTTGGGAAGTTTTCCTTTGCAGCTCTCCCATTCTTTTTCCTGCATCCAGGTCTCAACCAATCCAATTATATGAAATTTCTTGAGAAACATTATAATAGATCTGTTATCGCTTTCCAATTTCCTCTTCAGTCCCGCCACATTCCAAAAGAGTATCTTAATATTTTCCGTTAACCGTTCATCATTGTTCTTGTGTCTTCTCGCCATCTCTCTCTCTTTTATTTGAAACAGACTTAGTTTTTTGGCATAATTTTCTGTGACTCCTCCCATGTTACCCAATTTCCATCCACTTCCATCTTATTATAACCGATCTTCACTTTGTGCCCTCTATCTTTTAGCATCTTTGCTTTCTGTCGCAAATCCTTTTGAATTTCCTGTTCTTTCTTAGTAAAATCGTCTTGGATAAAAATATCAGACCCCTTCAGCTTATATTTATTTAGCATTATTTTTCTCTTTACTTCCCAACTTGTCAATTTTGCGACAATTGGCCCTTGGTTCGAACCTTTGTCTCCTATCTTGAACATGCTTCCTACCCCTTCTTTTACTCCAAATCTTTCTTCCAATAATCTCTTAGCGTCTTCTAACCATCTCTCTCCTTTTACCCTATGAATCACAATATTATTTTTTATTTCCTTTCTTTCTCTTCTTTCTTCCATTTCTCTCAGTTGTTTTACTTCCTCTCTTAGTGAGTCTTGATCATTCTCCCCACTTCTGACGGAGTTTTCTCTCTCTATTCTGTAGTCGTCCTCCAACTTCTTTATTCTGCCCTTAATATCGGTGTTTTCGTTTCTTATCGCCTTCAATTGTGATTGTGAATATACTAATATAAGATACAACGATAATACAACGATATAACGATAATGCTAGATCAGTTTGTCCAAAACAAACCTGCCGCTTCTACACTCCACTATATCTAATGACCTTGCGTGTATTAAGTCATGGTACGATTCTTACTGTCTAGATTAAGTACCAACAAAACTGTAGTTCTATCTTATAAAGATACACTCCCGCCTCTTACAGTTGACAACAACATCATTAATTCTGTTGACTCTGTTAGATTTCTGGGCCTCCTCATCGACAAATCACTCAAATGGTCCTCGCATGTGGAGATCTTAACC
This sequence comes from Phosphuga atrata, assembly GCA_944588485.1. Classification (NCBI taxonomy): domain Eukaryota; kingdom Metazoa; phylum Arthropoda; class Insecta; order Coleoptera; family Silphidae; genus Phosphuga; species Phosphuga atrata. Next base: position 19,706,371 of record OX155892.1, read on the forward strand.
AAGAAGCTGTCTTCTGCTTGCTTTGCAATCAGGTCTATTTCCAGGGAGCTAAATATCCAAACCTCCAGATCTTCTTATTTCGCTCTTTTCCTTCCTAATGTCATTTTCGATATGGCTTACCGTTCTGGGGACATTCCAAAAAAAAAACCTTCTCCAACTTGAATCCATCTTCAAGTTACAAAAGAGAGCTATTCGCTATATGTTTGGTTTGAGTAGTAGAACATTGTCAACCCTATTTTAAATATTTCAAAATTTTAACTCTCTCTTCATTATTTATTTTGGAATCCGTTAGCTTAATGCATAAACACATTCGTGCTTTACCGGAGAGACCACAACACAAACACAATACTTGGATAAGGAACTTGGATCAGGATATTTATCTACCCTTACCTAGATCAGAACTGATAAAAAAAATCATCTTCTACAACGCAAAAAGAATTCTATCCACCTAAAATCTATCACCAATAACTCCATATTTGGTTCAGCCGTCTATTCGTATTTCCTAGAGCGACCCTACTACACTACTGCAGAATTCTTAGGTGATCGTTAGTTTTTGAATCGCACACGCACATATTAGTCTCGGCTAGCCTCACTCAACGAGTAAAAATTCTTTACGATTTTTTTTAGTTTCATTTATTTTTTTATTTTTTTACAATATGTATGTATGTTAGGGTGGAGCGAATTATTTTTTTTGGGTTGTGAGTGATCTAATAGTGAAAAATCGGTGCCTTTTAGACTCGAATTAATCCATTCAAAATATTATTTGATTTGATTTGTAGTAAAGGCCTGCGCAACGTCATTGAATTTTTGAAAAAATATGGTTTTTAGACTAATTGAAATTTTAATGAACAGGCGTATTTTATTCCCAGAAATTATTATAACTACAGTTTATTTTCTATACAAAACCAAAAAAAAGGAGTGTCAGGGAGCGCAAGAGGGTACACTTGTCGCGTCGTCAGTGGACTATTGGTTTTGGCTTGAATGTATTAGTTATTAAATGTCTTATTTTTGGTGATATTTGTGAGATAAAAGACAATGTTCTACCTACTTACGAAGATGTTATAAAATGCTATGAATAGACAAGACATCAACTAAAGTTGCAATGGGAACTGCAAAAGAGCCCAGACTTTCAGAAATAGCAGATATAGTGATATCCAGAAATGAAAATATATGGCAAACTGCATCTATTCCGATAGTAACACCAACAAGGGTCGTACAGATGCTAAAAGCATACTATTTAAAATGCAAAAACCAACCTACTCAAGTCTGTAAAAAGGCTCTCTCCGGAAAAGTTTGAAAGTTTTCGACAAGGTAGTAAGGTACTTTTTGATATTGCATGCAAGTGTAAAGATTTCCCTCAATGTATCTGTCGCAAGGATAAATAGGTTCCCAAACAAGAACATACTTTTTTAATTAATCAAAGAAGCTCTCGAAGTATGATAATAGGTGGAATCGACGTAAGTGTTACGAAGAAGTTGCAAAAGACCCCAAAGAAAAAACAGCAATGAGAAAACCGCCCAACTAGAGCCGTAAATACTTCGTTATCTGTTATAGAATTTAGTACCTCTCCGGTATCGTCAGTGTCTGAAAGTCGTAGTAGTTGAGATAATTCCACTAACACCATAAACAAAAGCTTTCCGAAAAAAAAGTATGCGTCGATTTTCCAACTTATCGAAGATCTGCGACAGGTATGTTGTATCAGATAGAGCAGCTGCAGCGATTGCGTCGTCTATAGTGCCGCCTATAAATTGTAATGCTTCAACATATATTGATTTAATCGATTGGAAAGAAATATTAAGTGAACCACCGATTATGAAAAACTTGCCTGACCAAGAAATTCAGTCTATCATTTTATCAGGTGGTGAGAGTGAAGTGTCATTTTAAGGCCATGCCACATCCATATTCCATAAAATTGACGGCGATGGCTGCCACTTCTCAATGCATAAAAAAACCACGATTCGGTGCAATAAGAGCCAAATTGGAATCACGAAACGTAATGCCTATATTTGAGACAAATAGAGATTTTCGAGAAAATTAATTGGTTTTTTTTGTATTAAAAAAATGTTGTATTTTTGATAAAAGGTGATTAATATATATCTGAATTATATATTGCGTATCATTTATCACCCATTTATCATTAAATTAAGCTTAATATTTGGCTATAACTGTACTAGACTTTTATCATTAAATTTAAATTTTTGAGGTCTGTGCGGAGGCAGAAGATATTCATCAAATTAATTCGAGTATTATATTTATTTTAACTTTAATATAATTCACCAATCCCCCCCTATTAGAACTTTAAATCTCGAAAAAAATATTTTTGCATGCATCCGTTCTCCACCCTAATGTATGTATTTCTTTTTGTTATGTTTTGTTTTAGTTTTATTTGATTTATTTTGCCTGAGATTTGTCCAGAGAAATTATGTATTTCTTATTGAAAATAGAGCAATATTATTATTAAAAAAGACAAGACTACACAGACAAGACTAGAGAGACAAGACTAGACAGTCAAGATAAGACAAGCAGGACTGAACAAGACAGGTTGAAAATCTTAAAATAATTATTTACCTCTAGTTATTATAATCAATATTTTTCCTATTTTCTAATTAGAGCTTTAATCTGTTGTAAATATCCGCATTTTTAAATTATTACTAATAAATCTATTATTGTTGTTTTTAAGTATAACCCTGAATTAATTAACAGTTAATAGTGATAAAAACGAGTTTTTTTTTTCAAATATTTTGAATGTTATCCTAAATATTATGGCTTGTTTATGTCAAATTTGTTGGAACGATTTTTCTGCCGGATCGCGTACAAGTAGTAAAATAGTATTTCGGATTGTATTTTTAATTGTTCGTGATATGAAAACAAAAGATAATTAATATCAAGATGATAATTTTTATGTTATTAAATAATATATTTTTGATTTATTGATAAATTTTGAGAAAAAATATTCTAGATGTTAGTATTTTAAAAGCTGCATTTTGAGACCACTATTTTTGTATAGTGATATTCATGTGACGAATATTTCATACAGTTTTTAAACGTTTGATATGTTAAATTCATAAATTATTTATACGAGCATATTGAAATTCAACAATTAATTTTTGGAACATTGTTTGTGAGAGTAATACGAGTACTAATTACATTCAATATTATAATTAGCATACTAATTACATTTAATATTATATTTACATCTATATATTTCTAGACTATAATTTCAATAACATTTGTTGAAACTTTATTAAATAAAATTATGGAGCCAATTTGTTTAATATTTTCAGATTAAAAAAGATTGGAATATGAAAGCAGTATATAACCAAAACCAACAAATTTTCATTCAAAATTTAGTTCACAATTGAGTTTTGACTAAATCTTAATTGTTCAGTTGTGTTTGTCTATTAATCTAAAATGACCTCGGCCAAATTGCCTTATTTACGACAATTTAGAAGATGAATCAATATAGTATGTTTGTCTAATTTAACCCTATCCCTATATAATATACCCTATCTAATTTTCAAACTAAAGAAAATATATATTGTACCTCTATTGTGCCTTGTCTGCTTTTGTGTATCTAATTTTGTTTTTCTTATTGAGTCTTAGTTTGTCTGTTTAGCTTATTTTTCAAGCCTTGCCACTCCTGTTTACAATAATATTGCCTAAATAGTTCCGCCTTTCAATTTTTTTCTGCGTTGTTTTCTCACAATTTTATGTCCAATTTATTTTTTTAAGTCCAATTTTATCAGTTTAGTTTTTTATCGCGCTAGAAAACAAGATGTTAAAGAAACAGGTTTAACATCTCGTTTTGTATCTCCAGAATATTCTTTCGATTTGTGTCTATTTTATCTTATTTGTCTACTTTGATTTCCAGAATTGTCTGCTTATTCTTAAATTTAAGCATTTTTAAGTTTTATGAGCTAGTTCGTATGCAAATACTCTGTTATGACAAGTCTTGTATATTTAAATATTTCTGAAACCATACTAATTATAGATAGATACAATCATATTAACGTATTAAAGGCGATATGTAGCTTGAACATATAAATATATTTAACCTTGTAGTTTGTAGCTCTATAATATGAAGTCTTATTAAGACTATGACAAATCTCATATTGAAACAGCTACTTACTTCACTGGCTAATACCACGCGAGATATTGAATTATAAAACATATCTAAAAACGATAAGAGAGGGCTACAAACCAAGGACAACGCTATGCAGAGACCGAACAGAACGAATCGTAAGCGACCAAGATGAAATCCAGGATATGTGGAAAATCATTTCGAAACTTTGTTGAATGATACTGATAGTGGTACAGAACCTGCGATGCAGGAAGACCAGGACGAAACGCTGAAGATCCCATGGAAGGAGAGGAAAATGAACTCACAATAACCCCAACTCTCCAAGAAGTAAAAACAGCAATTAAAGCACTGAAAAATAACCCAGAATCGATGGTATCAACGCAGAACTGCTAAAAAGGGGGGATACGCTGGCCACCTACATGTACATACTAATACCGAAAGTATGGGAAGAAGAAACAATGCGGAGCACACAGCGGACACAGCATCATTTGCCCAATCTACAAGAAAGGGATCAAACTACTATGTGCGAACTAGAGGGGTATCTCACTGCTAAGCAGCCCATACAACATCTTGACCACCGCATCAGATTGCCCACCAGTTACTCATGAGTGGGAAAGGCAGTCACAAAATTAAATTACCTAAAATACACGAAGAGTATAGACGCAAAGGTGTCATAACCTAACCTAACACTCACATTCGAGATATCAGAACTAAACAAAGTTATCAAGGAGAGCAAATCTGGCAAAGCACCCGGTTTAGAAATTGCTCGTCGTGAGTTAAGCATAGAATGGTCAGGTATCCGATTGCAGCATTATCACACCCCTAAATACTTGAGAGTAATCCTTGATTGAGCTATTACATTCAAAACCCACTTTAAGCATAACAAAATGAAAATCTCTATAAGAAACAACCTGATTCGCAACTAGTAGGGACACAATGGGGCTCACAGAAAAATACTATTCCCAATTCTGCAATGGCATTGTGCTTTTCTAGTGCTAAATTTGTTTCGCCAGTTTGGTACAGGTCATCTCATGCCAGACAGATAGATACAGCTCTGCACGAAACCTGTAGGTTGATAACAAGTTGCATAAAACCTACCCCAACAGATAATCTCTACTACCTGGCTGGATTAGCACTTGTGTACCTTGTGTACGCAGAGAGGTGGCTGCCAACAGGGAGAGGCTGAGAGTGGAAGAGAACAGCTCCCACCCACTGCATGGATATAATCCTCCTCAGCAACGGCTGAGGTCCCGATAGAGTTTCCTGAGGACATCTGAGATGCTTACCGTCTTACCGTAGAAAGCAAGGCTGGATACATGGAAGAAGTCGACCCACCACCCCTGCGGTTGGATGCCAGTAGCTGAAGAACACCACCCGAACACAACGAAAGCTGGTTGGTGTGGAAATCCCTAAACAGGTTACGATCAGAAGTTGGAAGATCCAGAGACAATCTGAGGAGATGGGGCCTCAGTACATGTGACACGTCTTGCGAATGTGGGCCAGAACAAACTAAAACACATGCTTCATTGCCTTCATCTGTGTCCTTCATCTTGTTAGCCACTCTGAGCGCCTTGGATGTTGCTCAGTATTGGGCACGTGTTATATAATTAGACAGTTTTACCCTTATATGTATAGCAACTGTACATTTGTATGTTTCAGACATGAGAAATAAATAAAATAATAAGACACCATCATAAACAACAGAAAGAAACGGCTGTGCAAACAACTGATTGGGGAATATCAAGCTGCGTTCAGATCAGGCAGGTTCACAACTGACCAACTATTTACCGTAAAATAAATGCTCGAGAAAGCATGGGAGCACAATACTGATGTGTACATGATATTTGTGGACTTCAACCATGCTTACGACACGGTCAACCGCACAAAGATGTACACGACGCTTAAGGAACTCGGCATACCAGGGAAACTGACAAGACTTGCACGCATGACCATGGAAAAGTGTACGGAAAAAGTGCGCGTACAAGCACAACTAACCGAAGAATTCCCATACGCGCAAGGACTGAAGCAGGGAGATGGATTAGCAACGAACCTCTTCAACCTGGCGGTAGAACGGGTTGTCAGAAAAACCGGCATCCGCCGAATCAACTTACTAACAAAACTGTTGAAAACAGCTAGTGGTATATGCCGACGACATCAACATCATCAAAGCCGCAGCAGAAGAACTGTGCACCCTTCTAAAGGAAGCAGCCATGGACATAGGGCTGAAAATTAACGTAACAAAAACTAAAGTGCTAACGCAGGAAAGAACAACCACAATGGCGATAATAAGACAAAACAACTTAGACCAAGTCAGCAGCTTCCGCTATCTATGGGTGACCCTACAAAACAACGGAAGCGAAGAAGCCAGAAGAAAAAAGAGCCAGAGCCACAGCGGAAAACAGAGCATATTTCGCTCTCACGCATATCTTCCGATCAAAATACGTGCACATTAACACAAAAATAAGGATGTACAAAACAATTGTCAGACCAATACTCACATAACATTGCGAAACCTGGGTTCTGATACACACCAGTGGCAACAATATTTGCATGTTATTAACAAGTACTAGATATCGATCACTAGATTTTGTCTTGAAGATTGTATCTATAATTAGTATGGTTTCACCAATATTCAATTATCATTTAAATCAACAACCGTAACTGAGTTAGTTTCTTTCTCCACAAATGTCAAATTAGAATCTAACTTTGCCAGTCATGCACGAGGTGTTCAAGTTCAAGTGTATTCCAATTTATAACTCAAAGAAGCAAAGCTGCGAGTCTGCAGAAGGCTGTTCACTTAACCTTTTGATCCCGAACGGTACATATATGTACCATCAACTTTTTAAAATACCTAAAAGTTCAACTTATCGTTTAATAGCTACGAGAAAGGTACCAGTAAATTCTTTTGGGTTTCAGGCCTTATGTGTCAAAATGTAAAATCCGAAGATGTAGTATTGTGTTTCGAAAGATTTTTACAAGCGTAAGTTTATAAGAGACGCTAATTATGCAGCTTTAGGTTCTTGCATGGCAAACCGCAAAAATATAGCCACTATTGAAGGTAAACCTCAATCTGGGCAGTCTGCATTCAGATGTACTTCAACAGGATTGCCATGGATGAAATGGCAGGATACTAAAGAAGTTTTGTTAATGAGTAATGACCACAAGCATAATTTGAATACAGTTACAAAAAGGGCCAACACTGGTAATCAGAAGACAGCCAATCAATTCATAGGCATGTATGACTACGACCGGAAATCTGCTAAATGGTGGAAAAAAAAGTGTTTTATACTTGTTTCAGTATGTCTGTAGCAAATGCATGGATTATTTAAAATGATTTGAGACGTAAGAATGAACAAATTCCAAATCTTTTTTTCATAGTAACTCTTGCGGAAGAACAAAAAAGGGGTTCTCCTTCTAAGAAAAGAATACTTTACAGAGTAACACCTTTGCCCCTTCCTAAAAAAGGACAGACTAGAAGATGTACAAGATGTATAGATGAAAAAAGACAGAAAAGAACAAAAAGAACAAAATCTGCAAGGAATGTATGGAAATATGCCTTTGCCAAGGAAACATGCCTTTGTGCAAAGATTATTTTATGTTGTATCATAGAAAATAGTATTCGTTTATATAATTTTGAATAAATAAGTCATACAAACAATATGTTAGAATTTCTAACTACGCCATTTGAATCCTGATGGCACATTTTTGTACCACACTACACGCACACCTTGTACTTGTACCCTGTTAAAACGCACACTTGCACAAACACCCCAGGAAAATATTTTTTTAGCTAATTAATGTTAGGTGACGTCTCAAATATTTATAATGTTCGTTTCAAAATAAATTTCTTAAATTCAGGGACGAAAGGGTTAATTTAAATACAAAGAAATGATCTCAAAAAACAATGTTACTTATCTAGTGCTTGTCAATGACATGCAAATGTACTGGTATTAGAAATGACATGCAAATATCTGTTGTATATCAATATCACGCGTTGTATTAGCCAGGGAAGTAGTTGTTTCAACATGAGATTTGTGATAGTCTTAATAAGGCTTAATATTATAGAGGTACGAACAGGTTTATATATTTATATATTCAAGCTACATTTCGTCTTTAATACGCTCTTATTTATTCAGTTTTGTTTATCACGGAAGTATAGTTGTGTGCTGTCTAATTAGTCCTGTCGGCTAAGCATTATTTTTATCTAATATTTTTCAACTGGCCTTGTACTCATATTCTGTATCTATTATTTTATTGAATCGCCATATATTCAGTAGGGCATATTCGTTGTCAATTTACTTACTTAAGTATAAAAGCTTTGACTTACAGAATTAAGCGTTATTTGTTATGTTTTTATTTATCATATTCATTTTTCTCGTGAGCTTTTCAAAAAAGTTAAATCTTTAAATATCTTCTAAAATCGGATAGATATTCTACAGTTTTTACCCAGTTATGTTTATTCTTAGTCTGTTTATTCTTATTTTTAAGTTTCTTTAAGTTTTCCGGGCTAGTCTTGTGTAAATACTCTGTTATGACAAGTCTTGTTTATTTAGTTTTGTTTATCACGACTGTTTATTTATGTGCCAGTATTAGTATTATATTAGTCCTGCCAGTCCTGCCTAGCATTATTTTTGTAAAATAAATACAAAATCTAATATTATTCGACTGGCTTTGTCCGCATATTCTTTACCTATTATAATGTCATTGAATTACCTTATATTTAGTAGGGTATATTTGTTGTCAATTTCCTTATTGAAGTCTAAAAGCTTTGACTTTGAACTGAATTAACCGTTATTTGTTATTTTATTATGTTTTTCTTCTTCTTCTTCTTGTTTTGAATAGGCCTACATTGGAACACGCTTGTTCAACTGTTGGGCTTTGATCTTTGCCCAGTATTGTCGTTCTAAAATTGGTTAGATGTTCTACAGTTTTATACGTTTATGCTGTTTATTCTTATTATTAACCTTCTTAATTTTTTTGGGGCTAGTCTTGTATAACTACTCTGTTATCACTAGACTTGTTTATTTAGTTTTGGTTATTGCACCTGTTTAGTTGTGTGCTGTCTATTTAGTCCTGTCGGCCTAGCATTATTTTTATGTAATATTTTCCAACTGACCTTGTTCGCATGTTCTTTATCTAATGGGGTCTTCCAATAAGAGGCTTCATTTTGATATGTAATACAAAAAGGGTATTTTTATGCGAAATCATCGGATGTTTATTTAATTGTAAGGAGGAGGGTATGCCGTTAATAATGGAAAACAATATTAGCCAAATGGCCACGGCTATGCGAAATTTTCCATCACCAATGCTGTATGTCCTCGAAAACTTCACGAATTCTATCTTTGAGGTCTTGAATCGGTTGTGGGCAATTGGCATAGACCAGGAGCCGGCAACCCGCGGCTTGCTAGCCGCATGCAGCTCTTTTATGTAAATTATGTGGCTCTTCAGTCCGTCCAAAATTTTTAATTCAAGTTTATTAACCTCCTCAGACCTGACTTTCTTGTATAAAATTATCTTATTTACCATATTAAGCAGTTTTTTTAAATTTTTCCAGAGCTTATTTCATATTTTCATTAATATTTTAATGTAGAGAATAAAGTTCTCAATTTTCAGGCAATTTGCGGAACAATCAACAGAACTATAAAACATAAAACGTGACAGGAGACAAGACTAAAATTTTTCTTTAGTTAAGACCATGGCCGCCCCTGTACCTACTTCTTTGAAGTGAATCGTGGACTATGAATGCAAAGAACAGATCCAAAATACAGGCAGCCGAAATGAGATTCCTTAGAAGCGTTAAGGGATGCACTAGAACCGACAGAATAAGAAACGAGGAAATAAGAGAGGAATTATAAATTTTCAGCGTAAACGATAAGATAGAAAAATATACAGATAAATGGAGACAACACATTAATCGGATGAAAGAAGAAGGAATACCGAAACGAATCCTAAAATATTATCCAAGCGGACGCAGGAACGTACGTCGACCGAAGAAAAGATGGTCATAATCAAGATAACGTGAAGTTCGGAACTGGCAGTAATGCCTAACCCTTGAAGGCAGAAGAAGAAGATTTTAATGTATAATTTGACTTAAGTGACTTGAAAGTAAATAAAAAAAATATATAAGCAGTCAGGCACTGCCGACTGAAGTGAAAACTTTTGGAAAAAACGGCTTAAAAACTGGTTTTGAGATTTATCAGTATGTTAATTAATCAAATTTGGTACATAGTTTGTTAGTATTGTTTTATGTAATTCTGGAACATAACTCACTTCTGAAGGAGAATGACTGTTATCAATGTCATTATCATAATATGAATTTGAAACCGGAATATTTGGTTGATTCTGTGTTGATAGGTCAGCAAAATGAATTGGTAGGATATATGGCACATTTCTTGTTGATGGGTCTGCAATTTGTGAGTTATGGAAATTTTGACTTCTAAAAACATGCCTAACTAACTGCTTTTGAAGATTTATTTGAATGTAAATTAATTTTTGTTTGGAATATTCTTTACGACGTTTAATTTTTTCCTCCTTCTCAGCTGTGATTGTTCGATGTTTAGAAATTTCTGAATTAACTATTGCAAGTTTTTTTCTTATTCTTATCTCTATATCATTTCTATATCTCTGACTATTAAATTTATTTTGGAGTTTTCTTCCTTTGGAGAGCACACGAGTACATTTGGTTGCCTAAAACTTTGATGGATCTGATTCGTGATTTACCATGAATTCTTCGATACAATCCAGTAATCTGAACATTCCAATGGCCCGGCACTCGTATATCTACTAGTACATCTGTCAAAAGTACTTACTCTTGTACTGCACACTGATTATAGGGGTTGATATAGAGGCGCTGCGTTCTTTCAACACTGCCAAAAACTTTCCAATAATCCGGCACTAGTACATCTACTATTACATCCGGTAAAAATACTTACTCTTGTACTGCACACTAATTCTACGGGTTGATATTTTCTTAGAGACGCTAAGTTCTGTCAACACTGCCAAAAACTTTGACTATTAAGTTTGACGTTCAGAGCCAACTTTAAACATATGCGTATAGATGTGTTCTTTTGAACACATCTTTGAGTAATAGAAATTTTTTTCTATAGAACGCAGCTATTGATGACGATGACGCAAATGTATCAGTTTACCCCTACACAAATGTCATTCAGTATATAGAAGTTTTCACTTCAAAATTTCGCAAAAGGCTATAAAGGTATGTACATAAAAATGTACACAAGGGCAGAGGAGGTAAAAGCAACAAAATAAAATTTTAATTAATAAAGAATAGATTCTACATATTTGATTATTTGCAAAGACAATTAATGCTAGAACACTCAAAATAACTTGATATCACAGCAATTTTCTGTTTTAAAAACATCACCTGCATTTTCTTCAGCATTCGACGAGTCGTGTGACATTAAGGATACTGCATAAATTGTATTAGTGGTGCAATATGTACCCTTCCAGGAAATTCATTATGAATATCTTACTTTAATTCCGCTCAAAAGACAAACTCGTGGGGAGTACATACTCAATATAAGAATTTTTGACTGAAAATTTCTTCTTTTTCAAGTGGCATTTCCTCTCAGGAGGTTTCCAATAATCAACGCAATTTTATTCTTAGATATGGCAGCTCGGAATAGTTAATTGGTAAAATTCCCTTAGATTACGCAGCCTTGAGATGCTGCAGCTTTTTTTAATTATTTAACCCTGAGCACCCTGGAACCGCTTATAGAATTTACATTCAGGGTGTCAGTTGTCATGTAATACACATGTAATAAAATATGTTTGTGTCTTATATCTCAGTACATAGTAGCTGGGATTAAGTTCTGTTTAGATTGTTTTCGTCTTTTTCCAGAGACATTCATCAGCTTATTTTTGGGATAGGACCTTGTTGATCATTCCGTTTTTAGTGTCGCCGTCTTCTTGAGATTGTAGCAATTGTTCAATGGTATTATTTGGATTTAGATTGTCTATTGCTACATCTTTGCGTTCTTTGTCCCATCTCGGGCAATCGTATAGCGTATGGATTATGTTGGCTGGTTGTCCATAGTATATACAGTCTGGATCCGATGCCCTCCCGATTTAGTGAAGGAATTCCTTAAAGCACCCATGGCCTGTGAGTATTTGGGTTAGGTGGTAGTTAATTTCCTCATGTTGTCGTCGGTACCAAGTCTTTATATTGGGTATGAATATCCTTGTTCACTCGCCTTTTGATGTCATATTCAACGCTTCCTGCCATTTCCTCAAAAGGGTATCGTTTGCCTTTTCTTATTATTTCGTCTATGGAAGCATAATGTAAGTATTTCCTTAGCTTGATTTGCAGGTCAATTGGCGGAATGCCTGAGATAACTAACGCTGCATCTCTGGACACTGTCCGATAGACACTACATACCCGCAGAGCCATAGTTTTCTCTGATAAGCTGCTACTTTTCCAATATTGTTTCCAATATTAGTGGTTTGCGCCCAGATAGGGGCACCGTATAACATCGCAGACTGGGCAACTGCGCTGAGCAACCTGCGTTTGCTGCTCTTAGGCCCTCCAATATTGGGTATAAGTTTTTCGAGGGCAGACGTAGTTTTTATTGCTAGCTCTGATGCCATTTTAAAGTGCTCTTTAAAAGACTAACACTTGTCGATTATAATTCCTAGATATTGCATGTGCGGTTTAGGTATAATTTATGAATCCAGTACTTGGAAGGAGATGTGCGGCAGTTTTCTGTATACAGTCAACAGAACTGCTTCAGCCTTTTGCGGTGCTATGCGTAGTGATTTTGACACCACCCAGCAGATAATTTGTTTGATTGGCCCTTTCAATGATACCCTTTTCTGTTTTTCCGTCGATGGTTAGTGCAAGATCGCCAGAGAAGACTGGTAGCTTAGTACCTTTAGGTACTCCATCGTTGAGTAGGTTCCACAGTGTCGGTCCTAATACAGAGCCCTGTCGAACAGCACTAGTGACGATGTGGAGTAGCGTATCTGTTCGGCTTGAAGTATGATACTGCGGCCCTCGTAGTAGCTGCGAACCATTCGCAGTAGGTATGCGAGTATCAATCGTAACTAGGGCACATATTTTCCTTGTTCTTTTGGTGCCTACTTTGGCCTTTTGGGTGATATCTATGACCTGTTTTATGGCGTCTATAGTTGATTTGCCTTCCCGGAATCCGAATTGTTTCTAATCCAAATTGGTTCTGAGATACTGCGCCTACCGATGTTACATCTGCCTAATATCTTACCCTGCATTATAAATTGGAGCAGTTCGTATCTTTTCACCTGTGACCCAGGTACTGCAGCTATATTCTTTTTATTGTCGATATGACTTCCAGCTGTTTATTCATACGTTCCATCATTCTTATATTCGTCACTCTATCTTTCCAGAATATCTTTAACATACGCCAATAGCATCATAGTTCGATTTATTGCAAATTGCTTCAATGTCTATGCCGCCATTCCATAAAGTAGAATCGAGAAGACGTACCCTCTTCTTCTATGCATTCTTATACGCAATCTATCCATAATTGGTCTACCACAAAAGAACGTTCGCATACTCAGAAATCTATTTCATTTTGATTGTCTGGTCTAAATTGTCTGTTATCTATGTGTCAAGATATTTGTATTTCGACGTTTTTTCTATCTGAGTGTTATCGATGTGTAATGGCTTGATATTGCGTTGGGGGTTTCCATATTATCATGTACTTACTTCGTTTTTATCAGGTTCATCTTGAGACCGTATTGCAGGACGGCGTCTTTTACTTTATTTGTTAATCCCTGTAAGTCTTGAAGAGTCTTCGCTATAATGGCTATGGCGTCCGCATATCTCAATTTATTTATAGATTGACCATACCCGATGATTCCAGCTTGTTTTTTACCGAGAGCATTTCTGAATATCTCTTCATAGTACAGGTTGAATAGCATTGTGGCAAAACATTTAATAAATATAAATAAACTAATATCTATTGCTTCAGATAGTGTAAAGAGTAGACTGGTAAAAATAACACATTATAACGCATTGAGTATTTATTTTACAATACGTGAAAATAAATAAATGTATAAAACAATTAAAAACTTATTAAATATAATTTTTGTCACTCATGCACAATATTACTATATTGGTGCACGTTTTTTAGTGCGATAAATGAAAAATATTAGTTGTATTAGTTGTATTTATTAAAATAAACAAATAAATAAAAATAAAATGAATACAATCAAGTCCTCGGTATTAAAAAAGTGACGTGAAGTGTCAGAATTTTATTTGTAACAAAATAAAAAATGAAAATTAAAGAAAACGATTTAAGTGCAAATTCTATGGTGATACCGGGGACTGAGGAGAGTTCTTATGACGAATTCCCACCAGCGGAGACAATTGAAAAAGCAAATTCTTCATTTTTGATTTTTTATGGCACTTGGATCCCAAACTTATAAGCTACATTTCCCCGCATGAGTGATAATAAATATTGTTTGTAGGACGGGCGAAATTGTCAATTCTCGTTTCGAGCGATTACGCGCCCTCACTTCGTAAGTGCGCACAACTTCGCTCTCGGCTCATGTTGACAACATTTCGCCTTAGCTACAAAATCTACTATTTTATACTATCAAGCGTGCGGCTCTTCCGTTAGATTATTTTTTTAAGAAAATGGCTCTTTACTTGAAACCAGTTTCCGATACCTGGCATAGACCTTATCTTTCACGTAGCCCCAAAGATAAACGTCTAGAGTTGTTAAATCACAAGATCTCGGTGGAGGAAACTTTTCACGCAAAAGAACGATGATACCGTTACTTGTGCGGCAAATAGTGCCGTCTAGTTGAAAATAAACGTCGTCCACATCAATATTTTCCAATTCGGCCATACAAAATCATTAATCATCGTTCGATAGCGCAACCCATTCACCGTAACAGTTGCTGCACCCTCATTTTCGAAAGAGTAAGGTCCAATGACCCAGCCAGACCAAAAACAGCACCAAACAGTCAAACGTTGATGATGGAGAGGCTTTTCAACAATGATTCTTGGGTGTTCCGAGCCCCAAATGCGATAATTCCGTATCCTCCGAGGTGAAAATGGACCTCATCACTCAAGATGATTTTTCGATGAAATTCCGTATAAGTTTGATGCATTTCAAGGACCCAATCAGCAAAGACACGACGTTGTTGATGGTCGGTAGGCGTGAGTTCTTGTGTAAACTGTAGTAATGAAATGGATATCCGGTAACTATCCAGCCTATCCAGCGGCATAAATACTATGCGGCCGAATATCGTATACCTAGCGCCTATGCGGCCGAATACTGGAATAAAAAAATTTACTTTTAAGTAATTAATTGGTTTATTTTGTTACTATCACCTAAGAAATGTGTAGAAATGGGACATGTTGTCGCGAACATCCATTAGTGGATATGCGCAAGACAAGAAGGAGAAGAAGATCACTTAAAAAATTGACTTTAAGAGGAAAAGAAAACCAAGCAGCCAAAAATACCAGAGGAGTAGGTCTCAGCTGGGCAGCTTTTGGCAAACTAAATTTCATTCACAGATCTAGGGACACAATAAACCTTTTCTAGTCGTGTGTTCTACCAGTCCTCACTTATGGCCTCGAAACAATCCCGCTAACATGCAAAGCAGTTAATAAACTTCAAGTCACACAACGAGCGATCGAAAGGGCTATGCTGGGCATTAGTTTACGAAATAAAGTTGCAAACCAGGAAATCAGAAGAAGAACGCAATTAACAGATGTTAGCGAAAGAGTAGCGCAGCTAAAATGGAGATGAGCTGGACATATTGCAAGACAGAGCATAGAAAGATGGACATACAAATTACCAGCTTGGCGGCCAAGAGAGTGTAAAAGAAGTGCTGCCATACCTCAAAAAAGATGGCGTGATGACATCCAGAAGATTGCTGGAAAAAACTGCACGAGGGCTGCTATGGACAGGCAGGAATGGAAAAATTTGGAAGAGGCCTACATTCAGGAGTGCATGAGAACAGGCTGAGAAGAAAAGAAGAAAAAGAAATACATTCAGTAATCACAAGATAATTCTACAACTTGAATGATGAATGCATTAGTATTCATACTGCACTAAGGGCAAATTATGGTGATAAATACTAATTTGTCTGCATTAATGCTGATTTTGGCAAACTTTGTTTAATTTTGGTATTGTTTAGCATTAGCTAAGGGCCACAATTGCGATCAACACAAGCTATGCCGTTTCTTTCTTCACGTTGAACCTAGCTAGTATTGATTTCATTTGTTACCTCATCAAAGCAATCCCAAAAGTGTCATGAGCTTTGCGAGATACAGCTGACACTGTCGCTTCTCCTCTACATTTCTAAGCTTGTGTTGAAGATTAACTGCTACTGGAACTCTTCACAAGACATTTTTAAATATTCCAATAGAATCTCCTGGCGCGCTCTTTCAGCATCAAGCAAGTAGTTTGTTTTGAATCTCGGGGTCTATGTAAGTTGCAATCAAGTAGGTTGTCTCGAAAGTACTTGCGTATATTTGACCTGTAATCTAACGCAAGTATTGCTACGTTTCTCATAACCTCACACAAATAAATTTGGTATTAATCGAAAGGTAGGTTTCCTGACTATAATTTAATATAAACAAATTGAAGTATTTTGCCTTTTTTCTCGCTTAGCGCCTAATCGACATGAAGCACGAAAAAAAACATTTTCGTCACATTTTGTACTTCTTGTTTCGGGAGCGCACACACGCGACTGAATCACATAAAAGAATATATATCGTGTATGGTTAACGTGACCGTACGTCCCGCTTTCAGGCTGTCTGTCCCGCTGTCCCCAGCGAGGGCAAAAACGTGCCGCTTTCGCGGATAGGTATCTACTTGGTAGGGTGTAAGCACCCTACTACTTGCCTATTATTCTTGAACTCGCAAGCGCGACCGAAGCGGGCAACGAGATAGAGCAAGCTCTCTCTTTCTCACTCTCGTTGCCCGCCGCGCGAAAGCGGGATAGATGCTGCAATCACTCAGCGAACAACCAAACGCAATGTGCTTTAAGTTCTAAGTTCACATCGGGCGGAGTGTGTAATTGTACCATAACAAAAATGCCTAAGGGCCAGTGTACCTTTAAAATTATGTGGTACATCTACAGCAAACGTTACATGCGAAGAGTGTCGTGATTTTAGTATTAGTCACGGTGGTGCCGACAATATCGAGAAACATTTAAAATCGGAAAAACACAGGCTTTCCGATCAAGCTGCGGGGCAAGCTCGTCAATGCTTGCGTTTTTTAAAAGAACCGATTTGCTGACTTCTAAAGATTTGGATATAGCCGCAGCGGAGGAAGCGTGGGCGTTTCATACGGTGCAAGAAAATCACAGCTTTCGCTCAAACGGCTATGCTTATTTAATGCAAACATGTTTTGAGCAAAAACTTAGATGTGCTCGTACAAAATCTCATGCTAATGCTGTAAATTTATTGGTCCTTATGGCAATCGATTAATTGAAAGCGGACCTTCGCGAAGCCCACTGCATAACTTTATTAACAGATGCTTCAAACCATGGCTCAATAAAATTATTCCTAGTTTTGATCCGCTATGTTTAACCACACGAAGGCGTCAAAGTCAAGTTTTTAGAGTTTCGAACAGCTAGGTGAAACATTGAGTATAATTGTTCATTATTTGAAGGAAGTATTGTCTTGGAATGATTTGAATAAGAAAATTGTGTTTTTTTTGTGGAGATAATAAGAACTGCAATTTGGGAGGAAAGAATAGAAAGGGGATTAATAATGTTTACGCAAAATTGAACAAATCACTCGGAAGACAGCTCATTGGGATTATATGTGGAACCCATATACTTCACAATGCGATCATAACAGCCGCAGATTGTCTCCCTGATGACTTCGAGTGCATCATTGTGAAAATTTATTCTTTTTTCTATTTCTACAGCGTTCGAATAGAAGCTTTGAAAAAGTTGTATGATCCCACTGACACAGAGTATCACAAACTGCTGGTCTACAGTAAAATAAGGTGGCTTGCGTTAATGCCGCGCTTGAGAGAGTTCTAAAAATGTTCCAGCCTTTGAAAAGCTATTTTCTGAGCATCGACAAATGCCCGAATATTTTGAAAATATTTTCTAAAAATCCCAGCTCTGAATTGTGGTTACATTTTTTGCATGCCTGTTCATGCAAAAAATTCACCAAGCCGCGTTGAAAATCGAGGGACAATACGTCTCTGCAATTGAGTCTGCGAAAGAAATTAATCGTCTTCGAGATAACCTGGCACTTAAAGAGAATTTGCTTTTTCTTCCTCACACGGTCCGAGTAACCGTACGTAACCAGCGTCGTAAGTAACCGACAATGTAATACCAAGAAGGTTTTTTTTTACATAATTCGGAAGGTGTCCCGCTTTGACGAAAAGAATAAATGGTCACGTTATGTATGGTGACACTTCGTTATCAAAACGCACTTTCGGGACGACCACAAGTTAACAATGACGAGGAAATTAAAGCCATAATCAAGACCAAACGCCAGATAACAGTAAGGGAACTCACGGAAAGCTTAAACGTACCTAAAACACCCATACATTGACATATAAAAAATAGCGCTAGATAACGCTAGACCACCCACATCTTTGGTGACTCGGCAGAAATTTCTGGAGCTCGGATGGCAAGTAATGCCACATCCACCATATATCCCTGACCCTGCATTATCAGATTTCCATCTATTCCGGAGTCTTCAGAACTCACTCAGTGGCAAAACCTTAAAAAAGATGAAGACATAAAAATTCATTTGGACCAGTTTCTTGGAGATAAAGACCAAGCCTTCTACGAAAGAGGAATTATGAAATTTCCTGAAAGATGCCAAAGGGTCATTGATCAAAACTACTTTCTTGAATAAAAGTAATTTTGTGCATAAAATATTTTAATTTATTGTAAAATCAAAAAAAGCAAGGACTTTTGGGACAATAAATGTCGATTCCCATATGCGCGACACTTAGCTACGCGACGTCGAGCGACATCGCCTGTCAAATAATGATTACTTTGTTTTAAATGGGCACGTCGCGTAGCTTTCGCCTAGCCATAGGGAGAACGTGCCCTTTCAAAACGATGTAATCATTATTTGACAGGCGATGTGGCGTGACTTCGCGTAGCTGAGTGTCGCGTATATGAGAATCGGCCTTTATAGTTTAAATCTTGACTTATGAAGGTGAAACGAGTTTCTAATTCAGCTTTTAACGAAGCCCGAATACGTGATAAATCAGAACTTTTTTGCTCAGTTTCATCTTTATCTATGTATTTTTTTAAAGCGGCAACGTGTGGTATTATTTCCGACACTTAGGATAGACCAGAACTTGTTATTTTTGTTGTTTCTTCGAAGGGCTTTAGTAAATTAATACATTGCTTTATTAAACTCCACTGTTGAGCTGTCAAATTGATGAGTGTATCGTGATCAGCAACATACAATGATATGGCCCGATTTTGTTTCAACAAACGTTTAATCATATAAAAAGCGAAATTCTACCTAGTGCTTCCCCCGTGTCGGAAGTAATACCACACGTTGCTGCTTTAAAAAAATATTATATTATTATCTTACACTAACTGATGCTCGGAAAAATTTAGATCTTTTTTTGAATCGTCAGCAGATTTTCTATAGCTAAACCTGAATGATTGAAGTGCGTCACAACTTGTGACTCATAAGTCGTCTTCTAGTAGCAATCATTGTTGTCACTTCAGCCAGGCCTTTGAGCGAATCATTTATAGCTCCTTGAAGCGTATGTATGAAATATCTTGCAGAATAGTACTCAGCAAACACCCTTTACTTTACCATGTTAGCACCACTATCACTATCATCGTAATCCACGCAAAACTGACTGGGAGCACTATAAGGAAGTGCTAAAGATATATACAAGTGTGTTAAGTTCGAACATAACTAGTCCGCATGATATTGAAGAAACCTCCAGTCTACTTCAGGAGGCTATAATAAATTCTTATCATGACAGCTGTCCTCAAGTGAGGCTTACCAGGAAACGAGAAGTTACTTGGTGGAGCAAGGAACTTGAACAGAAGAAAAGCAAAACGAGAAAGCTCTACAATAGAGCTAAAAGACAGGGATGTGGATCGAATATAGGGCTACACTCACTGATTGTAACAAATCTGCACGGAGGGCTAAAAGGGAGTCCTGGAGGAACATGTGTGAGGATGTCGAAAGTACATCTGAAACAGCAAGACTCCAGAGACTTCTGATAAAGAACCCGTTAAATCCGGTTGGTACTATCAGAAAACCATACGGAAAACACACAACCAATGGGAAGGAAACTATGGAAGTTTTACTCCAAGCTCACTTCCCAGGTTCCTATGTGATCGACTCAACAATGGCTAATCCGTACTGTTATGCTGTACGCTCTCAAAGAAGAGGGACGAGGTGTGACTTGCAGGTGTCCAAGAGGGTTGTCACATATGAAAGAATTGAATGGGCCATAAATACCTTTGGCCCATACAAAGCAGCTGGCCCGGACGGTGTCTTCCCCGCCCATCTGTGGCAGGGGAGGGAAACGCTGGTGCCAATACTGATCAAGCTATACAGGGCAAGTCTGGCATCAGGCTATGTACCAACTCCCTGGAGGCAAGTAACAGTGGTATTTATACAAAAAGCCGGGCGTCTAGATTACACCCAGGCTAAAACGTATAGACCAATAAGCTTAACCTCCTTTCTATTGAAAACGTTAGAAAAACGGGTTGAAAGGCATCTGAGGGAGACCTGCTCGTTAGACAGGCCCCTACACCCTAACCACCATGCCTATCTACCAGAAAAATCATGTGAATCTGCTCTACACCAATTAGTGGTTAGAATAGATAACACACTAGAAAATAAGGAATTGGCGATTGGCGCCTTCTTTAATATCGAAGGTGCGTTTGACAAAACCTCCTTCGACAGTATAGCCAATGCAGCCCGCAGTCATAGTCACATCAATCAGATGGATTAAGTCCATGCTACAGGGTAGAAATGTTTAGGCTACAGTAGCGGGTGACACAATGCGGGTAGCTGTCATCAAGGGGTGTTCTCAGGGTGGGGTTCTATCTCCACTCCTTTGGGACATGGTTGTTGATAGCCTGCTTGTGTCACTAAATAATAAAGGATTTTACACGCAAGGCTATGCGGATGACATAGCCATCCTCATCAGGGGTAAATTTTCCTCTATAATAGCAGCGCTTATGCAAGAAGCACTGAACGAGGTGGAGAGTTGGTGCAGGGGGTCGACCTTCGGGTCAATCCACAAAAATCCACTGTAGTACCATTCACAAAGATGAGAAAAACGGATGGGCTAAAGCCCCCAATTTTCTATAACGAACATCTAAAGGTGAGTGATAAAGTCAAGTATCTAGGTGAAATCCTGGATGCCAAACTGACTTGGAATCAACACTTAAAGAAAGCTACCAACAAGTGTAAAATGGCACTGATGATGACCAAAAGAACACTTGGAAAATCATGGAGACTGAAACCAGGCATGGTATATATGGCTACACAGTATGATGGACCGAAGTGAAGCAAAAACAGGCCATCAGAGAACTCTCCTATGTTCAAAGACTGACTTGTTTAGCAATTACGGAAGCGATGAAAACCGCCCCAACTGCAGCTCTGGAGGTGATCCTAGGCCTTCCTCCCCTAGATATCTTTATCATGGGCGAAACAAGGATGGGAGCTTTCAGATGCATATGCAATGGCACATGGGAATCTCTGGCGAGGTCAGAACACACCATGATAACGAAATTCATATCAGAATCATACCTCAGTATATCGATGCCTAAAAAGGCTGTCATTCGATCTACCCTTCAAAACACATCTACGATGGACAGAAAGCAATCAAATAACCACTTGCCAAGGAGGACTGGATTGGTATACAGACGGCTCCAAGAAGGACAGTGGTACTGGCACAGGGATCTATGGACTGTCCCTGGGGTGCAACCTATCTGTACCCCTGGGGACACAATCGACAGTATTCCAAGCAGAAATACACGCTATCATGGTCTGTGCCCGTGAAAATTTGAGAATGGACTACAAAAGCATCCGCATTTTCACGGACAGTCAGGCTGCGATTAATGCTCTAGCGTGTCACGAAATCAAATCCAAGACAGTTTGGGACTGTGTTCAGGACCTAAAGGCCCTGACTAAGCATAACAAGGTCACACTCGCTTGGGTGGCTAGCCACACGGGAGTGGTGGGTAACGAAATGGCGGATAAGCTAGCAAAAGATGGAGCCTGCAAGGCAAACATCATTGCTGAAACCGGACCCTACATTACCAAGACCACGACCCGAAATAAAATTTGTAAATGGGTAGCAACTAAGCATCGTCTACAGTGGGTCAATTTAAATGGTCTGACACACAGCAAACGAATGTTAGAAAACCTATCGGAAACTCTAACTGCTGAAATCCTGCAACTGCCAAGGAAACAGATCGCAATTGTGGTAGGCCTACTTACAGGACACTGCCCTCTACGAGAACACCTGCATAAAATGGGTATCTGGAAGGATGAACCTTTATGCAGGTTATGCTATGAGGAGGACGAAACCGCCGCCCATATAATCTTCCACTGTGAAGCAATTGCACGTAAAAGACACAAACTTGATATTACAGCTGAGAGAGTCCCCATGAAAAACATGGCACATAGAATCCTGGACCTAATAGAGGGACTGGATCTATTTGCATGAACTAAACAATGTGGGGAAATACAATAGGCCAATGGGCCGCAGTGTTTTAAGGGATAACCCCCTTGGACCCACATTGGTTAGAGGAAAAAAAAACCACTATCACGAATGAGTAAATGTATTTTAGTGTTTCTTTTTTGATATAACGTCCATCTTGTTTTAATGATTACGGTAATTCAAATCAGGTGTTTGGAAAATTCTTGGACGTATTTTTATTCAAATTATTCCAACGTTTCGATCCACATTAGGTCTTTCTCAAGGCTAAAAAAAAACAAATTACAAAATAACATAATTATAAAAATTTTACAATACGTAAATGAAAAATCCAACAAATTATAATTTACAATAATAATTTTGTAATGAGATAAATTAAAACTATTTGGTCTTACTTAATTTTTTAAAAATTATTTGATTTTAACATTTTTTAAAAATTGAAAATTATATTAATTTTTGTTAGCAATTGGTTTCCCCGGCATTATTATAATGACAAATAAAAAGAAACAAAATTAAAAATAAATTAATGAAGTTAATAATAGAAATCATCACATATCAAAAAGGATAAAATGAAATAAATTGTGATTAATTTATGGTTTTACCGTAAAAGTCCAAAAACAAAAATCGACGTAAAAAAACAAGACCAAAAAACTCATACTCTTTGCCAGAGTGTGCATAAATTGTGTGAGGAGGGCATTAAAATTTTAATTTATTTTATAATGGGAAATTGTTTAATTAAACAAGTAATTTTTTTTTACCTAAATATTTTTAAATTATTGAATTAAAATTAATTTAGTCATATAATAAACTAGACAGTTTAAACTTTTTTGATTAAATTGCAATAAATCTTACCTAGGCTACTGACATCTTCTCTATAATTTACTTTATTTTGCTTTTATACCACTTGTGCTAGGGTTTTTTTTATAAAAAGAGGTCATACAAATATCAGGTTTTTTTGTTTGTCTTTATTGTAGATTAATACAGTATTAATTGAGCCATAATAATATAAATTAATAAATTGAAAAGAAATAAAGAGAAATTAAAAATTTAATTTAGTGTGGTATATTTTTAAACATGGCGAAAAACCTACGTTGCAGTCCCGGCAATAGTATCAACTTTCACGTTTCATCCGTTTTCCCGTCTCACTTTTCTTTGAACAACACACGGCACATCTTTTTGTTGGAGCTGATTTCTTGTCTGTACTTGGAAAAGGTTCCAAAAATTGACGATCTGTTCGGCGTAATGGCTTTGAGCTCTTACTTGGACGTCCTTACTTTTGACGAGTATTCCGGCTTGTGATACATTCCTACATACTCATCAATTAATTGTAGTCGAAACTCTAAATTTGAAACCAACTCAACATGTTTTGTATACAAAACAAAAGCGTTCCAAAGTGCTTGTTCCATTAGGTGAAAAACATTTTTTTGTAATATTTTTTTCCTCGTTTTCTGGCCACTGGATAAGTAGAAAGATGTTGGTCTACTCCAGTGTTCTTCAACCTTTGTCATCCCGCGGAACCCTTCTTTGAGAATTTTCTTTTTATGGAACCCTCTGTTTAGTAGCACTTTGATTAAGGGGGGAATCGCATTACATGTTATGAACAAGGTTCGTCCCTGCATTTCTTATAAAAATTTTGTAAAAGTCTCAATAAATAAATTTGCATTTATTCAAACAAAATTATAACTTCATATAAAATATAAAATACTTGTACTATACGTACATAGAAATGAAATTATAATCAAAAGAAAAAAATCTTTCAAACATTAATGACTTCGTTGTGTTTGTTTATGACTGCATAATTTATCAATATCTGGTTGGATCCGTGTTAATTGGAGACGCATATCATTTTCGGCATCAAGTCGATTTCTATACTTAGTTTTTGTAGCGACGTATGTGGCAAAGGATTTTTCACAGAGATAGGTTATTTCGAAAGGCATCAATTCCTTAACCGCGCATTTGGAAATTTCCGAATATTTTTCCCTTAATTTTATCCAAAACCAAATGTAAATTGTAATACAGTGTAGGTACATGTATCTAGAAATTGCTCTCTTTCCTTAATTGGCAAGGTATCCACATCACAACACTCATTGATAGTACATATATTAAAGGACTAGTTCAGTAAGCGCTATTTTACAGCACGCGTGCAAGCTTGAAAAACGACGAGCGAAGCGAGGAGTTTTTTAATGGACAAGTGCTGAAAAATGCCTTACGAACGAGTTTTCAAAAATTTCGAAAATTCACGTTCAGATGAAAAGATTCGAATTTCATCATGCAATTCCCAGAGTCCGGTCAGAACCTTTCCACTGGATAACCATCTTGCTTTAGTAAGAAGAAGTGAAGAAAGAGATTTTTATGTGAGTTTCCCAGATCATCTTACAATAGGGCAAATACCCTGGTTTTAGGGGTCTGGATTTAGATAAAATTAACCATCTTAACGGCCTCATTGAGAACTTCTGCAATGCTTTTGGTGTCCGTTTAACAGCGAGAGCATGACGATGAAGACAGCAATGGCT
Organism: Phosphuga atrata; assembly: GCA_944588485.1. Taxonomy (NCBI): domain Eukaryota; kingdom Metazoa; phylum Arthropoda; class Insecta; order Coleoptera; family Silphidae; genus Phosphuga; species Phosphuga atrata. Next base: position 19,731,606 of record OX155892.1, read on the forward strand.
GGCTTTGAGGTCTGAAACTAGTTTCTTTAAACGTGCTATTACTCCTTTTATAATACCAACCATAGCTTTAGCTCCATCAGTGCATATATGATGACATAAATTCCAAGAAATTGAAATCATCTTAAGGATTTTTCAAAGGACTTACTAGTTCCAGTTCGCAGAAATCATATCTTTAATTCGTCATGAAATCGTCGTATCAGACAATGGGACGAGGTTAATTTTGTTTGCATTTTTTTCAACGATCACGCATTTGATTTATTCTTTTGTACAATCTAAACATACCACACAAAACCCATAAGGCTCATTTTATCACCAATCCCGGTAAATACAAAATTCAAATAATCTTCATCATACTTTCGTATTTTTCGGCTAGTAGATCCCGATTTATTTTCTTCTTCAATAATATCCATCAGCTCCTATGTTGTCGGAAAACTGGCTCAAGAGAGCAAGAAGCTTGTTCTTTGGATTTTGATTCCAATTTCCCAGTTTTAAGTCAATTCTGCATTATAGTTCTAAAGGATTTTAGGATAAGTTAAAACGAAACTCAATTTATTATAAAATAAATAACTTACTACCGTTTACATTTGTAAAACTTGAAATGAATAGTTCCGATATGAAACTCCAATCGACACACGTGTTCCAGAGAGCGGCGCAATGCATCGTCTCTAATTGTAAACTCCGCTCCGGTTAATGTTCAGATTTTTTTAGCATTGATTCGCGGAACCCCTGGATGTTTTAGTGGAACCCTAGGGTTCCATGGAACACCGGTTGAAGAACACTGGTCTACTCTATCAACACCTCCCATCGTAAAATTGTAATCCATTACAACTTTGAGTTTGCTTTTTTTAGTAGTCTTCTTTGTAATTTCGACTGAATTGGTACCAGGTATGGTAGAAAGAAAGAGTACATCGCGTTTATCCTTCCATCTCATAGCCATTACTTTTCTTTTCCGGTATGCTGAAATAAATCCTCTGGTTACTTTCTTTGGAACCATTAAATTTTTGGGATTCCCTTTTCTGTTGGATTTCATGGTTCCATACATATCAGTTGAATGTAAGACGAGAAGATCCGCCAACTCAACAGATGAATAAAAATTGTCGAAGGTTTGGCAGTAACCTTTGTTCAATATTGGTGTCATAAGGTTCATTACCACTTGTGTTGACATCGGCAAATGGGTATATTGAGGCTCTCCGAAAATTGTACCTTTCCCTGTATATATAAGTGATGACCATATGTAGCCAAATTTTGATTCGCAAAGAAAATAACTTTTTATTCCAAACCTGGCGCGTTTCATCGGAATGTATTGTACCCAACCCAATCTTCCTTTGTATAACATAAGACTTTCGTCAATTGTTATTTGTTGTTGTGGTGTATATGCCTCTTGAAACTTATTGTTCAGATGTAAGTATACAGGCCAAATTTTGTTAAGTTTCGGTTGTGGATGAGTAGCGGGGTCATAGGTTTTATTATTGGAAAAATGGAGGAATTTTTTCATGGTAATATATTTCCTATGCGACATCACTTTCGCAAAAAACGGTGTGAACATTGAATGTTTTTTCGTCCAGTACATCTTTTCTTCCGGTTTTTGCACAATTCTCATTGCCACAGCAATTGCAAAAAAAGTTCGAATTTCTGAAATGCTGGTACGCCATTTATTGGTGGAAGAAGTTGACCCTGTTTCTCTCGTAGTTTGATCACAGTACAAATTTGTTTGGTCAACAATATTTTGAACTAATTCATCATTGAAAAAAACTGCCACGGTTTCGTGAACGAAGAAAGTTGATCATATTTATATGAGAATTTGCAGTAAATTCAAAGCAGGCCGATGGTGCTGGTGTATCCGTTTCAATATTTATTTCTGTCCATTCGTCGGATAAATCATCTTCCGATTGATGTGGATCTGATTCATTTTCGGATGCAGAACTCAGAATTGAACATGAAGAATCGGTTTCTGAATTTTCAATAGCCAACTCTTTGCTGGTATCGCTCTCCATAATGATTGAATGATCTGTAAACAAATTTTTTTTGTTATAATTTTATCCAAGTAAAAAAATGAATAACAAAATATTCACTATAAAAATATAAAATACAAAGTTACTTACCATACAATCAAAAAATAACACGTGAAAAACACTAGGTAAAAACAGTACACTCAAAAATATATTACGTGGAAAACACCGAAAAAAACAAACAAAAAAACACGTCTAAAGGGCAATAATGTGTACAATACACTGGATTCTAAACGGGCGAGTACCTCTCGTTCGAGATAAAAATAGAATTCTTAAAATAAGTTACTGGCCAGAGGTACTCGGCTTAGCGCAAAACGGCACGTGTAGGTCGAGCGAGAGGGACTCGTTCAAGATGCTTAAGTGGTTAATGAATGCCATTTCGCTAATGTTGAATTTGTAGTAATGTTTTTCAATGTCCAACTTTTCAATTTTTGATAACATTTCAATACTTCTTCTTCTTCTGCTGGGTAGCACTACAACCCTTGGTGGGTCTTGGCTGCGTTAGCGATTTGCCTCCATCGGTCCCGGTCCAACATAGCCTCCTTCCAGTCATATACCTCCATAGTCTGGCATATACTCTCATAATCTTTTAAAATGTTGTCCTTCCATCTGATTCGGTAGCCCCAGCTGTCTCTTTCTTGCTGGGTTTCCTTCCCATACTATCTTGATCAGTCGGTCGTCAGGTGCTCTTTGGACATGTCCAGCTAGACATCTCTAGATGAGATCGTCTAGATCTCAGATGCTGGGATTTTATTGATTTGGCTATATCCGGCTTTTAGGTATAGGTCCTGGAGTTCTGCATTCGTCCTTATGCGATATTGCTCCGTGTTTGGCTCCTTAACGAGGCCAAATATTCTTCTCAGGATCTTCCCTTCAGCCCGCTTTAGTAGAAGCTCATTGTGTTTCGTAAGGGTCCAGGTCTCACAGCCATAACAGATGATCGGTTTGGTTACAGCCTGGTACACCCTCAGCTTTAATACTCTCGACACCGTTTTGTATTGCATGAGGGTTCGCATGGCAAAGAAACACCTATTGCCGCTGTGTATTCGTTTATTAATCTCTTCGTTGCTGTCGTTGTCTGAACATATCGTGGCTCCAAAGTACTTAAACTGTCTGACACATTCGAAGTTATAGGTGTCCATCGTTATATTCTGACCGATTATGTCCCTGGTTGGTTGTCGGGTAATGCACATTTATTTGGTTTTTTCCTCGTTGATGTTAAGGCCCATTTTCTAACATTCCTTCTCTATTTTCAGGAAGCTTTCCTTGACTTTGACAGTACTTCTTCCAACCGCGTCAATGTCGTCCGGTATAGGTCCTGGAGTTCTGCATTCGTCCTTATGCGATATTGACCAAATATTCACTAGACCATCACTAGACCAAATATTCTTCTTCTAGGATCTTCTAGGATCTAGGATCCTTCACTAGACCAAATATTCTTCTCAGGATCTTCTCTAGACATCTGCCTGGGAAAATCGCTAGGGAGAAGGCCAGGATCATCTGTGACCCCTGGTTAGTAAATACTTCCGTGGTTATGTTCGTCTTCTTGATAGCCATATCTAGAACTATGTTAAAGAGTAGGGGCGACAGTCCATCTCCCTGTCTCAACGACCGAAAATTCCTCTGTTATATGGTTTCCTACTTTAACGCGACATGGTATAGTTTATACATAACTTCGTGAGAGTGATGATTTTCTGTGGTATACCTATATTTGCCATGGCTATCCAGACACTGTCGCGTATAATCTCATCTGAAGTCCATGAACAGCTGGTGCACGTCTTTATTGAATTCCCAGTGTTTCTCCAGTAGTTGTCGGATTGGGGATATCTGGTCCACTGTTGGCCTCTTTGGTCTGAATCCACAATGATAGTCGCCAATTTGTTCCTCCGCATACGGTGATATGCGTCTCAATAGCACATTGGAGAGTATCTTGTATGCTGCGTTCAGTAGCGATATTCCCCTGTAGTTGATACATTTCATGCGGTCTCCCTTCTTATGGATGGGGATGTTAGTACCTTCGTTCCATTCGTCCGGCAAGGCTTCCCATTTCCATATGGCTAGTACTAGTTTATGTAGATCTTTGTGGAGTTGTGTTCCTCCATATTTTAGGCATCCTGCTGGTATTGTGTCGCATCCAGGGGTTTTTGTTATTTTTGAATTTGTTGATTGCCACTATTATTTCTTGGAAGCTTGGCTCCTCTACGTCTATTTCCGCTATCTGGTATGTTGTCATCTCTGCCGTTATCTGCATTAAGAAGGTTGTTGAAATACTATTTCCATGTTTTAAGTATTCCCGACGTGTCGGTTATTAGTTCGTCCCCATCGCTTTTTAGGATACTACTTGTTATGGGCTTATATCCTTTCTCCATCCTCAATATTTCTTCAAAGAATCTCCTACTATTGTTGCTTTTGGCATCCTCCTCTAGTTTCCGTAGTACTTTATTCTGGGCCGCTCTTTTCTTGTTCCTTGTCTCCCTTCTGCATGTTCGCGTTATTATTATCTTGTAACATGTATAATCTGGCTATATTTTTTGTGTTTTGGATTTGTTCGTATTCCGCATCATACCATTCTTTCTTCTTTGTCCTGCTTTTCTTTCCCAGTGTTTTCTTCGTGACCGCCACTATAGTTGATTTGAGGGTGCCCCAGGCTGTTTCTATGTCTTCTATTTCAGGGGTGATTTGTTGTAGTTGGTTTTCTATTTCGGTTTGGTATTTGGTTCGTATTTCAGCGTATCCAAGTGCGCTTACTCCCATCTTGCTGTATTTGTGGCTTGCTGTTCTTTAGTTTTTATGCTCTTGATTCTCAGGCGCATTTTTGTCTGTATTAGGAAATCGTCGGAGTCCGCGTCTGCACCCCTCCTCGGCTTCTCACATCCGTGACATTTTTTGCATACCTAGCATTGACCAGCACATGGTCTATTTGGTTTCGTGTTCTGTGGGTTTCGTGTTTGGTTTCGTGTTTCATGTTCTCTCATGCGAGACCCACGTCTCTTTGTGTATGTTTTTTGTGTTCCAACATCGTTGATACAACCATTAGATTGTTGGTCGTTGCTAGTCCTGCCAATCGTTGGCCGTTGTCATTTGAAATATCGTGGAGGCTGTGGTTTCCGATATGCGGCCTGAGTGCAGGTTCTCTACCCAATTTGGCATTGAAGTCCCCTAGTAGGATGAGCATATCTTGTTTTGCTATAGTACCAATCGTATCCTCTAGCTCAGTGGTGCGCAAACTTTTTTCATTGGCAACCCCCCATTTTGTGTAAAATTTTGTTGAGACCCCTGGATCGACAGAAGGCGTTTTTTAATCATTAACGTAGGTAAAGTGATTTTTTTCCTGGGGTTTGCATTTACAGGGTATTTTTAAAGGAGTTTTGGTGACGGCATTGATTACATACAGCCTGTTTTCATCACCATCCTTTTCCAGCTTTTTATAGTCCCGTCTTTTCCAGCTTTTTATAGTCCAGCCTTTTATAGTCCCGTTTAATCTCATCTAATCTTGTATAAGCTTGTCTACTCTTGTCTAATGCTTGATAGCCTGTTGTAATCTTGTCCATTATTAATCTCTTCGTTGCTGTCGTTGTCTGAACATATCGTGGCTCCAAAGTACTTAAACTGTCTGACACATTCGAAGTTATAGGTGTCCATCCTTATATTCTTGTCTGCTCCGGTCCTGTGGTTTTGTCTGGCTTTGTCCGGTCTTGTCCGACACCATCATAAAAATGCTATAAAAGTTTTGACACCAAAAAACTTCACATAATGAATTTGCATATACGCGCAGATATTAGTAAAGTCTAGTATTAGTATGAAGCGATATATTTGTATTTAGAATTTGATGTAAACTAAATAAAGTCGGAACACTGCCTGAAAATATAAATTTATTCAACCTTTCCGGAGCTCTATGATACTAATGAGTCTTTTAAGGACTATCAAAATAAATCTAATGTAAAATTTGTCAGTTATTTTTTAGGTTTCAGTCCACCTTCGTGGTACTCAACAAAAACCAGAAAAATAACATTGTTTTTTAAGATCATGTCTTTCCGATACATTAAGTAGATAGCCATCTGTAGACGCGTTTCGGGATTTTGATCACTCATCGCGTTTGATCTCTCATCAGTACAGCATACTACTATCACTAAAATAAAGTTCACTATAAAAATACATTATAAAATACAATTTGAACAATAACATAATACAAACACACAAATAGATACAACATATTCGATCGAAATAACTTAATGATTTCCTTATGAAAAAAAAATAATAAAATTAACTAAATACGCAATCCATTTAACGCATTGGTGTGTGCAGTACATATTTTTACGCTCGCACGAATGGCAACGAACCGCAATGCACTGAGGCATTGGTGTGCGGAGACGTTATACAAGTGCTGCCTGCAACAATTCTTAGAAAATAGTATATTTTGTAACTAGGGCGGTAAGTTCAATTTGACGCGAGAGCAAAATTGGGCGCACGAACGAAGTGAGTGCGCACATTCGCTTGAGAGGGCAATTGACAATACTGCCCGTGTTACAAACAATATTTTGTAATACTCATGCGAGGGGATGTATCTTACAAGTTTGGGATCCAGGGGCCAAAAAATGGAATCAAAAATGAAGAATTTGCTTTTTCAATTGTCTCCGGTGGTGTGGATTTGTCATAAGAACTCTCCTCAGTCTAAGGTATCACGATAGAATTTACACTCAGAGAGAGAGAGAATATATTTATTGTATACTTAATACAAAGGGCTATCGACCACAAGGTCTTTCTGCCCGGTTGACATTCATTTTAAAACATTTTCTCTAATTTCTATTATTATTTTGTATTGAAAAAAAATTCTGACACTTTCACGTCACTTTTTTAATATTGAGGCCCTTGACTGTGTTTTTTTTAATGTAACCTAGCGGTATTGAATATTTGCTTGCGTTACCCAGGTTATGTGGAAATATACAACGAAGCAACGAAAAGTGACATTTCTCGTATTGAAAAACATGCGTCGAGAAGTACTTTTGCGCATGAGTAATAAAAAAAAAATGATTGGCATCACATCAGGTTTACGAACGCGGTTGTAAATTAGTTTATAATAATAATTGTAGGTTTTTCATAAATTTTAATTTGTGATTCAGAATTTACTAGTAAGAAAATTAATTCCTAAATTACAGAAGTAGATTTCGTTAATTTATTTTATAAAAGTCTACTTTAAATATTTCCCAAGAGCACAAAAAGCATTGTTATGCATTTTAAATAATATAATTTAATTTCACTATTTTACTGGTAAATAAATTTCTTTGAATTAGGCTACCCCCATAATTTCCCTCGCGGCCCCCCGAGGAGTCGCGACCCATGGTTTGCGCAACACTGCTCTAGCTCATCGTAAAAGGTGTCTTTGTCAGTCTCATCTCTTTCTTCTCTCGGGGCATGGGCTGATATTAATGAATAGTTTTGCCATTTTCCTTTCATCCTAAGATAGCAGATTCGCTCACTTATTGGCTTGAATGATATTATCTGTCCCACCAACCGCTCTTACTGCGAAGCCTGTCCCGAATACATGTTGCCCGTCGGTTGCCGCTAAAGAATATTACTGATTGACTGATAATGAGGTTCCCGTTGTTGGACCACCAGATTTCCTGTACTGCCGTGATGTCGATATTATATTTCTCTTTCTGTTCTATGGCTTTCTTTGCTGCCCCTGGTCTAAACCAGCTAAGCACATTCCAGGTTCCAATAATCATATTCCTTGGTCGTTGCTTGAGTCGTCTCCGGATATCCGTCCTTTTCCGAGGCTGGTCGTTACGTTTCGTAACAATCTGTTTTTTACAGGGTAGGATTGTTAGCCCTACGCTTAACCCTCCTCCTTTACCCGTGCTTGAGACCGGCAGTTACAGCTGGTGAGCTACTCAATCCACTCATCAGCTGCCCCAGGCGGAGTTATTTCAATACTGGACATTGAAAAACATTACGGCCGAATATCCGGCTACAAGGTTGGCCGAATATCCAGTACCCGGCTAAACTGCTATCCGTTTCATCTCTAGTTAACTGAACTTTAAAAGCATTCAGACCTAAGTCTTTACGCAAAATACGGTGTAATGTTGTTTGTGGAATTCCCAATTCCAAAGATCAACGAGAAATAGGCAAACCGTTATTTTCCTTAACACTGTGGACAACAACAACAGCAATATTCGCAGTTGTTCTTGGGCGACGTGCACGAGTTCGGTTCTTCACAGCACTAACTTGTTCAACAGCTCAAACTTTTCCACCAGTTTCGCAATTGCTGACCGAGAAGGTGTTTCCTGTCGACCCAAAATTGCTTATATTTTGAGAACTGTGACCGCGAAATTTTCACCATTTTTTCTACTGAATTTTAATAATTACGTTGCGTTGTTGAAGCGTATATCGTTCCATTTTTATTAATGGCGTAGTCTTTACTTGTCATCTGTCAAGTAGTTACAGGTTGAATCATGACAACTGTTAAAATGGCGGGCTATTGAAAATGAGACCTCTTATTGGAAGACCCTATATTATATTGTTATTGAATAATAATAATAATAATTTATTTACGCTTTCCCATTTAACAACATAAAATATTAAAACAGTAAAAATAATTACAAGATACAGACGTTTTTAAAGTAGCAGTAGCAAACAAACATTACTATCAGCATAATCAATATCAAATACTTATTAGCCGGAAACACCGCGCAAGCAGATCAACCACTCCGACCCCGAAACATTGCCCAAATTGGACAAGCCAGAAGCAGACGAGACTTGGCTCCTGAAGGATTTTAAAGTCAGATTAAAAAAGTCCAAATCACTACACTGGTTCCAAGTCTGCACATTCTTGTGAGAGAACTGTTCATACCGTAATTTGTTCGGTGAAATCGTACATAAAATAACTTAAGTCTTCTAGTAGCGCGTTGGGGTACATTTAAAGATATTAGAGAGAGAAGCTCTGGGGGTTTTACTGAGCCATTAACTGTACTACTGTACATACAAGTATATCTCGTCAAGTATCAGGTATATCTCGTCTATTCTTTAGTCCGTCCAATCCAGCAGCAGCTCAAGGCCAGAATAACTAATCCGCTTGCACGGAATACCCAGCATATTAATATGCATTGAGGTGGTCAAGTGGGTGTCCAGTGGAGAGGTAATAAAACAACTATAGTGGCTTAGGACAACAGGACAACATATGTATTAACAGGACTAAGACCTTTTTAAAGTACGTCTTGACACTACGATGGTTGGGAGCAGAGAACGAAGTCTCGTCTGCGACCACCTGACTCGACTCTTATCTCTTCAAAGACAATCCACTCTGGAGGAGGACAACAATAATACAGATTACAGTACACTACACATTAATGCTATCATTCTTAAAAAAAATCGTTGGATTTTATTTAACATATCACTATGGATCTGATAATATGGTGACGAATGTCGACTTGAATACTCAAGGATGGACATGACAAATGTACAATACAGTCATAAAACACTAAATATAACCAAAATCTTTCAGGGCACGAGAAATAAAGCTCAACAATTTCATGGCCCAATTCCTAATATAGTGAATATGAAAGTCAAATGTAAATTCACTATCCACATACACACCCAAATCTTTAAATTTGTCGACACTTTCTAAAAGCATATTATTCAATTTGTACGGAAATAATACAGAACTCTTCTTCCTGTAACAGTTAAAACCTGTCATTTTTTTATATTCAGCTCTAATCCATTGTTTAAGTTCCATACTTATAGGCAGTTTAAATCATTCTGCAATCTCAAGCATCATCATAGCTATGTATGACATTAAAAGTCTTCAAGTCGTCTGTACAAAGAAAGGAAATGACATAATTTAAGTTGGAATAATATATCATTGATAAATATATTGAAAAGTAGAACCTCCAAAATGGTAAGGTTTGAGAGCGACTCAAGAACAGTCAAGAAGTAAGTCAGAGACTGAACAACACAAACCTAAACAGCTGGGACCAACTGAAGGAGACTCTTGTCAAGGCGGCCAATGAACTCGCCTCTCTCGCTAGAAGAAGGAAGCATCCGTGGTGGACTGAAGACTGTGACAATGCAATAGCCCAAAGACAGATAGCCCGCGTAAAGTGGAATTCTAAAAAGACAAATCAAAATAGACATAAATTTTTGGAGCAAAGATAGGTTACAGCCAAGATAATTCGAGGAACCAAACGAACCTTCACACAAAACCAACTAACCCAAATCGAAGAGAGCTTTGCTAAGAATAATTTCAAAGATTTCTATGGAACCTTCAAGCAGGCACTCAGAAAATACGCTCCGCCAAGCCTCCACTTCAGAGGCGACAAGGACAACTGCCACCTTTTGGCTCAGTACTTAAAAAAAATATTCTCAACTGTGACCCACCCAGCGAAGACTTCGACCATAAACAAACCACACCAAACCCGGATTCGCTTCCCCCTTCATTGGAAGCAGTTGGGCAGATCATTCAACTTCTTAAGAATAATAAGGCAGCTGGAGAGGACTCTATCGTTGCTGGAATGTGGAAAGGTGCTGGAAACAATGCCGTGCGCAAGCTAACCGAGATCATCCAGGACATCTGGGAAACAGAGAAATTACCACCCTATTGGAAATCTACTCTGATCTATCTGCTTCACGAAAAGGGAGATTTTACAGATCTAAACAACTACCGTGGAATTTCTCTTGTCCCGGTAACATACAAGATTCTCTCGAAGGCGTTACAAATAAGGGCAGAAAATCAGTTGGATAGTCAACTGGGAGAATACCAGCGGGGCTTCAGGGAGACCCGATCCTGTGTTGAACAGATCCATAATCTTAAAACTGTACTTGCATACTCCAAGATGAGAAACGGCAAAGTGGTCGTCACCATTGTTGATTTTAGGAAGGCCTACGATTCCATTGATAGAAAAAACGCGGCATAACTCTGAGCTCTACGAACATATTGAGATGCTCTCTGACTGTGCAAGGAAAAGAAGGGTAGCTTTCTATGGCCACGTTGCAAGATTGCCTCCAAACCGACTAACCAACCGTCTGTTCACCTTCTGGCAAAACGAGAAGGTTCGTAACACTTGGTTGACAGAAACCAGGAACGATATTAAAGAGCTGGGAATAACAGATCTCCAAAACAGATGGTCTGTGAGACGCACCCTGAAGGAAGTCCGTGGATTTCAGAAAAACCCCGTAGGAAATTTACCCTCTCGACAGAAGAGAGAAAGGAGTTACACCGGCAGAAGGTGCGATAATACTGGGCAAAGGTCAAAGCCCAACAGTTGAACAAGCGTGGTCCAAAGTAGGTCTATTCGAAAGAAGGAATAAAGAAAAGAAAGATATTGAAAAGTAGAGGTGCAAATGTGATCCTTGTGGGACCCCTGACGTGATATGAACCTCATCTGAATAAACATTTTTAATTTTTACAGCCTGCCGTCTGTTCGCTTAATAGCTCTTGAGCCATGCATGCAAATCCCCGTGACCACCAAGTGATTCCACTTTATTAATTAAAACCCCATGGTCTACCCTATCAAAAGCTTTGCAAAAATCAATGTACACAACATCAACCTGATTTCAACATTCCAAGACATGAGACAGGAACTCCTTGTATGCAAGCAAATTAGAAGTAGTTGATCGGCCGTCAACAAAACCATGCTGAGTACTAGAGATTGCTTCATTGATGATAGAAGATATTTTACCATAGATAATACATTCGCCATGATACACATTTTAGAAATAGGACAATAGTTTTCAATTTCAGACTTGTTAGCATTTTTATATATTTGAGTTACATACAACTTCCATGCGTCAGGATAAGTACCAGTACAAAGAGATAATGTAAATGTTTTTTATCAAAATACTTGACAAAACACATTGTCAGTTTTTAAAAAGATAACAGGTAACATATCAGATGGTGGTCTTAAGTTACTCTTTAAGTTAGATTCAAAATATTGCGAAAACATATTAGCAATTTCAAGAGGATTGTCAGAAGATTGATTTTTGTATAACATAGAGATAGGTAGATTATTATCTATAGGTAGATATAGGAATTATCTATTGGTATTATTATTTAGCGTATGTCACAACACATGGTAAATTTATAAAACATATTAAATTTATAAAACATAAATTAACGATTAAATAAGACATTACAATATACGAGTTACAAACAGACAAGTAGATATAAAATTGTTATATTAAAAGATCTAGTGCAGCTATCCATTCAAGACTTGATTGTGTGGTGTAGAAGAAGTCCCTCAAATCCCCTTGATATGCCCTCAGTTCACACTCTGTCACTATATGGCAATTTCTTAGGTTTGGGTCGCCGCAGTCGCAGCCTGAGTTGGGTCGTTTTCCCAATTTATGGAGGTTATGGGCACACATACCATGTCCTGTTCTGAAACGGTTTAAGGTCTTCCATATATGTCGTGGTTGGTCCAAGCCATCGGGTTTTACAATTGGGTCAATGAGATTTAGTACATCGGGTGGGGCATTTTCAGTCCAGAGGGTCTGCCACTCGTAGTTGATGTTGAAGTTATTGGCTGCCAGTTGTTGTGCTGATAACATTGGCGGTTTCCTAGATCGAAGCCGGTTTCTTGTCAGATCCGGGATATTCTCATGGATACTAAGTTGTGTGGTTTTAATTATTTTCTTATATTCTTTTATTAGGGCGTCTTGTCTTCTTAGGGCAGGTGGAGGAATGTGGCTGTGTGTTGGGAGCCAATAGGATGGAGTAGTTATGATGCAGACACTAATCGTTCTCATTGCTATATTAAGCTGTGTCCACTTGGTATGTGCGCTGTTCATCCATACCGGGGCAAAATACTCGGCCGTATTCGGCAGATGTTCCTAATGTATTTGCCGATGCCCCCCAGCTAGTGCTACAAAGTCTCTGGATAATGTTATTTCGAGTGCTTATTTTTTGCGCTGTTGTTTCAAGATGTTTTTTTGGATAATAGAGTTCTATCTAGGATTACCCCGAGATACTTGGGATACCATTAATAGGGTAGCCAGTATTATTTTTGACTTCTAATTCATAATTTGCCTTATTGTTATTCAGGTGGAAGCAGCTGACTTCAGTTTTATTTAGGTTTGGTATTAACCGCCTTGGTAAAACATTTGTATAGTTTTTTGAAGTCGTTGGTCAACGTCTTTTCGGTGGGTTCAAATTGTTTGTGTGGTAGAGCTAAGGCTGGATCATCAGCGTACCCAAACTTTATCGCGTCGGTTTTAGGAAAATCTGAAAGGATTTAGTATATGAAATAGAATTTAGTTAGTTAGTGCTGGCTGTGTGGAAAGTTTTCCAAGACTTTTCTGGATAAGTGGACTGGTTGGTTTTGAATATTTTGGGCCGAAAACACAGTCCGGGTTGTACTCTCTGTTCCATGCTGCCGATCTAAACGTTCTCCTGTCTTTTGCATCAAAACTATAGAGATTGAAAAACATCGGGGCCAAAACCGAGCCTTGAGGCAATACATTGTTGAGTTTTCTCTGTTTGCTTAAGTTATTACCGTGGATTACTGGAAGTGTCTTTCAAAGCATGTTGTTTATCAGTCGCAGCGTTGTATGACGAGGGACTTGTTCAGCTAGCTTGTATAGGAGCTCTTCTTTCCATACTGTGTCGTAAGCAGCTGTTAGGTTCACGAAAGCTACAGCTGTCTTTTGTTGTTTTTGGAAACCCACTGCAATATGTGTAGTTAGGCTGAGAACTTAATCTGAACAGTTTCGATTAGGTCTGAAACCAGCTTGTTCGGGTGGAATATGTTCCAGAATTCGTGTGCCTAATCTGTTGAGGAGAAGTCGTTCTAATAGTTTATAGCAGCAACTAAGGAGTGCGATGGGGCGGTAGCTTTCGACTTTATCTCGTGGTTTATTGGGCTTTAGTACAGCGATTATTTTACTCATTTTAAAAGCTTTTCCAAATAGCTTATAAGCTATTTCTTTGTCTTCTGTCCGCAGTGAAGCAGGAACTAGAGGATATATCCCGTCAAACCCAGGTGCTTTGCCAGTTTTCACATCTTTCAGAGCTGCAATTAATTCCTCAGTAGTGAACTCGCGAGAGAATTCCGTGTCGCGTGGTACTGTTTGGCGTATATTGCTAAGTTCTTTTTAAGTCGTTTTGTATGCTGTTTATCACGTGGGGCTCTGGATAAAGTTACCATTCTGCTGGCTATCTGATCTGGTGAGATCAAGTGCGTTTCTCGAACGGGTGGGTTACTGCCTCCTAACTTTTTAAGTAGGCTACATGATTTTCTACTCGATCTTGGGAAATTCATTTCCTCTGTTGTTTTTACCCATTTATCTTTCCGAGCTTCATCTAGTGCTTGTAGAAGGTCGTTGGCTATAACTGGGTCGCCGCTCTCTATGTAGTTGTTATACAGTTTTTCACATTCAGCATTCCATCCCGGGATGTATTCTTTACGATACCCTCTAGGCATGGACTTTTTTGAAGCTGAGACCACAGCACCTGCAAACCTATCACAATTCTAAGGCTCTGCCGGGATCCATCTCACAATTTTATCCAATTCAAGAGAGAATTTTGTCCAGTTTGCATTTTGAAAGTTCCACCTTGGTCTGGGTATAGCTCGGATTATTGGGATCTGAGTGCCTATTTTATATATATAATTGGGCAGTGCTGGTTGTGTGGAAAGTTTTCCAAGACTTTTCTGGATATGTGGACTGGTTGGTTTTGAATATTTTGGGCGGAAAACACAGTCCGGGTTGTACTCTCTGTTCCATACTGCCGATCTAAACGTTCTCCTGTCTTTTGCATCAAAAATGAGGCTTAAGCTGTTTTCGTATGCCCATTCTGCAAGTGTTTTACCGTTATAGTCGTTACTGTTATATTTCCACATTGTGTGGTGGCTGTTCCTCCCTCATAGACAACTGCATGAAGGAGCTGCGGCAAGATTTCAAGAGGCGACTGAGCTAGCGGAGCCTTATATATGTTTGCCACTATGAGTTCCTCGATCTTCACCGTGATAGTGTGAATGTTTCTAATATTGTTGCCTACCAGGCGAGCGTTTCCAATGTTACTACGTATATAAGTTGCGCATCCATATATGTGGTATATGGAAAGCCTATGGTACTAAGTCTATGGTACTCACTATGGAAAGCAATGAGAAAAATTAAAAGCCCAATACAGCATTTCCCACCAATTAGACAAGAAAACGGTAAATGGGCCAGAGATAATAAAGAAAAAGTCTTTGCTGAACATCCAGAGAAAGTTTTTCAACCAAATCCCACAGTACCTCCCACACAAGGTAATGACATAAACGCATCTCTAGAAGGTCCATATCAAATGGACTTTCCAAAAATAAAAAAATCACAAGAAAGTGTTTTCCATAATTAAAAATATTAATATAAAAAAATCACCTGGATACGATCTGATCTCTGGAAGGATAGTGCGCGAGCTACCAGAAGAAATAATACGATTCCTCACTATATTGTTCAATGCGGCGCTACGCTTGAGTTACTTTCCTGCGCATTGGAAACTAGGCCAAATAATTCTAATAACAAAACCAGGAAAAGACCAAATGTAGTTACCTCTTACAGGCCTATAAGTCTGTTGCTACTTTCTCAAAAATATTCGAGAAACTTTTACTAAAACGACTAACTCCAATTCTACTGGACAAAAATCTAATCCCACAACATCAATTCGGATTCAGGCAACAACATGGAACGGTAGAGCAAATCCATAGAATCGTTAGAAAGATTAGTGAGGACTTTGAAGCGAAGAGATACTGCTCAGCAGTATTTCTAGATATTGCACAAGCGTTTGACAAGGTGTGCCATACTGGACTGTTATACAAGAACAGACAACAACTCACTTGTATGAAATACTTAAATCACAATTAAGTGTTCGATATTTTGCAGTCAAATACAAGGACGTAAGCGATCTAAAATTAGTTCAAGCCGGTGAACCACAGGGAAGTGTACTAGGCCCAGTGCTCTATCTTCTATACACCGCAGATCTGCCCACCACAGCCCACACTCTAACAGCAACATATGCAGATGACACAGCGATAATGGCATCCCATTCAGATAAAGTCGTGGGAGCAAAACGAATCCAATTGCATCTTAATGCACTAGAAAACTAGCTAAAAAGGTGGAAAATCTAAGCAAATGAGTTAAAATCGGTCCACGTCACCTTTTCCCGCAGGAAACCTATCCACCAGTAAAATTGAATGGCCGGCAGATACCTCAATCAAACTCAGCGAAATATCTAGGTATGCACATAGATCAAAAACTCACATGACGAAAGCACATATTGACAAAAACAAAGCAACTTAATCTTAAACTAAGGAAAATGTATTAGCTACTCGGTCCAAAATCAAAATTCTCATTGGAAAACAAGCTTCTACTATATAACTCTGTTCTGAAACCAGTATGGAGCTATGGGAGTCAGCTATGGGGTTTAGCGTGCAACTCAAATATCCAGATACTAGAAAGATTTCGATAAAAAACCTTAAGAATGATTGTAAATGCACCATGGTTTGTAACAAATAGTATCATTAACCACGACCTTAACATTAAACTAGTGAAAGAAGTGATTTAAGAACATTCCAGCACATACTCTTATAGACTCAAAGTACACCCGAACACGTAGATTAGATTGAAACAAAGACTCCCGCTTGATATGGTAATATGAGTAACGTAAGGACTAGCCGCCAACTATCGCTACAGCTCATTTAGCATTACCCAGGGTGCACATGTAGATTTCTTCTACGGACGCAAGCTAGGCTACACCCCTATCTATTGGTAGATAGGTAGATATGAACCACCATATAATTAGTGGGGCATATTCGTCGTCAATTTACTAAATCTAAAAGCTTTGACTTATTGAATTAACTGTAATTGATTAGGTTTTTATTTATTTAATTCACTTTTTCATGAGAGAGTTTTTAAACAAAGTTGAAACTTCGAATATCTTCTAAAATCGGTTAGATATTCTACCGTTATTATACGTTGTATTATTATATCATATGTTTAGTCTGTTTATTCTTATTATTAAGCTTCTTTAAGTTTTTCGGGCTAGTCTAGTGTGACTGCCCTGTGTAACTGCCTTGTTATCACTAGTCTTGTATATTTAGTTTTGGTTATTACACATGTTTAGTTGTGTGCTCTCTGTTAAGTCCTGCCAACCTAGCATAATTTTTATTTAATAGTTAGATATTCTATACTGTTTATACGTTTATGTTAGTCTGTTTAGTTATTAATGTCTAACTACAATAATACTGGCTAGGCTAATATATTTTAATTTTATGTTAAGTTACAAAATTTAAATTACAAACGCATATTAGGCGATTATTGACTAATAGGCTACATATTTAGCTAACATATTTGTATAAAGACATATTTGTTTGTTGTCTCATCTAGTTACAGATGTTTGATCTTTGTTATTTGGATAAATATAAATTATATTGCAATTATAATGTATTGCAATTTTAAATAATCAGAATATTCTTATAATAATTTTACAGATAACTTAAATTTATTATAATTTATTTGAATATTTCATGTTCTAATGAAAAATGTTTTTGCCTAAAATCATTAGATACGATTAGTCCTGGCTAGAAAGTGGTGGGAAGAAGCCGTATATAAGGAAGCATAGTGTCACTTGTTGATACCATTTGGCTTCACTCGTGTTTCCGTACTCTCAGTTTGATTACATTGTGAGTAGAAATATTTATTTTTAAATATTATTTTGTCATTGCATAAAGCGTATTGAATCTGAAAAACAATGCTAAAAATGTTCATAATGAAAACGTTAATTGGTTTGTTCTAATTTTCAGTGTTATAAAGGTTTTTTTTTAATCGATTCAGCGAATTGATACAATCAAGGTTGATTGTTGTATAAAGAATTTATACTTAAAAAGTAAATTCTTTGAAAATGATTATTATGGCAAGTTTTATTTCACAATTTATTTGTAGAATTCTCAAATTATTATTGAAAAATTTGTTTTTTAAATCATAGATTATATCATTTAATTATTTTATTAAATTGTAAATCATGGTATCATAACCTGGAGTGGTGCTTATAATAATATAACTAAACCTCAGTACAAAACCGAGTATTAAAATTGGTTAAAATTATCAACAATTGTTCAGTGTTTTAATACAATTTATGTATTTTCAAGTTGCAAAAAACTTTTGCTAAAGTTAAAGGGAATTCAATATTGTAAGATAAACTTTGAAATTATTAAGATTTTGTAATAAACAATAAAGATTCAACTAATTAATAAAAGTAAATAAAAAATTATTAAAAGCAAATAAAAAGTAAAAAACTAATTAAAGTTTATTTATAATCTTAAAAAGGTTTTCAAAGTGAAATGTTTAACTTGCTTGAGTATTTTTGCAAATCAATAACAATTTCACACTTTTAGTTAAAGTTTCACTTTAGAAAAATAGTAATTAAATGTTGCATACATTTTTTTTAATTGATGTTGAAACTTGTACGTAAGTGTCGAAATTATGTAAAACAATGTATTTTTAATAAGAAGGAAATTGAATTTTTAATGTTAGAGGACACAAAAAAGCTAAACGAATAGTAAGTTAGTAATTTTAGTTTATTTCCCTTTATTATTTACAAATCATCAAATTTTCATAAACTATTTTTTAACTATCATAAAGTGGTGAAAAATAACATAATGTGTTATTTCCTAGCATTAATAATAAAAGTCTTCTTTAATAAAATATTTGATTGTTATGAAGATTCCTTCAGTCATGTTCATTGTTCTTTTTTATAAATTTTTTATTGCTTAACATTTAATTTTCAATTCCTTTGTTATTGATTTTTTTAATAACATTGAAAAATGTGTATTTCGAATTACTGAAAATAGTTAAAAATGTTAACAATTTTATCTCACAATAATATTAATATACATCATAGATAGTTTATTTATCAAATAAAAATTGCAAAAATATAATTTTTTTATTTATTAATATTTCATTATTTTAACTAAAAATTGCAAAACTTATATTTATTATAATACTATTCAATAAATATAAATTTGATGTAATGTAATTAAAGTTGGAAAATCTTTTCAAGGTTTGTACACGT
Organism: Phosphuga atrata; assembly: GCA_944588485.1. Taxonomy (NCBI): domain Eukaryota; kingdom Metazoa; phylum Arthropoda; class Insecta; order Coleoptera; family Silphidae; genus Phosphuga; species Phosphuga atrata. Next base: position 19,750,653 of record OX155892.1, read on the forward strand.
GTTAGTTAAAATTCAATTATTTTTCTTTAAATTTATCTATTTATATTATGATTAGTATTTTTACTAATTAATAAATTAGCAATTATAATCATGTTATTTAAATAAACATGTTTTTAAAAAAATAAATAAAAGTGATAATATCAAAATATTTTAACAACGTACATTAGTTTGATATAGATTAAGATATTATGTAACTCATTATATAATAGGGCTGTGACATTAAGTGAAAAAAAATCGATTACTTTAAAATCGATTTTTCGCTTTTCATAGTTAATCGATTTAGGAAAAATCGATTTTAATTAGAAGAAATAATCGATTTTTGTGGAAAAATCGATTATTTCTATTATTCGAAAAAAAGTGCCTGCTTTCCTATATAGTAATAAAACTAAGAGATTAGTATAGTATTAACAATTTTCGGAATAAAAATCAAAACTAAAATACGAAACATTTTTAACCTAAAACTTAAAATAAAAAATATAAATTACTGCCACAAATGTTCAGTGCCATTTAACATTTTATTATATTATTTAAGCTTCCAAATAGAACGATAAGTTTAGTACAAGAAATAAAATTACAACTTTTTGATCTCAAAATGTAAATAATCAATTTTAATTAATTCAAATATCGAACATTATGATTATTATCAAAATTGACAGGAATTGTTAAAGCAATGTCATTTTTTATGATCAATTATCAGAAATGCTAGTTTCAGTGCTCATAACTAAATTAATTGTACATAACTAAAAGTTTGTCAAAATTAATGACATTTATTTGTTTAAAAAATGTTTGACATTCAAATGCTCATAACTAAATTAATTGTTCATAACTAAAAGTTTGTCAAAATTTATGACATTTATTCGTTAAAAAAAATGTTTGACCTTCAAATATCCCCACCTTTATGATTAATGTAAAAAATGACAGGAATTGTCAATTTAATATGTTCAGTTGTCAGAAAAGTTTATTATGTTCAGTTGTCAGAAATGCCAGTTTCAGTACTCGTGTCTTTTTGATATACCTCAATTGATGACATTTAGGTTAGGTTAGGTTTAATTTTTTAAAACAACAATTTTTTTAAACTTAAAATCTTTATTGCCACATATATTCACTACCATTTACATTGACGAGAATGAAAATTAAATAAAACTAACATAACTAAAATAATCAAACGACAACCTTTTGGTCTCAAAACTAAAATATTAAACAAATCTTTTTTTAAACAACAAAAAAGTTAAAAAAAGAAATAATTACCATAAATTTTCAGTCGGAGAGCTTAAAAAAATAATCTTGCTAATGTCCTAAAATACGGTTTCGTGTTTTCTTGACAATATTTCCCGCTTTGGAAAATAAACTTTGCCTGGTGCAGAATTGGTCTTCACAGAGAGGTCTTTAGAGCTAATTCCGTTTGGTTAGGGAAAGTTCCTTCAAAGCTTCTCCATATATTGAGGGCATACATGAGTCCTTGAGATTTTATAACGATGTCGCAATATATAGGTCCAATTCTGTATTTTTTGGCTATTGACGTGTTAGATGCCATCATTTTTCCATTGTGTACCTGCTATATAACTTATCCGTCGACAGCCGCTCCTGATGATACAAATGATTCAGAATTAGCCGCTATTGGATTATCATCGTTCCTGGTATTCAAGTTAAAACATCTGTTGATATAGTTTATTGCTTGTGACAAGGATACTGCCTCATTTAATTATATTTTTTTGAATTCTAGGATCCAACAATGTCGCAACCGAAAAAAGATGCATTTTTTGGATATTTTCGAATTTTCTAACTAATTCTGTTTGCAAGGAATTTTTAAATTTGTTTTGCCATTTTGGTTTGCCAAATCACTTGTTAGCGTTATTGCGTCTAACAGAGTTCTCAAACATTTGATAATAGGCATGGCTTTGCTAGCTGTAACATATTTTTCCGCAGTCATTTCTTCGGTGATATCTTGAAAAAACTTTAAACAAATTTCAGTTCCTTTCAGCACAACAATTTCGTTTGTTGTCATGATTTGGGGCTCATTTGGGTGCTTTATCAAAACAGGTGCTATAGTGCTGCTCAATAACATGAAACGTTCTATCATATGTAATTGCGAGTTTCATCTTGTGAATACGTCCCCTATCAAATATTTCAATTTTCCTTGGGAAACATTTTGAAGCATTTTCGCTTGTCGCAATTCTTCAGCGCCAACACCACTTTGGTGGAACCTGGACTCTGTCTATAAATAGTTTTATATCAGTTGTATTTACAGAATTTTCGGCCACCAAGCTCAGTGTATGTGCTAAACACCGAACATGTTTTGCATCAAAATAAATTTCAATAGCTTTAAACTATGTTGCTGCCATTGTGTGTAGTAACGCTTAAATTTTTTTCGTAAGACAAACCCCAATCTTAACACACCTTATTAATCCTTTCTGACAAATACTCTCCTGTATGGTGATAGTAGTGGTTCACATGCAATATTAGTTGACTTTTCAAAGTTTTCTATAAAGTGCACTGTCACGCCTAAGAAACTTTTCAACTGCAAATCTTTCCATTCATATATTGTGACACAGACGTTTTTCACTTATCGTAATTTTTGTATGACAAGGGTTTTTTTTTTCTTCTATTTAGTCTATGAGATCTGTAAAAGTTTTACGGCATGAAACCTTGTACAAAGGAGCTACAGTCTTCATTATTTTTTTGAAATCTACTCCTTCTGCTATACTGCAGGGTAGACTTTCCCGGCATATCATTTCTGCTATGTTCTGAGTTATTTCCCAATTTTTATCTCCATCTGAGACGTATGTAAATATTTTCGAAAAAGAAGCATCAATGCTTGATCTGATACGTTTTAGCCCCCATATACAAAAACATTGTTCGCCTTTGTTGTTCAAAATCTGACAAAGTTTTCTCGGAATTATTTTAGAATTTCATAAGCCATGGAAAGAGAATTTCGTTGTGTGACCTTGCGAAGACAAAGTATTCATAAGATGTTTAGCGGAGTGTCTGGCCGGCAAATTGCTCACTGAATTAAAAGATTTTCAACTTTATGTTAGTTTCAAATGAACGCAATACTTATTCCTATTTTATTAATTTTAGTATATTAATTTTTAAAAACTTATTCATGTCTATTCTGCCATGACACGTTTGCTTTTAATTTAAATGTTGAGGTTATAAAACGTATGACTCGAGCAAGAAAACCAAACTTTACAGATTTCAGTATTTTGTTGTCATACGGAACATGATTATTCCATTATAAAAAATATTAATTTATGATATCTGGTTAGCCTGAAGGACAGTGGGATGTTTTCGCTCCATATGTTTTAAATTTGTAGTATTACTACTTACATGTTTTTAATTCTTTCGGGCAGTGTCTGCATTGTGCTGTGGTATTATCCTTCTTCATTATAAAATACTTCCGCCAGCCACTTTTAGGTGTTCTACAAGACATTTTTATTGTTAAATAATTATTGACACTCTCCAAAGAAAGAAAACTGTTGAAAAGAAACGAACCAGTTTTACATACATACAAATGCCGCCGTCTTTTGATCGACTTATTCATGTAGGTGAACTTAATTGTTTTTTTTTCATAAGTCGCAAAAATCGATTAAAGCGTGTAATTTACATAACCGATTTATTAAAAATCGATTATTATTATTAAAATAATCGATTAATATGAAAATCGATTATTTTTTCACATCCCTATTATATAATAGTATTGAAATTAGCAACAGTTACCTAAGTCCGGGAGAGTGCGACCACTTTTTGGAAAAAAACATAACTTTTTTGGTTTCTGAGATATTTTTTTTTTCTTACTGTTAAAGCATTGCCTAAAGGGTTTAGATAATATATAAATAATAATTTATTATATCATACAAACAGTTTTTTTTATTTGAATGAAAAGTACAAACATTACAACTGGTCGATCTCACCCGTATGTCCGGGTTAGACCGACCACCAACTACGGGTAAGACCGACCGAGAAAAAAATAACACAACATGTATCTTAGAACTTAAAACATAAAAATAATAATAATACAAAAGTATAAACAAATTTAGATTTTAGACTTTTTATTTTCCGCAGAAATCGCAGAAATTTTCGAATTTTGAGCATTCATTATGAAGCCAACGACTTCATATCACACATTTGATCCAGTCATCGTTCTTAGTGGTTTTAAAATAATTTTCCCCACACCCTACGCATTCATTTTCATCCCATTCTTCAACTGATGTCACTTTCCTGCAATACTGGACTTTCGCTGTCTGAATCTGAAGATTCTAATAGTTTTTACTGTTTGACCACATATTTGTTTTTAATCGGACAGCTTGCTTGTTTCTTTGTATTTGTTTTTTATTCTTCTGAATCTTAACGCAATCTGAACTATTTAAAATGATCGCAAGGTGTCTACCTCGTGTTTTAACGACTGCTTTTGCACTAGTTTTTGGAATTGGCGAAATAACGTTCTCCAACAATTTCTCTGGTTTGGGGTCAATAGCAATTGTTGCAGTGTCAGAGTCGTGCGAACAACTAGGCAGAGGTGACGAAATATGATTGTTAGTTGCCTGAATAGTAGTGAACCGTGTCGGAGTCGAAGGAGGAGATGGCTTTTTAGTAGTACTGTTTGAGCCATGTAATGTTTCTTCTGTATTTTGTTCCATTTGAATGTCAATATACGCGTAATCTGGAATAGCGTCTGGATAAAACGGTGCAATACCTGTGGCTCTGAAGCCAGACATCCCATTTTCCACCGTTGCCGACTTACCCCAGGCTTGTCCCAAAATGTTTCCAAATACCAACCTTGTTATTTTCCTATTTGGATTTGTTTTTAAGAAATTGTTACAAGTCGCGTAGTAATGGTTTTTCAGTGATTTAAAAAAGGATCTGTCTAATGGTTGAAGATAATGCGTCGTGTGACTCGGCAAACAAAGTAGAATTATGTCGTTCACTTCGCAAAATTCCAGTACTTCCACTGAATTTGTGTGAGAGGTATGGCCATCGACAATTAACAACACCTTTCCTGCTGGTTTTCATGGCAAAAAATGGAATTTCTTTTATAAGTTGTGGGCATTTTTATAATTCTGTAAAAATATTATTGGGTTTCATTAAATCTATAATTTCCTTCAAATCTCTCCCGGATAAATGTGGTCGAACTATACCAAAGACACGGGAGAGATCGACCACCTTGTTAACTGCAAGAAATACAAGTAACGACTATATTTTTGGGGTTATTTTATAGTCTTCTGCATATTTTATCATCCAGTATCGATATAGTTTAAATAAACTTAGACGTTTTCAAAATATTACCAACACAGTAAATATGTCAAAAAACTTTCATGTTCGCACAAAATTTCAAATTTAATTTATAAATTCAAACTGTTGTCACGGCCTGATATATGAAGTTTGCTGCAACAAGCTGAACTAATTTTACCATATATGTGACGCACAGATCCCTCCACAGTTTTGTTCTTGAGTTATCCCGACTGGTCGGTCTCACCCGGTGGTCGATCTCTCCCTGACTTACCCTATTAATACTTTAAATAAATCTTCTAAAAATTTTTTGTCTTAAAAAAATACATACAGGTCAATTTGTATTTTTTATAAATCTTAAATTTGAGGATTTATTATAACGATTTATAAATTTATTGATAATGTAATTATTTTGTCTTAACTTTTTGTAACAATTATTGAAAAAAAATTATTTACACAAAAATCTATAAAATATTAAATAAATTTATTAAATCTGCCAAAAATAGTTATGAAAGTGCTTGTGCGAAAAATGTTGCAATTATAGCAAAAAATTATGGCGTTTTGTAAATAGTAAATTAGGTAAAAGAGTGTATGTGTATGTGTGTATGTGAGTGACAAGTGTAAGAGGGCAAATAATGAAATTAATTTTATTGTCAGAGATGAAGAGATTATGAACGATAAGAAAACCATTGCGGATAGTTTTTTTCTAACGGACATTGGTGAAAACAAGTAAATGCTATTGATAATAATGTTGAAAAAACTGTTAAATATAATTGTAATAAATTTTTTTTAATGCCAACCAATGAAACAGAAATTGAAAGAATTTTCTCATCAAAAACATAAAATGTAAAAAATGCCAAGTCTCGTAAAGCAGTTCTTTCGCTAAAAAAAGTTGTGGGATCTCATGTAAGACCAAGTCAGTTATTTTACTTAGTGTGTATGTAGAAGCACCTATTCAACTACTTTGTTAAATATTGTAATCTAATCAATTACCTATCAACATTTATAGTTACCGTATCAATATTAGACACCTTTATTTCTATTATAATTTTAATGACTTGGCAATTGCACGGCAACATATTCTACTAATTAAAATACTTTGTTCTTAGGTTTACTGGTGCCTGTGATACAATGTTTTTCGTTGGTACCGGTACCAAAGATACTCTCTTTTTAATTACCACCTGTTACCTAGACAAAACAATTTTGTATTTGATCCTTCGAAATGTGTATTTAATGAAATAAACTTATTATTATTGCTGCTACTGTTTAGTTAGATTTTTTAGACTTACTTAGTAATCGAATTAGTAGATTATACTTTTATAATTACGTAGATAATTGATTAGAAAAAATAAAAATTGGTAATTGATTAGATTACAATTTATAACAAAGTAGTTGAATAGGTGCTTCTACATATACACTAACTAAAATAACTGACTTGGTCTTACATGAGATCCCACAACTTTTTGTAGCGAACGAGCTGCGTTACGAAGCATTTTTTAAATTTTTTTTGATGGGATCTCATTTCTTTTTATAGGTCATGTTCCTTTTTTTTTCTCGGGTGATATACCGTGTCCGTCAGATACTAATTTTATTAAAGCCCATTCCCTGTCTCTATTTTAAAGTTAGCAACTATACGTACAAGCGCGATGCGTTCGTTGAATATTATTTTTAATAATCCTTATTTTTTATTTAATAGAAGTTTTCAGTTTAATAGAAATTTAGGGATTTTTAATTTTTTTCTTCCTTTCCTTCCCATTTTTTTTTCTACCTTAGAAATACCTTAGAATTTTGATAGTGACAAAATTAAGAAATTTTTAAATAATCATTATATTTCATTTATTGGATAATAAAATTTCGGGATTTTTGATTCTTTCCTTCCATTATAGGCTAAAGGCTAACTAAAATTCAAAATTTGAATTTTGTAAGATTGCTAGAAGTACCTTAGAATTTTGATGATCGGTGACAAAATTACGAAATTTTTAAATAATCATTATTTTTCATTTAATGGATAATTAAATGTTTTGATTTTTGATTTTTTACTTCCTTTATATGCTAAAAGCTAACTAAAATTCAAAATTTTGGGTTTGTAAGATTGCTAGAAGTACCTTTGAATTTTGATGATCGGTGACAAAATTATGAAATTTTTAATAAACATTATTTGTCATTTAATGGATAATGCAATATCGGGATTTTTTATTTTTTCCTTCTGTTATAGGCTAAAGGCTATCTAAAATTCAAAATTTGGAGTTTGTAAGATTGCTAGAAGTACCTTAGAATTTTGATGATCGGTGAAAAAATAAGAAGTTTTTTATAATTATTATTTTTCAATTAATAGATAATGAAATTTCGGTATTTTTAATTTTGTCCATCCTTTATAGGCTAAAGGCTTACTAAAATTCAAAATTCGGTGTTTATAAGATTACTATAATTACATTAGAATTTTGATGATCGATGACAAAATGAAGACATTTTTAAATAATCATTATTTTTCATTTAATGTATAATGAAATTTCGTGATTTTTTTATTTTTTCCTTCCTTTATAGGCTAAAGGCTAACTAAAATTCAAAATGTATAGTTTGTAAGATTGCTAGAAATTATTGAAAGAAGAGGAATATCAAACGCACAAATGAAGGAAAACACAAGAAATAAAAAGAGCTGGACCAAATTAATACAAGAAAACACATGAAATAGACCAACAGCAGCATTCTACACCCGAAAGGCTAGAAGAATTTCGATTATAATAATAATAATAAAGATTGCTAGACGTACCTTAGAATTTTGATGATCGGTGAGAAAATTAAGAAAGTCTAATAATTATTATTTTTCAATTAATGGATAATGAAATTTCGGGATTTTTGATTTTTTCCTTCCGCTATAGGCAAAAGGCTTACTAAAATTAAAAATTTGAAGTTTGTAAGATTGCTAGAAGTACCTTAGAATTTTGATGATCGGTGAGTGTATCACTTACAAAATTAAGAAAATTTGACTGGCGATAATTCGTAAACTATAAGGTATAATTATTAGGTATTTCGCCAATATAGCCAGTTATAATATGTCTCTTGATATCTAAAAATTCAAACTTCTTGCTTTATAAACAACGAAGTTACAGGAGGTCAAAAGTGCCGTGTTTCGCTTCGAGAAAAGTTAGTAAGGTTGTGCTCGACTTGGCGGGGGCACTGCCGTGCCCCCAGATTCTTGACATAAAAGATAAACCATGCGATGTTGATGGTATGTATAGTAAAACACTTAAACTTATCTCTATGGATATTAGTAAACCTCTAGAACATATTTTCAATATATAAATTTGTAAAGCTATCAGTTAAGCTTAAAGACCGATTCTCATTTACGCGACACTCATCTACGCGACGTTGCACAATGAACTGTCGCGAATTGTCACGTCGTTGCTAGGTATTCTCATATATTCGACTCTCAGCTACGCGATTATTTGCTGTATATGTCAAATCTGTAGTTTAAATACATTTCAGGTTAAGTTATATTTTCAAAATGTCAAAGTTCGTCAAGTTTCGATGATGTTTTTTCGTCTTATCCATGTATTATGAAAATGAGAAATTAAAATAAAAGAAAGGGAAAAGAGAATATTGGGTGCATCGAATCTTAAGAACAAGACTAGAAGAAGAAGAATTCCATACTCTCTTTAAACAATTACAAGAGTCTGTACTTACGAGTCTCATCTAATTTTAAAGAAATTTCTTTTCAAATTAGATCTACTAACCTGTGTTGATTGCTGTAATTTTTATTTTGTACGTCATACAATCTAACATAATTAGCCACAAGAGCGATCAATTCCACTACTTTTTCGTCGTTAATTCCATTCATTTTCAAAACACGCCGTTTTTGACACAATCCGTCATTCGAATCACAAACTTTCCAAATGTCATGCGATGTGCGACAAAACATGAACGCTGAATTCCGACTTTTAGTAACTGTCGCGTAGCCATAGTGAGAACGTGCCCATTGAAAACAATGTAATCATTATTTGACAGGCGATTTCGTGTGACGTCGCGTAGCTGTGTGTCGCGTATATGAGAATCGGCTTTAAATCACTCAAAAAAGCTTATATTATATCGATTCATCAATCTGGTGACCAGCACCTAACAACTTAGGGTCTTTTTCTATAGGCCAATTTTCCTAATTTCCAATTCAGTTAAAATCTTTGAAAAAATTATTTACACCAGATTATATGATTTTTATGATCTTGATATTGATATTGTCTAATAGAACTCAGAGTTTCAAAGTGAACAAATGTGTAAGTGAAAGTGAACGGTTATATTTGAGGTTCCACAAGGTACTATACTAGGTCCGCTATTCTTTATCTTTCTTATATACATTAGGTATTCCCAAAGTTTTTCCTAGGCGGGCTAATTTAGTATTTCCTAAATTTCTGGTGAATTTATATATTTTGAATTTGGACACAAATTTTAAATAAAGTTTCATAAATTTTGACAATTTTGAGCAAATGTTGACAATTTTGAGAAATATTTTGACAAATTTTTTATCTAAATTTGACACCTATTTTGAATTTAGACAAAAAATTTGGTATAAAATGTGGTATGTGTGACTTGGTGGTAAAATGATATAAATTTTGACAATTTTGAGAAAAATTTTGACACTTATCTGTCATTCACCACACACCATCTGAATTCGACAGTATTTTGAATTTAGACAGAGAATTTAAAAAAAAGTTTAACAAAATTGGAGAGTTTTGATAATTTTTAGTCATATTTTGACAATTTTTACTCATATTTTGACAATTTTTTCATCTAATTTTGACAATTATTTTAGATTTAGACAAAAATTTTGGTATCATTGTTTCATGAATTTTGACAGTTTTGATAATTTTGAGATGAAATATGACAGTATTTTGAATTTAGATAAAAAAATTTAAAAAAAGTTTGATAAATTTGTTTAGACAATTTTGAATTGTCATATTTTGACAATTTTTTCATCTAAATTTGACAGTTATTTTGAATTAAGACAAAAATTATGGTATAAATGTTTCATAAATTTTGACAGTTTTGACAATTTTGAGACAAATTTTGACAGTTTTTCCATCTAAATTTGATAGTATTTTGAATATAGACAAAAAAATTTGAAAAAAGTTTTATAAATTTGGAAAGTTTTGACAATTTTCAGTCAAATTTTGAGTTATATTTTGACAATTTTTTTCATCAATTTGACAGTTATTTTGATTTTAGACACAAATTTTGGTATAAATGTATCATAAACTTTGACAGTTTTGACAATTTGGCGACAAATTTTGACAGCTTTTCCATCTAAATTTGACAGTATTTTGAATTTAGACAAAAGATTTTAAAAAATGTTTCATAAATTTGGACAGTTTTGAGAATTTTTAGTCAAATTTTGAGTTATATTTTGACATTTTTTTCAAAGAAGATGAAAAAAATGTCAAAATATAACTCAAAATTTGACTAAAAATTGTCAAAACTGTCCAAATTTATGAAACATTCTAAACATGGGTCTAGTCTAAATTCAAAATACTGTCAAATTTAGATGGAAAAGCTGTCAAAATTTGTCGCCAAGTTGTCAAAACTGTCAAAGTTTATGATACATTTATACCAAAATTTTGAATTTAGACACAAATTCAAATTGGTATAAATGTTTCATAAATTTTGACAGTTTTGCGACAAATTTTGACAATTTTTTCATCTAAATTTGACAATTAATTTGAATTTAGACAAAAATTTTGGTATAAATCTTATAGATATAAAAAAGGGATATAAGTAATCAAGAATTTTTTGGTTTCAAATATGTTTAACTACATCATATTAATTTATTATAATTTTTATAAATAATACTCCTAATATTTATTAACACAAAATTAAAACAACTCTTATTGTAAATGTATAACTTTAACTATAGCAACAATTATTACAACCTACTCGTAATAATCTACTATTTATTAACAAAAACAAGTATTACTAAAGCCAAACGTAATATTATAAATATATAACCTTAATCATGGCAATTATTACAAACTAGGACTAAGTAAAGTAACACAAACAAAAATAACTAAAATATAAGAACTTGCAATAAAGTCATTCATTTGAATTGTAAGTCAAATGTATTCCCAACACCGCTTATAAATGATTATCACTCAATCTTGATCTTAATATCGACTTATTTATGCTCATAATTGAGAAAGGTTTTTCGCAAATATATGTGCTTCGAGTTGTTCCGATAAGAATTCTTAACATCGACATTTTCCTATAATTTTACAATTAAAATTGCATGTCTTCCGATACGCCACGCGGGTTGCAAGAAAATGAATCTGAAAATAAAATGTCGCCGTTCGCATGACTCTTAAAATCATCGAAACGTTTATCAAACTCTTCTAACAAACTCTGTATCATGTTGTAATACTTTTCCAATTTAAGAATAACTGATGCCTCGGAATTTTGCTTTACTAATATTCCACATGTTTGAAAATGACCTAAAGTTCCCAATTTTAAGTTCTTGTAATAAAAGAAATTTTCATTCTGTGTACTTTACATATCCAAGAAGATCATAAATAAGACTACCCTTACCTTGTAATTTCAAATTTAAGTCATTCATGACACCTATTAGTTTTACTAGAAATGGTAAATCGCATAACCAGTTAATATCATGCAATGAACAATCACGATTTATTCCAGTTAAAAACTCTGTAATTTCTTTTCTTAAACTAGAAGATCTTTATATTGTTTGTCGTCTTAAAAGCCATCTTACTTCTGAAAAATATATAACGTCTCAAAATGGAGATTCAGACAGTTTTAAGGCAGCTTTAAATTGGCAGTGATTGAGAGTATGTTCTTTGATAAAATCAACTTCATTCAAAAGTCTTAGTACCTGCATTCATAACAATATTAATTTTTAAAACCTGAGCTATAAGATTTTCCTGATGAATAATACATTGAAAATTATATAATTTATCGATAGTCCTTCAACTTGTTTTTTTTAAACGTAGATTAATACATTTTTTCAAAAATGCTTTAAATTTAAAAAAAATTACTTTTTGTTTGTGGCCCATAATAGAATAGGAGCGTCTGTTGTTCCAATTAATATTACTCGAATCAAAAGCATTTTCCACCTCGACAAATATATCACATCCCTTTGTAGGTCTTTTAAGCACTCCATTGACAATAACTCTTCAAAAATCATAAAATTGTCATTAACTCCACAACTAAATATTAAGAGTTGTGCCGAATCGCATATATCTGTACCTTCGTCCAAAGACATGATATTTTATTAAAGCTGTATGTATGAAAAGTGGCCAATTATTTTTAAAATGTTCTTTTCACTGTTTATCTGTGGAAAACTTTTTACCGTTGTGAAAAACCTATACCTATGGGGTGAAAAATCGCACCCATGTTTTATTATAATTTATTTGTAATATTTTATTACCTATTTTACTATTTATTTATTTATTATTGTTTTAATAAAAATCATCATCGCATGGACGTCGCGGGCCGCATCCATAAGGTTCGCGGGCCGCATTTAGCCCACGGGCCGCACTTTGGGAATCCCTGCTCTACATAAACGATATTTTCAATGTTGACCGAATAATGCCTTATGCTGATGATACGGTAATTTTAAGTTCTAGAAAGATCTGGAATGAAATTAGAAGTCGATTATCTGAATGGCTTAATAAGATTTATATTTGGCCTAGGGTAAATAAACTTAATATAGATTCACAATCACTTAATATAGATAAATCAATTTTAATTACTTTTTTTAGTTACGCTGATAGTCTTCCTATAGATTTCAGCTTATAATTTTTCATTAATCATAAGCCTCTGACCAGAGTTGATAACTGTAAAAACCTAGGTTTTTAAGTTTTTTGGTAGACACATGAAATCGAATAAACATGCAACTGAATTTTCAAAAAAACTCAAATATATTACTTTCTTGTTTTATGAACTTAGTCATCTTGTTCATTCAGTTTTTAAAAATATCTTTTGTCTTTTTGAGAGTGTAATTAATTTTATTATTGCTGCCTGGGGTGGTTCATATACCAATTCTATTAAACATGTAACTACCATGCAAAAAAAATAAAAAATGAGTAAACAATGCAAATGACGTACTACAAACGTCTACTACGTAACAATAAAATACTTCAATAAATTACCGAATACCATGAAAATGTTAAATTCTTCTACTAATCTGCTAAAAAAAAGTTTACTAGTTGGTTAAGAACATGCCATGAGGAAACTGTAAAAATTATGACATTTTTATTATGATGGACCCTTTTATTTTGTGATTTTGAAATTTGTATATAATCTTGTCTAAGAATTTAACCTATGTGTGGGGGTCGTTTGGCTGCATAGCCTTTCTGCACTGCGACCAACTTGATCTATTGTGCAGGTGTTCTCACACCTATATAGAAATGTAATACCAGAAATTATAAAATCAATAAGAATAAAATAAAATTGGTGAAACCATCCTACATTATAGATAATCATACAAACTTAAAACAATCGGAACACAGTCTGAATATATAGATATATTCAGCCTTCTCGGAGCTCTATAACAATTACTGAGTCTCTTTAGGACTACCAAAACAAATCTCATGTGAAATTTGTAAGTTATTTTAAACGCTCGGTACGCGTCCACAGATGGCTATCCACTTAAGGTATCGGAAAGACACGATCTTAAAAACAATGTTATTTTTATGGGTTTTGTTGAGTGCCACGAAGGTTGTTATAGAGCTCCGGAAAGGCTGAATTTATTTATATATTCAGGCTGTGTTCCGTTTGTTTTGAGTTTGTAAGAATAAAATAAATGAAAATAAAATCAAAATTTACACATTTTTTCATTTTTAACAATTACACACTGGAAAACAATTTTCACTTTAAATCACATAATAAAATATTTGTGTTTTTGTATATCTTATTTTATAAATTTTGAATTGGTAAAACCATACAACATTATAGATAATCAGATAAACTTAATAAAGACGGAACAAAGCTTGAATATATAAATATACTCAACCTTTCCGGAACTCTATAATACTAATGAGTCTTTTTAGGACTACCAAAAACAAATCTTGTATGAAATTTGTCAGTTATTCTATAGCTTTCAGTCCACCTTGGTGCCACGAAGGTGGACTGAAAGCTATAGAATAACTTACAAATTTCATACGAGATTTGTTTTTGGTAGTCCTAAAAAGACTCATTAGTATTATAGAGTTCCGGAAAGGTTGAGTATATTTATATATTCAAGCTTTGTTCCGTCTTTATTAAGTTTATCTTATTTTATAAATTGCAAATAACTTTTAAATGTGTGTTAATGTTTTAAGTAAAACCTTTAAGTAAATATTTTTTAATTAAAAAGAAAAACTTATATCAAAAACAGTTTTTTGAGAGTATTGCTTCAAATTTTAAAAAATGTAGAGAAACGGAATTAAAAAAAAGGCGAAATTGCTGTACAGTTCAGTGTTGCTGTACATTCATATATTTCATTTAGTTTAATATCCTTGTTCATTTACTTTTTGCCTCCAGGTGTTTCTGTCTTCTGTCACGACTTCCGCTTCTCTTGTGCTTAAGCCTTTTTCTGTTAGTATTTCCTCTAGTTCTTTATTCCACTCTTTCCTAGGTCTTCCTATTCGTCTTCTGACACTTTTCTTTTCTTCCCATACTTTCCTGACTTGCCGGTTTCTTTCGCCTTTTTACATGCCTTTTAGATGTAATAACTTGTTACCGCTTTCTACTTTAAAGTCCTCCCGTATTCTTGCATATTTTATCTTATCGAGTAGTGTGGCATTGGCTGTTTTCTCAGATATTTCATTTCTGCTGCTTATATTTTCTTTTGTAACTTTTCTGTTGTTACCCGTGATTCACATATATAGAGTAAGATAGGCATGCAGATTAATTATTGTATATTTTGTTCTAAAACTTTTTTGTTTTTTGTTTATAAAACCATTTCTCATCTTGTGATATAGTTTGGTCGTGGTTGTTATTTTACTATTAATTTATGTTTCATAGTTTCCTGCTTGGTTAATTGTTATTCCTAAGTTTTTGATGCTATCTACTTGTTCTATCATTTTTCCTTTTAATTCTGTGTAGACTTGTTTTGGAAGGGTGGAGATAATCATGGTTTTAGTCTTTTTTACACGTATTTCTTATGTCCTTTTATATTATAATGCTTTTGCCCATGTTTCTACATTGTGTTGGAATGTCTCTTGCCTGTTTGAAATTACTACGATGTCTTCTGCAAATACACATTCGCTGATCTTTATAGATCGCATTCTGTTATATCCTGCATTTATTTTTCTGGTTTTATTACTTCATTCTATTATCATTTCATTCAGATATAGGATGAAAAACAGTGGACTGAGCCTGTGTGGTAATTAATTTATCTGATTCATCGTATAATACCCTTACTATATTTGCACTATTTTTGTACAGTGATTTTATTGTCTCAATATTGTCTACTTCGTATTTTCCTAATGTTTTCCATATGTGATGTCGGGGAACTTTGTCAATAGCCTATTCGAGATCTATAAAACATAAGTATATTTCTTTGTCATATTTTAGGTACTTTTCTATTATGAATATGCGATCTTGCACACTATAGCCGGGCCGAAAATCTCTTTGAGCTTCATGTAGTTCTCTTTGTGAGGTTCTTTCCTCTAAAAATGTTCATATGTTTTGCACGCACTGCATAGGAGAGCTATCCCTCGGTAATTCTCTTCTGTCTCCTTTTTTATATGTGAGTATTATTACTGAGCTCTTCCAGTCATCTGGGACTTCCGGTGTTTTCCAGGCCACTTATATTACGTCGTGCAATAGTTCAGTGTCTTTTTATCCCATATGATTTAGCATTTCGGCTTTAATGTTGTCTAGACCTGGCGCTTTTCCAATTTTGAGTGTTCTTATCCCTTCTTGTACTTTATGTAGTTTTTTCATTATTTGTGCTTGCTGTTGCTTATTTTAATTTCTATTTTTTCTTCATTTATTGCCTCCAACATTTCTTTAAAATATTCGCCACATCTTTCTATTATTTCCGATGTTTCTTCTAATATTTGGCCTTATTTATCTTATATCTGTTTAACTCTTCCTCTTCTTCTTCTCCTTCTTCTTCTTCTTTTTATTTCGAATAGGCCCACTTTAGGCTCAGTTTTGTCACATTTTCTGCCGGTGTAACTCCTTTCTCTCTTATGTCCAGGGGGTACATTAGCTTGAAGGTTCCAGAAAAATCTCTGGAGTTATTCTTAGCAAAGCTCTTTTCGATTTGGGTTCGTTGGATTTGTGTGAGGGTCTGTTTGGTTCCTCGAATTATCTTGGCTATAAGATTTCTTTGCTAAAAAAATGTATGCCAATTTACCTTGGTCTTTTTAGAATTCCACTCATTTTCACCCAGGCTGTCTGTCTTTGGGCTATTGAATTGTTGCAGTCTTCAGTAGACCACGGATGGATGCTACCTTCTTCGAGCGAGAGTGGCGAGTTCATTGCCCGCATTGACAACAGTCTCCTTCAATTTTTCCCAGCTGTTTAGATCTGTATCGTTTAGTCTCTAACTTTCTTCTAGGCTGTTCCTAAGTCGCTCTACGTCAAAGCTTACCATTTTGGAGGTTCTGTGTAATCTATTGTTTCTAGGCTGAAGTCTTATTTTGATCTTTGAGAGGTAGTGTTCTGCGTCCGGATTAGAGCTTCTTACTACCTTCACGTTTAATATATCCTTTTGAGATTTTCGTGAAATGTCCACATGATCTTCTGGAATTCACCCAGGTTGGTATTAGGTGAAATCCAAGTCTTCTCTTTCCTTGGCAAGTATTTGAAGGTTGTAGATGTGACCCAAAAGTCCTACACAGATCCACCAATCGTTCTCCGTTGCGGTTGGTTCACTTATGCTCCGGATAATTGCCCACTATGTTTCTGTATTTTTTCTCTCTTCCCAATGGAGCATTGAAGTCACCAAGCAGTATGACGGTGTACCTCTCTGGTAATTTGGAGATAATATCTTCTTAGTCTTCCCAGAATTTATCAGATGTGTGTGGATTGCGTCTGTTGTCCTGGTTGATTGGGGCATGTACATTGACTATACTGTAGCCCGATAAGTAGATGAATGAATCCAGTATCCTCTAACTCAATGTTTCCCAACCTTTTTTTGTGCCATGCCCCACCTATGCCTTTCTAAAATTCTTACGTCGCCCTATGTAGCATATACATAATTTTTAATATGAAGAAATTGAATTATTCACTTAAGAAACTTAAATGATGGGTTTTAGGAAAAAATCACTAGGAAATTGTTAATGAGACACAGTAAATAAATTTTCAAAACAGATAATGAAAAACGGAAATTCAAATACGAAATAATTTCAATAAAGACTATTTTCTATATTAATTTATTACTTTGATTTAGTGAGATCCTTGTACTTGATGCTTGCTGCACAGATATTTTATGTTAGGTTCCAATTTGCTTAGCTTTAGTACCAAACCTCCCCATTGTGTAATATCCAGACGATTTCTTTTCTTTACCAGTTACAAGTTACAAATCATTTACAGCACTAAATCCACATTCAGCTATATATAAAAAATTAACAATTGTTTTATTGCACATTTGGTAGAATTTGAATATTTGATTTCTGTTTAATCACAAAACTAAGCCATCGCTCCTTTTATATTAAATAAAGTTTCAACTGACTCATCATTTTGCATTTCTGCAAGTTCTTCTTGATACTGCTTATTTAATATATCAGGAAATCCACTAACATTCACTGCATCATCCATGTTGGAAAATCAATTTGTTTTAAATCAGAAAATCCTTCTTTTAAATCAGCCGAAAGTATTCTCAGATGATCGACAATAACAAGAGTATCATTTACTTCACATTTTTGGAGCCAATGAAACTTTTGAAAGTTTTTGTTGTTAACATATTTTTGACATAACTTAATAAAGGTAATCAAACCAAATATCTTATGTTTGATACTTTTGCAGCGAAAAGAGTTTTATTTTAAACAAGTTCCATACATTTTTTCAAGCAGTTCCCTTTAGAGAGCCATCTTAAAAGTCTCACATGTTCTGCGTTTTGTTCTTCACAAATAGCTTGAAGAGACGCTCACATTTGGCATTAGTTTACACTTTATTACTGGATGTCGTATTACATTTAGAACAGGCGAGATGTTTTTAGCTACCAAGTTTTCCCTTTCAATAACACAATGCACAAGAATCAGTTCTGGATTCTCATCTTTCATCAATTTTAAGCAGCCATTTTTCTTGCCCATTATATTAGGATATATTTTTCATTCGTATATTATTGACATCTAAGTATCTTTGTCATCAATTATTGACATCTTGGAGGTAGTGGTGCTTTCTAATCTTTTACAGAACAATATTTCTTCAGCAAAATATCCTTTATTTTTCAAAATTTCAATATATTTTACGAAAGTTATCAATGCTGCCTCACTGTCTCTCAAGTTGATTTTCACTGAGAATTTTCTTGTTCAGCTTTTCAACAACTTGTTTTTCTATATCTTTACTCATTTCGTCTATTTTCCTGCTACTTATATTCAGTATAATCTCGATAATCCGACAAATATCAAACATCCGCCGGATTATCAGAAAGAGTGGTCGGAGGGAAGAGCGCGAGCGGTCTTCAGACCGCCGGATTACTGGACGTGTCGTCCGATTAACCAACGGCCGAACTATCGAGATTATACTGTACTTTATAACAGTATTGTATTACTGAGTATGAACTATGAACAGTATTACTGAGTGGCATAGCTTTTACATCTTTGTCATCTTTTTCAAGAACCGTTAAAGAAATGAAAGAAATGAAAATTGACGGTTTCATTGAATTCTTTCCTATAGTATGATTTTTTCCAGATTTAGCGATGAATAAAGAAATTTGATAACTAGGCTCAAGAATACGATTATGAGTTGAAGTATGAGCAGTAAAAAGAGACTTTATTGTCTCTTTTAAAAAAATTTCTTTAACCCTTTCGCCCCTGAACGTAAATAATATCGCAGAAATAGAATAAACCTCCTGGTTTTCTTAAGTTGTTTATCGACATAAAAACGTGGCCAGTCAACAACTGAACGTTGTTCAGTTATATGCGATCTTGTTCGCTCTTATACAATTTTTAGTCCAAAACTAGGTCCAATTCTGAAGAGTTTTGTTAAATATTTATTAGTCTTGTCCAGACTGGTCTGCTCTTGTACAGACTTGTCTAGACTTCTTCACTGTATTATTGTATTGTACAGATTTGTACAATCTTGTCAATCGTATATATATATATATATATATAAATATATATATATATATATATATATATATATATATATAGTATATATATATATATATATATATATATATATATATATATATAAATATAAAAATATATATATATATATATATAGGTCTTGTCTGGTCTTGCCTCGCCTAGTCTTATCTGTTTGTCTGGTCTCATCTATTCTGGTCCAGTCTTGTCTTGTCGCATTCTGTATTGTCTGGTATTATTTACTACAATATTTGTCTTGGTACATATAATATGTTAAACTAATGGCAGGTAAATTTTCTATACGAGTACAATTTGAAATTAAATTTTCGGGTGATTTGAAATTTTGGTGGGACATATGTGTACCCTTCAGGGCGAAAGGGTTGAAGTTTGAAAGTAATTCAAATCTGAATTAATATGAGCAATATGTGTCACCTTTAAATGCGCCTCAATGCGACCCTATTTCATTGATTCGTTGATCAAGCATTGCTGGCATAAAATACAAAAAGGGAACATCGTGACCACCGGGTATGAACCCAAATTTAATTTGGATATGAACCCCAAAACTGCGTTGTTTAGCGAGATTTTAAAGCGCCCGGATGTCCCCGCCTACAGTCTGCCGAAGGGAGGTTAACTTGGCGACGCCAAAAAAAACCAGTTTTGATATAGAGGTATTTTGGCCTCGTCAAACGAATTTATAATATTTATTGGGCGCAATTATTTAAGAACTTGCTTTTATCTTTCAATTTTATGAAGAAATCTAGCCTTGCATTTAAATGGCCCGGAGAAAAATGGTTAACCTCGTGTCGAGTTCATTTTCGAATTGCCCCCCATAACAATCCAATTGCCCCCCTGTGGGGCGTGGGCCCCACGTAGGGAAACACCGCTCTAACTGATTATAAATCCTATACCTAAGTTGGGTACGTTCTTCATTACCCGCTGACCCGTAGATTCTGTAGCCTTGGTACTCGAAGACATGTTTGTCCGTAAATCTGGTTTCCTGTACTGCTGACTGTATTATGTTGTGTCGTGTTACTGAATCTGTCAGATGTTACAGTTTACCCAATTTTAGCAGTGATTTAGCATTAAATGTTGCGAAGAATCTTTGGCGTCTTAGTCTGACTTTACGTCTGGTGATTTCAGGATGCTCCGACTCATCCTTACAGCATGTTGGTGCGGTCTCCCCAGAGTCCGCTAATGTCACGATAGGTGACGGTTGATTCGTTACCACCTAGGGTAGTGCAATCAGCGAAATTTTCTTCCATGCTCAGTTAAAGAATATTCTTCGTGGGAGAGAGTGCCGATCCATTGTCCAAGGTACTACCCAAGTTGTTAGATTGGGAGGCTTGTTATTCGGGGTTATCGGGGGCTTGTTATTTGTCTCCCCTAGACTGGACGCTTTCACTACGGCTAAGGAGCCCTGTTCACCCCAGTCTTGCCAGGTGCTGAGCTCTTGGCCATTGTTTGCCGAAGATGTTCAAGGGATCACATAATATTTTATTACTGAATCCAGATCTATTTTAGATTTTTTCTTTTAGTTCAAAATTTCTATTAGTAAAATGTCAAATTAATTAAACGTCAAATTTAGAAATTCTTTTCAAAATAGAAATAACCATTTACATTGTTTTTACACAATTTTTTACACCAATCCAATGTTAACTTATAAAGTCTATTCCATTTTTTGTTTTCTTATCTGGGCTTACCCATGTTCACTTTCTTTGAGGGGCTTTCTTGGAGAATGTATTCATTGCGTAGAGCCTGTGTTGTAGTAGGAAGTATAATAACATACTACCTCTTTCATTTCTTTGGCCTACAAGTATCGTGGGGGGTCTGGCTCACATCTTGCCTGGATCGTAGTTTGGCAGAAAAGTTTCCCATAAGAACAGTATAGTTCGTTTTTGTTCTTCTTATCGCTACCGAAAAGTGTTCGTAGAATTCCTCCAATTCTTGGTCTGTGCTGCTAGATGTGAGTGCATAGGCCATGATGATTTTGAAGTTATATCTCGAATTTAGTTCAAGTAGTAGAGAGATCACTCCGGAGCTTATACTCTCTATCTGTATTATTTTTGCGACGTGCCGATTGTGTATTATTAATCCTACTCCGCCATTGGAGGTTACCTGTTATATTATAAAAGAGGAGTTATAATATAACAGGTTGTTTGACTTGAGAATAAATTTGGATTATACTCTTCTTCTTACTTCTGTCAGTCCTATAATATCCCAGTGTATGTGTTCCAACTCTTCTTGTAGTTCAAATATTTAGTCATCCTTTGCTAAAGTTCTTGTGTTGTGTGTGATCAATTTCACTTTTCGTTTTATATGGTAGCCTAGCCCAGGGATTCTTCGCACCCTCTGCTCTTAGCCTAATCTGACCGCTAATCTTGGTCAGGGGTTTTTGAGCTGCCGGGTACTAACGGACGGTCTTCGTGTTGTATTCATTTATAAGGGGAATTTAGCCGTACTCCTACCACGCTGATCATTGCGGGGGTTGGTAGGGTTGAGAATTACATTTCGTTTATTCTCGATGGAATGGTTATACTGCCATGACTCAGTCGCCAGAGCCTCGTCAGTTATCTAGCAGCGGGTACCGCGTGCAGGTGAGGTTAACATTTGGGCAGGCCTTATTTACCAATGTAATTTGAAATTGAACGAGATCTGAGAGACCTTAAAATATAGAGGATGCACCAGAAAATTTAGCACTATCCATGGAAATAACGACGCCGTGAATCAGAGCGGCAATAAGATTCTACCACCTGCATGCTTACAGTTTGGATTCGTCATTAAAAATTCGTCATTTTGAAATATGATGGGCCTTCCCAAAACACAGAAAATACCTTCACATCCCACCTAGCAGGCTCTGCGATAATGGGGAAGTATATTCAAGAAGGTTTCGAAGGTGTCCCACTCTCTATTAAGGACGCTTACAGAGGGGAAAAATATGGTGTTCACGATTGAGAGATATACCGATGGCCCAGCGTTCCAAACACACGGATGGAAGGGTGCAAATCAAAAACACCGACAGATATTAACTCGCGCACCAGCTAGCACGGCTTTCAGCACCTTCAATGCGTCAACTGACAATATCATCAAGCAGAGGAAGTCTGCATATATCGCCTCTGCAATTCACCCTCTGGAAAATATCACATCCTCTCCTGCAAGGAAAGAGAACCGGACATTGTGTCAATTCGTAATGGACATTTCATGTTGATGTGTATTCCCAAATGCGTAGCAATGCCGTATCATAACAGACATATAACGACTATACATTGTTAAGATTTAGAATGGCTAGATGGTGGGTTCGATACGGCATTGCTACGAATTGGGGAACACTCATCAACATGAAATGTCCATTGCGAATTGACACAATGTCCGGTTCTTTCTTTGTGATATTTTCCAGCGGGTGAATTGCAGAGGCGACATATGCAGACTTCCGCTGATGTAGTATCTGCTCTTGAAAAAACGAATAAAGATTTCTAAATAAAAAAATTCTAAATAAAAAATTCGTCATTTGGATTCGTCATTCGTCATTTTGGATTCCTCATCTAATATTTATACATCTGCAAGCATCGGATTTAATCCATTTTTGTAAAGTAAACAACATAAGTAAACAAATAATACTGTTGTTAAATGTACACAATTAATGATACATTAATTTGGTTTAATTTCCAATTAAATGGATAATTTTTGACACCATGCATTTAGTCCTACTTTTTGTATCGGTACTTAATCATTGTAATAATTAGATTTGATTTGATTTTAGTAAATCGCAGGACAAGTTAAGGAAGACTGGACAGACAAGATAGGTTAATTAGCCTTGTTGATCTAGTCTTGTCTGTATAGTCTTGTTTCTAGTCTAATTTGTCTAGTCTATCATGTATAATATGTCTATATCATGTATAATATGTGTATAATATGTCTAGCTTATCTGACGAGTCAGTCTGTTATGTGTCTAGCCTTATCTATATAATCTTATCTGACGAGTCAGTCTATTATGTGTCTAGCCTTTTGTGTCTAGTCTTGTTTCTCGATTCTTGTTAATTTAGTCTTATCTATGTAGTTTTGTTTTACTAATCTTGTTCGTCTAGTCCTGTTTATCTAGTCTCTCTAGTTCTGTTTTTCTCATTCTTGTATGACTAGGACTGTATTCTTCGTTTAGCTTCGTCAATCTCTTGTTTGGAGTAGCTTAAATACAAAAATACATACCTATATCTATCTATATAACAATAACTCGTGTGTAGATAAATAAAATTAATAATAATAATAATAATTAATACTATAATTTAATAATTACAATAAAAATTAAATATTTAAATCACTATAAATATTACATTGTTTTAATATCTAAAAGCAATTTTATTTATGAACAAAATGTTTATAATAGGGAGAGAAACAGTTATTGTTTTTCATTAAATGATTTGTTTAAAGTAGAAGTAAAACTTATCAATATTCAATTAATTTCCCATGTCGCAGTAAATTCTAAAATTGAAACATTATCATTCTACCCATATATTTTTTCCTTTATCTGATTAATTCCGTCGAAACCATATTACTGTCCGTGCGCCCCTGTAATCAACTGGAAAACTAATGCTTAGCCGACACTTTCATTTCAAAATAGAGTCGGATAAACCGAAAACTTACATTAATTCCAATTAGAGAACTGAGTATTTCTGTATGTTGATAAGCTGAATTACTAAGTTGGTACTAATTTTATTCATGTATTTTAGAGAAAACATGGACGTGGACGAGTACAGGATTAGAGGTAAACTAATCTCCTCATTCTTTAATTAGATTTAATTTATTCAAGTATATTGTGATCATGTGTAGTGAAAGTTTGGAGAATTATAAATTTTGTATTTCGATTGAGATTTAGTAACGCGACATAGATTGTACATATTCCGTCCAGACTTTCCTTCAATAAAACCCACTAAAAACTAAATAAAGTCAGTTTAAATTTAAAGAGGATAAACGTTTATTCCGCGCGTCAAATAAGAATAAATCCAAACACCGATTTTATTGCCGCCCTATAAAATCGGAATCGAATTCGCGCCGTTTTTCCAATGTGTTCATATTGTTTCCGATTCAGGCAAGGAAATGGTCGATTACATCGCCGATTATTTATCAACAATCAGGGATCGGAGGGTCTTTCCCGACAAGAAACCCGGATTCATGCGAGACCAGATCCCGGACAGCGCTCCAGTCGAAGGCGAAAGTTGGCCCCAAATATTCAAGGACGTTGAAAGAGTTATCATGCCTGGCGTTACGCACTGGCAGAGTCCACACATGCACGCATATTTTCCTGCTCTGAATAGTTATCCATCGATGTTGGGCGACATGTTAGCAGATGCAATTAATTGCATTTGTTTCACTTGGGTACGTTTTTTAGAATTGGATAATTAGATTTCAAATGATAAGAAAAGATTTTGTTGTAAAAAATCGTTGCAATGCGAATAAGAGATAACGTTTATATATAACTGGCCATAAGACTAGATTAGATTATATAAGACATGGCAGGAGTAGATAAGCCTAGGAAAAGTAAAATGTACGAAATCTATTCTTGGTAATCCTAGAGTACACAAAAGAGTGGACAAAAATGAAGAGGACTAGGAAAAGCTTATGCAACACTAGAATAACAAATGTATAGACTTTGTACTTATATCACTTTGTACCTATAAGACTCGACAATTTTGGGGAAAATGATCAGGTTCGACAAGACTAGGCACCGCTAAACAACACCAGACATGTCTAGATAAAACTAAACCTAAACATCAGCAATCAGTATACCACACTAGACAAGACGGAACAAAATCAGACCAGACCAGGCAAAACCAGTAATGACCTGACAAGACCAAGCAAGACCAGACAGGACCAGACAAGTCTAGACAAGATAAGACAAGACCAGACAAGACTAGACAAGACAAGATCAGGCAAGACCACACAAGACTAGACAAGACCAGACAAGACGAGACATGACCAGACAAGAGCAGGCCAAACTAGAAAAAGACCAGACAAGATCAAACAAGACCTGACAAGACCACACAAAACGAGACAAGACCAGAAAAGACTAGAAAAGACAGGACAAGACCAGGTAGGAACAGATAAGATCAGGCAAGACCACACAAAACCAGACATGACCAGTCGACACCAGACAATTCCAGACAAAACCAGACAAGCTCAGACAAGACCAGACACGACCAGATAAGACCAGACAAATCCAGACAAAACCACACAAGGTCAGACAAGACCAGACACGACCAGACATGCGCAGACGAAACCAGACAGGACCATACAAGATCAGACTAGACTAGAAAAGACGAGAGGAGACTGGACAAGACCAGACAAGACCAAACAAATCCAGACCAGACCAGGCAAGACCAGACGGGACTAGACAAGACCATACAAAACTAAACAAGACTAGACAGGAACAGACAATGTCAGACAATATCAGACAAGACCAGACAAAACCAGACAAGACCAGACAAGACCAAACAAGACCAGGCAAGACCAGACAAGACCATACCAGACCAGACAAGGTCAGACAAGACCAGACAGGGCCTGAGAAAACCAGGCAAGACCAGACAAGACCAGACAAGGCCAGACAAGACCATACAAGACCAGACAAGACGAGACAAGACCAGACAAGACCAGATAAATCTGGCAAGAACAGGTGAAACCAGACAAGACCCGTCGACACCAGGCAAGTCTAGACAAAATCAGACAAGGCCAAACAAGACCAAGCCAGACTAGACAAGACCAGACAATACCAGACAAGAACATACAAGACCAGACAAGACTAGACAAGACGAGAGAAGACCAGACAAGACCAGAAAAAAGCAAACAAATCCAGACAAGGCCAGACAAGACCAAACAAGACCAGACAAGACCAGGCAAGTCCAGACAAGAGTAGACAAGTCCAGACAAGTTCAGACAAGACCAGACAAGACCAGGTAACACTAGACAAGAACAGACAAAAGCAGACAAGAGCAGGCGAGAGCGGACAAGACCAGATAAGACCAGACAAGAACAGACAAGACTAGACAAGACCAGACAAGACCACACAAGACCAGACAAGACCAGACAAGACCAGACAAGACCAGACAAGACCAGACAAGACCAGACAAGACCAGACATGACTAGACAAGACCAGACCAAACTAAACAAGACTAGACAGGACCAGACAAGATCAGACAACATCAAACAAGACCGGACAAAAACCTGACAAGGCCAGACACGACCAGAAAGGACCAGAGAAGACTAGACAAGACCAGACAAGACCAGACAAGGCCAGACAAGACCATACAAAACCACCCAAGACCAGACAAGACAAGGCAAGACCAGACAAGACTAGAGAAGACCAGACAAGACCAAGCAAGACCAGACAAGACCAGACAAGGCCAGACAAGACCAAGCAAGACCAGACAAGACCAGACAAGACCAGACAACACCAGACAAGACCAGACAAGACCAGACAATACCAGACAAGAACATACACGACCAGACAAGACTAGACAAGACGAGAGAAGACCAGACAAGACCAGAAAAAAGCAAACAAATCCAGACAAGGCCAGACAAGACCAAACAAGACCAGACAAGACCAGGCAAGAACAGACAAGTGTAGACAAGGACGAAGCCAGACAGACCGGACAAGACCAGACAAAGCCAGACAATAGCATACAAGTCCAGACAAGGGCATACAAGTCCAGACAAGAGTAGACAAGTCCAGACAAGTTCAGACAAGAACAGACAAGACCAGGTAACACTAGACAAGAACAGACAAAAGCAGACAAGAGCAGGCGAGAGCGGACAAGACCAGATAAGACCAGACAAGAACAGACAAGACTAGACAAGACCAGACAAGACCACACAAGACCAGACAAGACCAGACAAGACCAGACAAGACCAGACAAGACCAGACAAGACCAGACATGACTAGACAAGACCAGACCAAACTAAACAAGACTAGACAGGACCAGACAAGATCAGACAACATCAAACAAAACCGGACAAAAACCTGACAAGGCCAGACACGACCAGAAAGGACCAGAGAAGACTAGACAAGACCAGACAAGACCAGACAAGGCCAGACAAGACCATACAAAACCACACAAGACCAGACAAGACAAGGCAAGACCAGACAAGACTAGAGAAGACCAGACAAGACCAAGCAAGACCAGACAACACCAGACAAGACCAGACAAGACCAGACAAGACCAGACAAGACCAGACAAGACCAGACAAGACCAGACAAGACCAGACAAGACCAGACAAGACCAGATAACATTAGACAACACTAGACAAGAGTAGACAAGAGCGGACAAGACCAGACAAGAAGAGACAAGACTAGACAAGACAAGACAAGACCAGACAAAACCAGACAAGACCAGACAAAACTAAACAAGGCTATACAGGACCAAACAAGATCAGACAATGTCAAACAAGACCGGACAAGACCAGACAGACCCAGACAAGACCAGAAAAGATCAAACAAGACCAGACAAGACCACACAAGACGAGAAAGGACCAGAAAAGACGAGACAAGACAAGACAAGACCAGGCAGGAACAGATAAGATCAGGCAAGAGCAGACAGAACCAGATATGACCAGTCGACACCACAAAAGTCCAGACAAAACCAGACAAAGTCAGACAAGACCAGGCAAAACCAGACAAGACCAGACAAGTCCAGACGAAACCAGACAAGGTCACACAAGACCAGACACAACCAGACAAGCGCAGACAAAAATAGACAAGACCAGACAAGATCAGACTAGACTAGAAAAGACGAGAGAAGACTTGACAAGACCAAACAAGTCCAGACCAGACCAGGCAAGACCAGACGGGACTAGACAAGACCATACAAAATTAAACAAGACTAGACAGGACCAGACAAGATCAGACACTATCAGACAAAAACCTGACAAGGCCAGACAAGACCAAACAGGACCAGAGAAGACCAGACAAGAGCAGACAAGACCAGACAAGGCCAGACAAGACCAGACAAGACGAGACAAGACCAGACAAGACCAGACAAGACCAGACAAGACCAGATAAGACCAGACAAGACCAGACAAGACCAGACAAGACCAAGCAAGACCAGACAAGGCCAGGCAAGACCAGACAAATGTAGACAAGGATGAAACCAGACAGACCAGGCAAGACCGGACAAAGCCAGACAAGAGTAGACAAGACCAGACAGGATCAGACAAGACCAGTCAAGACCGGGAAAGACCAGACAAGATCAGACAAGAGCAGACAAGACCAGACAAGACCAGACAAGTCCAGACAGAACCAATCAAGATCAGACAAGACCAGGCAAGACCAGACAAGTGTATACAGAGACGAGACCAGACAGACCAGACAAAGCCAGACAAAAACCAAAACTTTAAACTACAACTCCAAGAAACCTGGAGAGACTGAACTGAATCAGAATGACCGACATTGTTAATTTTCTTGAAGAAATTTCTTCAGATTCATTCTTTTTAGGAATCAGTCTTTGAGAATAATGATAGAAGGAAGTTTAGCAATGAATGATATATATGATAGATAGAAAGTTCATTCTAAAATATTCTTTGAATCTTGGTAAAATGTTTCATATTTTGTTTCACATGAAACGGCCGATATTGCAATATCAACTTGTGTTTTTCTTAGTTAATGTATGTGACGATATCTTAGTTAATGTATGTTGACAGTGAAGTAATACAGTAACCAAAAGTGATTTAGCAAAATTAACAATGACATAGAGAAATGCCTAGGTTTAAATTTGATCGTAATATGAAATCAAGCAAGAATTGTACTTTTAATTGTTGTAAGAAAATATTAATAGAAATTAAATATTAACTAAAATAAATTTAAACAATTCAATAATTTTAAGGAAACAATGTATTGTAGGGTACAGTAATACTAGAGACTAAATAATCAAGAGAATTGATTTAAATCTAATAAATTGATTTAAATCTAAGAATCTAATTTATAAAAGTAAATAAAGAATATTGCTTTAATTTAAGATGTTTTTAATATTGTAGGCATCAAGTCCAGCAGGAACAGAATTAGAAACTATTGTGATGAACTGGCTGGGAAAAATGATTGGACTCCCCGACGATTTCCTACACACTAAAAAAGATTCGTTAGGCGGAGGAGCTATTCAAGTACCTACGAAAACTTGTTTCCACTTTATTTGTCTTTTTTATTTATAGACAACTGCAAGTGAAGCAACATTAGTTTGCTTGTTAGCTGGGCGAACGCAAGCAATCAAACAGTACCAAAAACTCTACCCAGATGTAGAAGATTCGGAAATCAGTGGAAGATTAGTGGGGTATTGTTCAGATCAAGCTCATTCCAGTGTGGAGAAAGCAGGAATAATTGGCTTAGTAAAAATAAGATACATCGAGTCCGACGAGAATCTGTCAATGCGTGGAGAGAAACTTGCCGAAGCAGTCAAGAAAGACCGTGAGATGGGATTGTTGCCGTTTTGGGTAAGAATTTATGTTTTATTTGCGGAGGGTATTAATTGCGCCCGATGGGAATTCCGTTGCGCAAAAGGATTAGAGTGTTTTAAGAAGATTGGTCCAATTAGTTATTAGTGGGGAAAGACAGATTTTCTCATTTTTATATTTATATCTCTATATACAAGACAAACATTTTCAGAGACAGTTCATTTGTTTTCCTGTTTATACCTAATCCATTATATTCTGGATTATTTTTAGTATGAATTTAATTCGGTAAAATTAATTCGGTTTAATACCCATCAAGATTCTCAAATTTCTGTTTAATAAAATCTGCGATTTATTATGACTTATGATAGGCACAATACGAAGACTAATTAATATTTTTTCCATTATTATCGTTATTTATTTCAAGACTAAATTCGTATTTGTCCATTTCTTATGTTAATCCAGCAAACAAAACTTAAGACCAAACAATACTCAAGCTTTGTGTATTAATTATAATTTTTATATCAATTCGTGTCCTCTTTTAACCTCGACTTCTATTGTATGTCTAGTTTGCTAGTATAGCCTGTAAAATCATGTTTCTCTAGTCCTGTATTGTTTGACTAATATTGTCTCGTTAATCCATTTCTGTCTAGTTTTGTTCTTCTAGTACAGTGTTTCCCAAACTTTCTATCCACCTATACCCCTTTCAAATATTTTTTAACACTACGTACCCCTTCGAAAATTTCTGAGATATACTATTAAAAAACAAAAACTGTACTCGTCTTTTCTAAGTAATAAAATAGTAATAAAATAAAATAGATAATAGTAAATAATCCAGATTGGGCTTTAAAAGATAAAAATATAGTTAATTACCTGCGAGTGTAATACAATCTTTAAATTAATTTTGCTTTTCATTTAACAAGTTGAAGTTCAAGAAAATTTCCATTCTCTGTATTTTCTTTAAGAGAAGCATGTCATCCGCCCATTATTGTATTGTTCTCACGACAACGATAAAATTGTTGATTCGTACTTCAAAATTTTGTTTAGAAGTTGTGTTTAATTAATTTGTGTTTTATTAATCATAAATGGATACAAGAATACAAGAAAGTGTTTTATTAACCATAAAGAGATCCAAGAATTATTGTTAGATGGTATCGTAATTGCGCAAAGATTACTTCCGCAGAAATCAATAGGTTTATACAAAAAAATGTAAGTTTTGTGATTGGAGATCAAAAAAGAACATGAGAGAAGTCAACATATTTACGGAGCCCACAAGTGAGTTATTTTACTAGTGAACTAAAATTTTTATTTAACTAGTGAATAAACCACTGTTTTATTGATCCATTTCCAAGGAATTAAACATGACTTTATAAAGCAAAATCGAATAAAAATTATTACAAATCTTATGAAAAAGTATTTTTTTATAAAAGTTATAAGTTAAAAGTTATTATGTGTTCTCTTTAAGACAGTTTCTGCTTGTCTTTATATACGTAAAAACAATATCCAATCATTTTATCGTGAGCACTTAGTAAAATAAACTATTGGTTACTTAAAAATGATGAAAGTAACAAAATCATTTAAAAACTGAATTTATCACAAGTTAGTTTTGATTTGTATTGTACTAATTAATTATTAAAGATAATGAAGATGAACTGTATGCAGATTCACAGTTAATGTATAGGATTCAGACACTTTATACAAGTAATGTTTAATGGACTATTTCTCATGTAATTTATATAGTGTTATCTTTCTTCTTATATCCTCTTTGGCACACACAAAAAATGAAAATTTTGAAACATCAATATACATCGTACCCCTTGCAAACCATTCGCGTACCCATTCGCAAACTTTGGGAAACACTGTTCTAGTATATTCCATGGCTTATAAGCATAATTTTGTCTGTTTAGTATAGTCTGTCTAGACAAGTTTTTATGCTATAGTCTGCTCAGTCTAGAGTCGTCTGTCTTGTTTGTCTAGACCAGGGGTCGGCAACTAGTTTTAAGTGAAGAGCCATTTTTATTAAAAAAAATTAACAAAAACTTACAGAATAGCCGCAGGAATGATAGTATAAAAAGTAATGCAGATCATCTCAATAGACCTTTTTACGGTTAGTTAAGCGCATGCGCTTCCACCTTGTTTCAAAAGCGGGAATATGAAAGTTTCGGGCACATTTTGTAATTTTCACTGTTTATACGTCAAAAAAGTGCCCGAAAACATGGCGGAAATTGACTATTAGCAAATTTTATATATTTACTGATATTCAATACATTTAAAAGACAAGCAATTTAATAAAAATGAGAAAAAACATTAGTGAGCTCTTTTGTGAGTGAATTGCACAGATATGTTTTTTAATTAAACAAAAAACTTTAATTAAAGTAATGAAGACTATAAGATATTTAATTTTAAAAATGAATTCGAAATAAAATGAAAAACAAAGAAAAATAATATCATAGGTTTTTTTTTTAACTAATAAAAAATAAATTATTATTATTTTATACAAAGTTAACACTATCCAAAAGTAAAATGTTTTAGAAAATTGTAAACACAAAACAATAGTTCACACAAACTTTTCTTGAGTGCTCACCGCATATTGGAACGGTATATTTTGAGCAGGCCATTCTAGATTGTCTGTGTTTTTTGAGTAATTGCAAATACTACAATATTTCTTTTTACGAGGTCCGCTACTGGCATTGCTTTCTGGAGACTGCTGGTCTTGTGCTCGTAGTTCCTCTTTGTTTGGCAAGACTAAATTGGAAGCTCCAGAGTTTTTATATTTGATTTTTTTACTTTCGATTTCCTCATTAGTATATTTTAATATTGTGTCAAATATGTCAGTACAAAAGAACGACTTGAACAATCCTATTGGTCTTGAAGCCTGAAGTGCATTTCCTTTGATTTTTGGTCGTACGGGGATTACATTACATTCTTTGCTAAGGTTTGTGAAATTCTTGAACGGATTGGTTTTGTGTGCCAGACCAGGTTATTTTTGCCAATCATTTTTGCACAATCCAACTTTAGCAATCTACTTCTGCCTCCTCATCTTCCACTGCATTGATCTTTTTTTTTACAGCTTTTTCCTTGTTTTCTTAGCTGTGGCAGTATTATTTTGAGAAGTTGATGGTTGGAAGTCAAAATCGTCTGAGGTATCAGGTTCATCTTGGTATCAGGTACTTTTTATCAGTTTCATAGGGTCATATACAATAGTCGCCTGTTACTTTTTATGAGTCTCAGAGACTCACATTTTATTCAGGTATTACTGTTTATAAGTCTCGCAGACTCGGTGGGTTTTAGTAAAACGGCTAATACTTGCCAAGCAATGGACATAGCGATCAACTACAGGGCGCTTCTCTTAGGCAACTAAATAGCTGAAGATGTCCTGGGTGGTGATGGGTGTAGTACTAGTAACATAAGTGGGGGAAGAAAAAAATGGCGGTATGAGTCTCGCAGACTCACAAAGAGTATTCCAGGGTTAAGTTGATTGTAAATTTCATGAAGGCTGTTCCATGTTTTAAATCTTGATTGATCATCCATTTCTGATTTTGAGAGATCATCGCTTACTGTCAATTGTTTGCTTATTTCCAAATTGTTTGGTTCTGTTTGCAATAATGTAAATTTTGAAGACCACATCTTCCGATTTTAAATCTAGTAACTGCAGTTCAAATTGAGTTCTACCAACCTTTTGGAGAGGAATTTTACAGAAAATTTATTTTATTTTATTCGTATCAATTTTTTTTTATCAAAGCTTCTGATTTTGAGGAAAATGTTAGGAATTCTTCAACAAAGTTAGGAATTCTTCATGGGTACCCTTATTGGGTATATCACACAACTCATCACACGTTAAAGAAAATACAGGAGAGGATTTTTAATCAGAAAACTGCTGAGATGTCACATTCCTTGTCCTTTTGAGTTAATCCTGAACTGTCTTTGCAGATAATCAAATTTGTAGAATCTTTACTTACTAATAAAGAGAATTGTAATTTCTTTCAATAAACTTAAATATATATTTTGGGCGGGTTGAAGAGCCACATAACTTAAATAAAAGAGCCGCATGCGGATCGCGAGCCGCGGGTTGGCGACCCCTGGTCTAGACTAACCTGTTTCGTCATCAATCTTATCCCCATCTGTCTAGTTTAAGTATATCTAAGTTTTAGTCTGTGTAACACTGTATATCTATTGTTTACTGTTTAGTCTTGTAAGTTGAGTCTAGTCTAGTGGTGTCTATGCAGTAGTTGACTTTCTAATATTGTTTGTCTAAACTGATCTGTATAGTATTTTCTTAGTCTTATATTGTCGGTTTGGTCTAATTTATCTTATCTCGTCTCTCTAATGCAGAGGATGGAAAACTTTTTCGGGAATCGTCTCTTTCAGGAAGGCCATCATTTTAAGTTATAAAATGAGAGCCTACTTGCAAAAAGATGTAAGTCCAGAGCATGCACGACACGGGAGAGACAAAAAACTAATTTTGACTGAGTGGCTAAATTGCACACTTTTTTCAATGGTTTTTAGACAAGATTTACTTAAATAACTTTATGGCTAATTAGGCATTAATAAGACTAAAATTCACAATTTTCGACTTTGTCTTTTAATCGAGGAAGTTAAACTAGTGCGGGGTAATGAAATGAACACAGAGATACCAAAACCTCAATTTCTCAGAAAATCACACTTAACATTTTTTTCTCTTTGCAAGTAGACCATTTTCTTTCAAAATGTGAGTTATGTTGCTTAGCGTTTCTATCTAAACCTATCCTAACAACGTTTATATTTTTCCTTTTAAAGTTCAATTTCATCTACCGAAACTTCTCAAGTGCGAAGATGGAGTAACTTCGAAAGTGAAGGAATAAACAGATAGCGAATGATCTATCTGGTCTATTCATTCTTATCATGTATCGTCATGTCAGTGTAGACCAATCCTTTTGGTTTATTTTTGTCTCATGTTTATAGAATTTATATTCTTTTTCTTATTGCCATTTTTTTGTTCTCCAAAACCTTGCCCCTCTTCTCTGTCTTTTTTTTATGACCTTTAAATGGCGTATTTACATCTTAAATAAATACATTACATTACGAATCATATATTACAAATTATCCAATCAGGTTCTTCCTTATTACCTGCTTGCCCTTTCCACCTTTTCACTTTCTTTAACAATTCCAATCCCTTTCCATTTTCGTTCAAACACCCTTTACATTTTTGTCCTACCCTTTTCTATTGTTCCTTCCAATCATTCCTTGCACATTCTTCCATCCAATATTTCTATCTACCCTCTCCTGTACCACATGCTCTACATTTTCTACATTCTTCACCCATTAAATATCTCCTTCCATGCTCTTCACTACCATACCTAAACCTTGCTAGTATGACATGTGCGTCTGGCTCTTTACTTAAGTTTAAATTGGTTGGTAAACGACCATGCACTTGAATCATTGCGTATTATTTAAAAAACTTACTATTCGCAATTTTGCTCTGGCATTCCTATAATTCATCCTCTACTAATTGTTCTCCTATTATTTGATCTCACTTTGCAGCTTCCCTCTTGTTTAGTTTTTATAGTCTCTCGCCAGATATCTCTCCTCTTCATTCCCTTTCTTCTCTCTTTCACTCTCCTGATTGGCTATTCGAAACTACTCTTTTATTATTATTTCATCCCTCATTTCACTCACTTTGCATTCATACTTTGCCACTTTTTTAAAGCTACAACGGCCACTTCCTAGGCATTCACCTCTTGAAGGAGGATTATGTGACCTGACTTCGACTTGTCCATCATCAGGATTTCAATGAATATAAAATCCTGTCTCACTCCAGATGAATCTATCTTGTCTCATTCCATATACGATCTGCAGCTACCCATGCTTTTTTGACACATAAATCACACGCTCACTTTTACTGCGCCCAGTTCAAAACACATACCCTAAATATTTAAACCTTTGGACCTCCTCAAGATCTTTGCCTAGCTATGCAAAACACTCTTTCCTATATTTACCCCCATTGACCACATCTAGTCTTCCCTAGAATACATTTAGTTCTCTTCTCTCCCAATTTTGTTCTTTCCTCGTCTACAAATTATGTTAATCGCTTTTCGTATTTAACCTCTCTTCTTTACAGAAGCAACGGTACCCTCTCGCCACTTACTGAAAACCTCCCTGAACTTTTGTTTCTCCCTCATGTATTCTTTGTCGGCCCATGTTCTTCTCGGTGTTTCTGCTGTGATTTCCTTCTTCATCTTACCTACCTCCATCTTCTCTATAATCTTGTCATTGTCATTTAATTTCTTCCAGTTTTGTTGCTTCCATCCTAGAAGTATACCTCTCAGTAGTTTCATTATCCCATCTGGCAACATATTTTTACCCTTTTTTCACAGAGGAGAGGAAATGCTTTTACGTACCCTCATCTATGGTTTCAAATTGGGGTGTGTGGGGCTCAAACAAAACTCAAAAGCTCAAACAAAACCAGCTCTCTAAGGCAGTCATACCCACTAAAACCATCTTCTCTTTATTGTATTCTCTCCTGTAGTGTTCCCGCCTTTCAGCCTTACAGGTCCTATACAGGTCCTATTACAGTCCTACAGGTTTGGTCTTAATATCCTTTTCTTAGGTGTCGCCTCTTTCTCTGCTCTGTTCTTCTAGTTCATCTTTTGCCTTTTTTCGCGTCACACACATTTTTTCCCTGGACAATATTATTGTTTTTGGCTTCAAGCTTTCTGCCAATGACATGTGTTCTAAATGGATTCTCCCTCTTTTTTCTCCCTCCTTCTCTGTCTAGATTTGTTTTGTTTCTCTTGTCGGTGTAGCCTTGTCTACCTAGATTTGCCTATCTAGTTTTGTCTGATTTTGTCTGCCTCTAGTATTGTCTGTATAAACTTGTCTGGTTTTGTTTTCTATAATCGTCTGTCTTGACTATAATAAGTTTCAGTATTTTCGTCAATTTATTCCTGTATTTTAATCTTGTCTTACTAGCTTTGGTTGTCTGCTCTTTCATCTCTTGCTTAATCTATCTAGTTCTTTCAGCATAAACTAGTCTCTCTAGTTTTGTATTATTTAGTATTTATTTCTGTCTAGTTTTGTACTATTTTCACTCCTGACTATCTAGATTAGTTTCTCCAGTCTTATCTGTCTAGTCTTATCAAGTTTGATATTTTCTGTCTGCTCCTGTGTCTGGTATTATCTATTTTGTCTTGCCTTTCTAAACTTGTTAGTCCTGTCTTGTCTTGCCTTGTCAACTACTGTTGTTAGTCTAGTCTAGGCCATCTGCCTGATACTGTTTGTCCAGCATTAATTGTCTCGTCTAGATTAGACTATTCTAATCTTTTCTGACTGATTTGCCTTTCTTTAATTTTATTTCTAGTATTTGTTGGTTATATTTTTTCATTGTTATTAATATTTGGCTGACATGTTAATATTCATATGAACAGTCTTGCCTCTCTTGTCATTTTTAATTTATTTGTGTATGTTTATCTTTCTACCCTTTTACGCTTAGTCGTGTAGGTACAGCCTTTCCTGTCTATTGTACATTTGATTAATTTTCATCTTAATCATTCTTAATGAGCTAGATTCTTAATGAATTTTAATCAGCATTAACTGTTTATTTTTAGTTGTATGTATCACTTATATTGTCTAGTAAATTTGTATTTGTTTATTATCGAATTTTATTTTATTTTTTACTTAATTTTCACTTTTAAATTTATTTCATTTTAAAATGAAGATTTATGGTGTTAATAACAGTTTAGGGCGAAATTACACTTGCGCGTAATGTGGAAATAATTTTTAATACAATTATATTTCGATATATAAGTCAAAAGTACCAAAAAGGTCGGATTAAAATTGTTGACAAAATGGATAAATTGAAATAGTTCGAGATTAAAATTTACATAAACGAATGTGTTATTGTCTCATTTAATCATCTTTTATTCAATATTTGAAACAAATTATTTGAAACAAATTTAGATTTATATAAACAAAACTCTAATTAATGTAGGCTAGTTTGATTACCTGAATTGGTATTTTAAGTTTTTTACTCAAGATTCTCTGTTATTTAGGATGTAATGGTTTTTTCAATAAAAACATAACAATTTTGTATTTAAATAAAACACAGAATAATTGAGATATCGGGTTGAAATGTATTCCAGGTGTAGTACACATGTTACAATTATGTAGGGAATTCGATCATGTTTAATGTCGTTCATATGACCACCACGAGCGATCGATTCTTTGGATCAAATTTTCAATCACCCTTTTACACATATAAGCCGGAATGTTTGGCAATTTCGCGTTCGATATTGCACCTGAGCTCTTCTAACGTTGTTGGATTGTTGGCATAAACCTTAGACTTAAGGTAACCCCAAAACAAAAAATCCAACGGCGTCAAATCGCATGAGCGAGGTGGACTATTTCTCGATATTAAACGATTATCACATTTTTATATGAATAAATCAATTGTTTGACCAGTTATGTGACTTGTGGCACCATCTTATTGGAACCACATATCACTGATATAAAGTCCATCCAATTCTATCCAAAAATAATTTTTCAACATGGCACGAACTCCATTGACCATAACATGGCGATTATTTTCATCGACAACAAAAAACGGCCCTATCACGCCTCCTGCATGAAATACACACCGCACGCACACTTTTTGTGGATGCAATGTAGTCTCATGAAGCACATGTGGGTTTGTTGCTGTACGATAAAGTATATTCTGCTTATTGATAAAGCCATTTAGCCTAAAAGGAACTTCGTCGCTAAAGATAATTTTTTGATGAAATTAGATATTCTCTAACTTTTGCCGAAAAAAATCGCATGAGTCTCGTCACTTTAAATGATCCAGAGGTTTCAGTTCTTGGGTTAATTTGGAGATCTTTCCTCAAATTTCGCCATAATGTGGGAAATTCCCAATTCTTGTGAACGGCGCGGAATCGACTTGTTTGGTTCATTTTGAACTGAAGCTCTTCAGCTTCAATATTTTGAGTATTTCGACCGCTACATTGTCTCACTGGCACAGTTGTCTCACTCAGCATTCAATAGTGAATATGTTGAATCAAATTTATTCAACGTCGCACGCACAGCTTGTCTGGTCGGACGATTATTGCGACCATAAATTGAAGCGCTCTTAAAGTTGCGACTACCAACTCGGTAGTAAGTTTTAAGGATTTCCAAACAGACACGGATTTCCAGACAACCTGCCTGTGGTTCACCCTATATGCTTGTATACGTAACTAATAGTCAACAACCTGGTGCTGCTACACAGCGGATTATAACAAGAAGAACTTAAAACTAAAACTGACACAAAACATTGCATAAACCAATGGTCAGAGGAAACCGCAATACTAAAAGGCTTCGGGGCCAACCGACGAAAGGTGTCGGACCGAATCTTAGAATTTGTCATCTAAACATCGAAGGTATATCTAGGCAAAAAAGTGCTTACCTTTCGAAACTTGCAAGCGACCAAAGAATAGATGTTATTGCAAAACAGGAGACATATACAAGAGACGCGGAAGATCTCAATAGAAGAGGACAAACCCTGGTATTATCTAGTAGCATCGATAAATAACCGCGTACATTTCATTGCAATAAAAAAATACGTGCATATCAACGTACGCTAAGGCTGACATAGATAACATAGACATAGAACAAGTATCCGACGTTGACAACATATCAACAATAACAATTAGTATTAATGGAATATATGTAACTAACGTGTATAAGCCTCCAAACGGTACTTGGCCAAGTCCTCCAATCCCAGTATGGCGATCCCCACTGCGTACGTTGGAGACTTCAACAGCCATTATGAATTAGCTGATTTATTAGCTGATTAGCTGAAATAGCTGATTGGATAGCTGCAAATGATTTGAGACTAATCTATTGTGCAAAGGACTGAGGTACTTTCCACTCAGCTAGGTGGCAAAGGCAATACTCTCCAGATCTGTGTGTTATATCCGGTGTCTCAAGCTCCGGTTCTGATATAGCTGAACGAACTGTTTTGGAAAATTTCCCCCATAGCCAACATTGGCCAGTTGTGATAGAATATGGATTGAAAAAACCTGTCATCAGATCGGTCCAAAAGCATCGCTGGAATTTCACAAAAGCGAACTGGTAGAGCTATGCAAAAGACCTATTACATTGTTTGATTACATTGTTCAACTTATACCGGAAACTTCCGACATGTATGATAGATTCGCCAAAGCTGTTGTTTTAGTTGCTCGCATAGGCATCCCATGAGGTTACCAGAGCGAATACATTCCTGGTTGGTCAAGGAATTGCGACGAACTCTACTCCAACTATAAAAGTGACCCGAAGATTGAAACGGCTGATGCACATTTCAGCGAATTAAACAGTAATCGAAAGAGGAACTGGGAGAAGAAAACCGCTGCAATGGACTTTACGCATTCTAGTAGGAAGGCGTGGGCATTAATAAGGTAACTTGGCTCAGCACCTACCTCTAGGAAACCCACTACTCCTCTATCCTCCGATGAAATTGCCAAAAGGCTACTGCTAATCTCAAAAGTATCTGTTGGCAGACGTCAAATGAAAGAAGTCAAGAAGAAATTGCGTGCCCTCAAATCAGAAATACGACCGATTGAGTCCTATTCATCTAACTTCACATAAAGCGAACTATTGGACGCACTTGGCTACCTAAAGCTAAATAAAGGTGCCAGCACTGATCAAATCTACCCAGAGTTCTGAAAGAATCAAGGTGAAACTACTAAAATATTGCTATTTTTCTTGTATAATAACATCATGCACACAGGGATTATCCTAAGACTCTAAAAATGGCAACAGTGGTGCCATGTAAAGCAGAAGTGACGATATTCCACCTAAATAACAGCATGGCTGACTTTACGATTAACGTGGAGTTTGAGGGGCAGACACTCATCAACTACCGAAGGCCCAAATATTTAGGTGTTACGCTCGGCTGCAAACTTACTTACAGAAAACACCTGAAGAATACAGCGGCAAAGTTACGAACCAGAAACATTATCATCCATAAG
Organism: Phosphuga atrata; assembly: GCA_944588485.1. Classification (NCBI taxonomy): domain Eukaryota; kingdom Metazoa; phylum Arthropoda; class Insecta; order Coleoptera; family Silphidae; genus Phosphuga; species Phosphuga atrata. Next base: position 19,791,520 of record OX155892.1, read on the forward strand.
CCGACTGGGTCCGAATGGGGCTCTATTGCCAAAATGCTGCGATTCGCCTCATTGGGACTTGTATACTCCTCTGCAGATTTACCTGTCTGTCGCAGTGCACACACTCGTAAGGTCGATGTTCACCTAAACTGTACCATGAGACACATTACCAGCACCCTAAAACTACACCGACAGAATAGCTCCCTGTTCTATTCAACATTGCAACGCCAGAGCTAAGGAGACGTGCTGTCACGCTAAGGGAATACAAAAAGGCCATGGGAAACAAATCCCTCGTAAATCGCATTCTACAGGAGGAAAACATACCTGACAGGTTAAGGTCAAGAAATCCATTCTGGATAGAAGCAAGAGAACTACTTGACGGTAATTTATGCCACGATACGACGTGGAGGCGCAATAGGGATAGTGCACATAACAACCGACTGATATCCGACCCGACTGCCAAGCCGAGCGGCTTCATGTTGAAACGAAGCGAATGGAGAATCATTAACCGAATTCGAACCGGGGTAGGCAGATGTGCCCAACTGATGCACCGCTGGGGTACACGATCCGACCCAATATATTTATGATTGTGGAGCGGCTAAACAATCAATAGGTCACATCATATATGAATGTCCACTACGACAGTTCACCGGCGGCCTTGGCCAATTATCGGAATTGATTGCAGAAGCAATATGTTGGCTGATAAATTTGGACATAGATTTCTGACGGTGATAAATGTAATATATTAGCTAGTAAGTTTAAAGGAATGATTATACCCGCCTTATGATATGTACGTGCCATTCGATAATAATAATCGTATTTAAAGTTGATAACCCCAATTCGCATAAGCAAATGGTAAGAAAATTGCAATAGAACACTTTGCACGCAGTGGATATTGAATTTTTATATGCTGCTAAAAATGCGCTAGCTCTGTTTCAGAAAATTTTAGTTTTAATGTACGATCAGTACGCTCCATGCATTCTTCCTGCTCGTTTATCGGTAGGGGTTCAATGGAAATGCTATCTTAGAATGGGTCACACTTAGGAAAATAGGAGTTCAGTTTGTCTCCTAATAATTCCAGCTATCAAAGCCCTTTTTTTCTGAATCGGCAACCATAGCAGTGGTGTACATCTCATTACTACCATTGATAGCGTGGTTGATCCATAACTCCACTAACTTAGCACCACAACTTTCAATCTTGTCCGATGACGTTAAAATATTGGAATTTCTGCCTTGCTGTTTTTTGTTGAGCTCATTTAAATTGGTGAATAAAGACATTCTTCTCTTTTAAACAGAGAAACATAATCTGATCCTTTTTATCTCGTAAATATCTCCAGAAAGCACTTTTCCGCGAGAAAGCCATGTTACTTTTGAACAGAAACAGAAGTGTCTGATGAAATGCTCCCATTTCCTCACACGCTGCATTATACAGACGAAAGTTTAGCGGTCGCGAATTGATGTAATTGACAATTTTCACAAATTCTTGTAGGACAGACAATAATTCATTAGGCAAATTACTTCGACATCTGTGCATTCCTGTGTACAAAACAATGTATATTTTTAACATTAGGGTTTTGGAACGAAGTTCCTTTAGGGAGGTCTGGGTATTAGTGATTCGGCAGAAAACGTTATACGCCGCGTTACGTTAATCGCCGTGTTACGCCGTGACTACGGCAAGTACCACATCTGTACCGTATCTCTCCACTGTTGGGGTTGGCCTTTATTGTCCATAAGATCATTTTAAAATCTATCAGGGAAGTCATTCCAGTCCAGTCACGCCAGCTAACAACCGACTGATCACCATACACGTTCAGTGCGCTAACAAAAAATACACACTGATCAACGCACACGACTTCACTAACCAGAGCAACAAAGAAAGACCCTCAGTCTACCGATAAATTCTGGTCAACCCTCAAGAAAGTATTATCCAAAATCCCCTAAGATTACATCACACTTCTCCTGGGCGATTTCAATGCAGAGAAAAAATGCACAGGAAAACATTAGGAACTTATCCCGCACAACAAAAATGGGGCACATAGAACTTTGCCAGCAGCACAAAACACACCAGAAAACAGAAAACCTGGTGTTCACCTGTCCAGCAGTTAGGCGACTTCCAAATTTACCATGTGGCAATCTCATACCCAGTACAGAGAGAGATCCATGGCGTAAAGGTACGCAGGGTAGCCAACATTGACTCTGACCACAACCTTATACGCGTCAAAGTCAAGTTCACCCCCAAGAGAACTTTCTGTAATACAACTCTACTGAAACTCGACACGAAAATGATCGCTGACCAGAGTCAGGCTGGACCAGAGTCTGGAGTCACTCCAGAGAGTGAAAGAAGCTTGGGAAAAAGAGCATACAAATGACTGGCACAATTTCCGCCGAAAACTCACAGAAAAGGCACAAGCCCTCATTCCTCGGAAGAAGAACACCAAGTACCCATGGTGGAACACTAATATTGAGTATGCACTCGTCACCAGGAATTTGGCTTACCAGAAATACAACAGTACCAAGTCCCGAGAAAATTTATAGGTGTTCAATGAAACACGAAAGACAACAGCAAAAATTATCAGACAATCCAAGAGGAAATATCTGATGGAACGGCTGGACTCTATTGAGGACAACAACAACAACGCAAGAGACTTCTACAGGACGTTTTCAGCGTAAATCCGAGGATATACACCACCAAACCTCTGCTTCAGAAAAAGTTATAGAAAATTAGCATTGACGAATAAGGAGAACTGCAAGGTGCTGGCAGAATACTTCTCAAAATTTCTCAACTGTCCAGAACCCACAGAAAGATTCCCAGACAAAGAACCTAGAGATAGGGTCACAGACTCACCATCCCCGACACAAGAGGAATTTCACAGGCACATCCTCAGACTCAAGAACAACAGGACATCTGCCGAAGGCATATTCGCCGAACTACTGACGAACCTCGGACCGAACTTACTCGAAGAACTTACACAGATCATCTCAGACATATGAACATTTGAAAAGTTACCAGACGACTGGAAATGTGCACTGATCTACCCTCTGCACAAGAAAGGCGACCCAACAGATGTACACAATTATAGGGGCATCTTACTAGTACAAGTCACATACAAGATATTCTCAGCGTGCATGTTCCAAAGGACACAGGACCAGCTGGAGCTTAAGATCGGCGAATACCAGGCAGGATTCCGCTCTGGTCGCTCCTGTGCAGAACAAATCTTCAGTCTGAAAACTGCGCTGAAAATCAAAGCCCTCAGGAACACTCCAGTTTCCTAAAGGAACTTCGTTCCAAAATGCGCGAGGAACTTCGCTCTTGACGGAGGTCCCCTGACCGCATACATTTTTTTTCAAGAGGTTCTGGTTACAAATTCCTTATTTTTTCCTGTCATAACTGCTGCTCCGTGTGTGCAAATCCTTATGCAGCTGTGCCATTCCAAATTTCTCACTGAAGTACTGGTCTGTTGCTGCTCACTAAAGTACTGGTCGGTAACTTTGAATATTTCTTCTGAAGTGGTATAATCAGGTAGTGGCAGACAAAATAAAAAGTCCTTTTTTATTACATATTCGTCAGTGTACCTCACATTTGATATGAGATGCGCATGACCACTGATATCAGTAGCCTCGTCGACATGTAGTGCGAAAAACTCAGCTAAGCCATAATTTTTGAATTAACGTTGACTGAATGTCGCTAGACATATCAATAATTCCACGTCTTCTTCTTCTTATTAGCCTTCATACTTCCATTGTTGGATATAGGCCTCTTTCAATTTTTTCCATGCTTCTTTGTCATTTGCTGTTCTCATCCACTGTTTTCCTGCTATCGTCTTTATGTCATCTATCCATCTTGTTTGGGGTCTTCCCGTGCTCCTTTTTGTTTCCCGGGGTCTCCAGAAGGTAATCTTCTGGCTCCATTCTTCTGTATTCTTTCTGGCCACGTGTCCTGCCCATTGCCATTTGAGATCCGCTGTTCTCTCCATCACATCTATTATTTTTGTTTTTGTCCTGATATCTGTGTTGCGCATTTTGTCTCTTAGAGTAATTCCCAGCATCGCACGTTCCATTGCTTTTTGAGTCACTCTAAGTTTTGCTGCTGATTTTTTAGTAATAGCCATCGTTTTCAGGCCATAGGTGGCAACGAGGAGGACGCAGCTGTTGTAAATACGTTTTAGGTAAATTGAGACGTCTTGGCTTTTTTATATACTGAGCTTTCCAAAGGCGGCCCATGTCAGTTGGATTCTGCGTTTGATTTCGGCAGTTTGATTTTCTTTGCCAATTTTAATTGTATGCCCCAGATATGTATATTGCTCTACTTTTTCTGTTATGGTGTTATCAATCGACATTTCCTGAGGGCTACTAGTTATAATTTTTGTTTTGTTTAGATTTATTTTTAAACCTATTTGCTTGGACAGGTTGTTTAGTTCTTCTACCATTGTTTTTATTCTTCGATATTAGTGCTTATTAGAATTATGTCGTCCGCGAATCTTAAGTGACTTAAATATGTCCCGTCGATCTTCATGCTTTTCTCGTCCCAGTTTAGTTGTTTGAAAACCTTTTCTATAGCTGCGGTGAATAATTTGGGGGAGATCGGGTCCCCTTGCCGTACCCCTTTGCTGAGATTTATTTTCCCCGTGTGTAGGTCGTCGTTTATTTTTACGTGAAAGGTGGCCTCTTTGTAAATGTCCTCCATTACAGCGGTATATCTCGAGTCTATTCTTGCGTCGTTCATTGCCGACAGGAAAGCCAAAGTCTCAACACTGTCGAACGCTTTGTGGTAGTCTATGAACGCTATATTTATTGGGATATTGTATTCTGTTGTCTTTTCGATAAGTGTTCGGATTGTTTGTAGGTGGTCTGCTGTGCCGAAACCTTTCCGAAAGCCCGCCTGTTCCACTGGTTGGTAGAAATCTAGTTTCTTTGTGAGTCGGTTTGTGATAATCCGCATCATAAGCTTATATAGGTGTGATAACATGCTTATTGGACGGTAGTTTTCTAAGTTTGTGGTGTCACCTTTTTTGTGCAGGATGATGACCTCTGCGTTCTTCCATTTTTTTGGTATTTTCCCCTCGATCAAACATTTGTTTGTTAGTATCCGCAGAGCTTCCAGTAGTGTTCCGCTTCCCGCTTTTAGCATTTCTGCTGTTATCTGGTCCTCTCCTGGGGTCTTCCGGTTCTTCATTTGTTGTAACGCATATGTAATTTCAACTGTCGTTATTTCCGACAGTTTTTCCGATCCTACATTTGTAATAGTTTTTGAGGATGTCGTTGGGTTCGGTATGGATGATGTGTATAGGCTGGCGTAGAATCTTTGGACTTCTGCGACGATGTCTGTTTTGTTGGTAATGATATTGCCATGGCGGTCTTTTAGTCTAACAATATCTTGTTCTCCATTTGAAAGCTTTGATTTGAGTACTCTCATGTTTTTGTTCGCCTCTATGGTTTCGATGATTTGTTGGGTTTTATAAGCTCTGATATCTGTGCGTATTTTCTTTTTTACTTTTTTGTTTATGGTGTTGTAATTGGGTGAGTCCCGGCAGGTTTCTCTTTTCTTCTTTATTAGCTGTTTTGTTTCCACTGATAGGCTGGTTTCTTTATCGTTTTTTATCTTGCTACAGATCTTCCTTGTGGCTGATTGATTTTCCTCTGTTATGCTTGTTGCAATATCATCTATAGTCATTTCTTGTAGATTTTCTGATCGTTTCATTTTCTTTTTTATTTCGTTTTCGTATTCATTTTTGTTGAGGGTCAGGAATTCGGCTGTTGGAAATTTCTTTTTGTGTACCAACTTCTTTCTTTCAATTTTTGTATTTATGAGGATCTTTGCCCGGACCAATCTGTGGTCGCTTCCTGTACTAAATCTGTTTAATACTGAGATATCTTTGCATATGTTTTTATTGTTAGAAAGTATGAAATCTATTTCATTTTTTGTCCGGCCATCTGCGCTCTTCCAGGTCCATCTTTTTTGATTTTGTTTTTTTAAAGAAAGTGTTTAGACAAAATAGTTTTTCGGTGTTGAGGTAGTTAATGTTTCTCCTCTTTCATTCCTTGTCCCCAGGCCGAAGTTTCCTACGTATTCGGTATCCTGTGACTGTCTTTTGCCTATTTTGGCATTAAAATCTCCGGTAATAACTGTGTAGTACGTTTTTACCATATTCTTGGCGCTGGTTATATCTTCGTATAGCTGTTCAATAGATTCGTCATCTGCGCTGCTAGTTAGTGCATAGCAGTGTATCACCTGGACTTGATATTTGTTATTTAACTTTAGTACGAGATATATAACTCTTTCTGATATTGCGTGGTACTTGACCACTTGATGTTTTATTTTGCGGTTCACGATAAAAGCTACACCCTCAATTCCCTGGTTTGTTTCTGAGTTATTCTCATATAGGATGTGTCCCGATTTTAGTGTGGTCCTCTTCTCTCCTTTGAGTCTTGTCTCGCATATTCCTATGATGTCCCATTTTATAGCTTCAAGTTCTTCTTCGAGTTCTTCCAGGTGGTTTTCCGTTCTCATAGTCCGTATGTTGTATGTGGCTATGTAGATTTTGTGTGTGTATTTTGGTTTATGTTGTGTAAAGATCGTCGATTTATTGCCTCCCCCAGAATCCGTGAGGCTGTCCGATTTTCTGTCGGAGTGGGATTCCGAATTTTGTGTTCTACCCGCCTGGGGTATTTTTGATTTGTATTTCGACAATTCATATGGTACTTTGAAAGGTTTTGGCTGTTAAAACGTCGCGCTTGCCCTGCGTGTTGACGAGTTTTGGACTTCGGCCGATCCTCAGGATGCAGACGCCGTTTGCAGCCGTCCCTCTGGGTTCCGACGCTGCGTGTTCGCCATATCTGGCTACCCTCACTTAGTTTGGCCTGTAGGTCAATACAGTTTACCGGGGTCTGGCAGCTTGGACCCATAAGTGAGAGCTGGGTACCCTGTGAGGACCAGTTATCGTTAGCCATCTCCTGTCTTTAAGATTTGATGTGACCACTATTGATAAAGGGTGCTACCTCTACAGCGTGACCCCATTACCCCCACCTTAATTCCACGTGAGATATACGATTTATTCAATTTCGCTAATTACAATCTTGACAACTGCTTTGTAGACAGGTAACATTGAAGTTTCAGCGAGAGAATGAGGCTTCTGAGATTTAACAAGTATATTAGCGGTCACGTAGCTTGCTCTGACTTTCTCTGATATTTTGAAAAACGAACTCATGAAGGTTACTTATTGCTTAGACTGTTCTTTCAAACGTTGAAAATAGGCTTTGTCGTTTCGAGCAACCGATGGGTTTGGCTGCCCCACGCCTCGCGCAACGAGCGTTTCGCTCGCATAACCATGTGCCAAGTTCAATCATGTTCAAATGTTTAATCATGCTTTTAATCAAGTTTAAAATGTTAAGTTTGGTAAAGATATACACCTATTATCTTCACCAAACGACATTTTCAGCAACTTTTGACTACGGAACACCAATGTGCCGCGGTACACGCGTTCCGGAACACTGATCTATTCATCCAATTTTTCAGTTTTAATCAGAATATCTAAACTTTTCTATTTGTAGGTATGTAATACGTTGGGTACAACAGGTTCTTGCGCCTTTGACAATCTTGAGGAAGTTGGTGCAGTTTGCCGAGAAGCAGATCTGTGGCTCCACGTTGATGCAGCTTATGCTGGAAGTGCTTTTATATGTCCAGAATACCGAATTTGGCTAAAGGGAATCGACAAGGCTGACTCAATTGCGTTCAATCCATCTAAATGGTTAATGGTACATTTTGATTGCACTGCCATGTGGTAAGAAAACTAGATATTTTTTATCAATTTTTAATTTTGAGAAAAATCATTGTTTTTAGGGTAAAAAATTGCAATGCTCTCCATCGGACTTTCAACGTTGATCCTTTATATCTGCAACATGAAAATTCTGGCCTAGCTATTGATTATATGGTAAATAATTTTAACGTATGTTGTTTTTTTTTTCATTTTTAAATTGTAATTTTAGCATTGGCAAATTCCTTTAAGTAAAAGATTTCGTGCTCTGAAACTCTGGTTTGTTATAAGAAATTATGGTATTACAGGACTCCAAAAACACATTAGAGAAGTATACTAAAATAAATAATGTTTAACACATTTAAGCTAATATTAAATAAATATTTATTAGGGTGTTAGGTATGCCCAAAAATTTGAAGCTTTGGTACTCGGGGATTCTCGTTTCGAAATTCCGGCGTCTCGTCATCTAGGAATGGTAGTTTTTCGTTTAAAGGGAGAAAACAATTTGACTGAAAAGTTATTGAAACGGCTGAATTCCCGCGGAAATTTGCATTGCGTTCCGGCGGCTTTAAAAAATAAATATGTTATCAGATTCACGGTTACATCCCAATATACGACCAACGAAGACATAGTAAACGATTGGAAGGAAATTAAAACTGTGGCGACGGAAATTTTAAAAGAGGAAGATGATATGATTATGCCAACAAGAGTGAAAGTACCTTTAAAAGGTAAAAAATATTTGATTGTGTGTAATTTACTGCTGAAACAAAATTTTCGTTTATTCAAATTTTTTGTGTTAATTTTTATTTCGTTATATTTTGTTTTTAGAATTTAATTTGGTTATAATCAACAGTCCGCCAAATAATTTTGCTTAACCACGCCATTATGTTTTGTAAGATACTTGATTTTCTTGCGATAATGTTACAGTTTTCCTCCAATATTTTCCTTGTAATTGCAGAAACCAAAGAGAAAAACGAAAATTTCGGCACTAGTCTTCTCCTGGCTAATTCTCCAATGTCCCCAAAAATCGTCAACGGAAGTTTCGCAGCCATTTACGACCAAGGATTAGAATACTCAAAAACTTTTGCTAGATTTAGACTTGGCGCTCCAAGCTCACCCTGTAAGCGAAAAAAACATAGAATATTAATATTTATTATCTAACGAATATCCAACCGGATTATAAGATTGTCTATTTACATGTTTTATATAATTATAGATACTCGTCGTAGAATCAAAGGAATTCTAATGTCCGGAAAACAATTTTCTCTAGATTCTCATTTAGATTTATTCCAAGGAATTGAACAAAAATCTTCAGTTCGTCCGAATTCCGAGCCAGGAAATTTAAAATCTGTCCCTTTATTGGAGGATGCGGACGAAACAGAAGATTCAGGTATATATTAAAATTACTACACTGAATTGAAAAACTCACTATATTTTTACCAAGGTTATTTTCAAGTGGGTCACCTTCTTGGTGGTCACCTTCATCAGCCGAAACTCGAGTCCTGTTAAGTGTTTCAGAATTTGAATAATTGTTATTTATAATAATTGTTAATAACATGTTATATAATATTTTTACATATTAAGTGTGGTTAAAACATAGTGAATTTTTCAATTCAGCGTATGTACCTATGTAATAAAACGTAGTCGCAACCATCCTATTCATGAAACTTACCAGTTTCATATAATCTTAGTGTCCTAAAAAATGTATACCGACTGTTAATGATCATTTATTCAATTATTCAGTATATATCTGATTAAAAATACAAGTTAAAGTAAATCTATTAATTAGTCACAATGAGGTTAATATTTTTAAATTAGTTAATAAGATGCTAGCTAGCTCCTTATTAACTTTTTTAATTTTCCACCCTTTTCATCAAGGGTAAACCGGCTCCCGTCTTCCCTCATGCACGAAACCCAGTCGTCTACCACCGGTCTCTCCTCACTGCTCCACTGACATCCATCACAGCTTTGTGTCCAATGAGCCCATATGTCACTAGCTTCCCCACATATTCCTCTCAGCTTAAAGCGAGTGTTCATCCAGTACTTCCTGCCTTTTTCTTCTGACCCGCACCTGTGTCGTGCAATCAATGCCTGCGGCATCCTAGCTCCTTTGAGGTACAACGGAAGTCTTTGGAACACTTGTACGCTCCTGTATTCTGGGAGGAACTTACTCCCCTCGATTTTCCTCTGACGATACTGCAGCTCCACCTCAGCTAACCTTTCACACACCAATTCTTCCACCTTTCTTCCATTCCCAACCATTCTCTCGATTTCCTCATATGCTGAGCCACTGCTTTTATACAGCTTCTTTCTTTCGCTCCCCCATTTTTTGTCAAAATTTAAACCCATTTTAAACCCTTATTTAAACCCAAACCTTCCATACTTAAAACTATCAGCACTTCTTTTACAATCATTTCATTACCCATTTCATACACTTTCCTTTCAAACTAAACGACCCTCCTAGCTGCCTGCAAAAACACTTTTCGCATATTTGTTTCTTGCAGCACGATGAATGCCGGCGTAGTTCTGTCTAAATTGAGTGCCATTTTTAAAAACTGTAGCTGGACTCTCTCAACTCTCGCTTCCTCTTTCACTCCCCACACTTCCGATTCAAAAAGATACTTCTCACACATGCCTTCCACACTAACATTTTTGCTTCAAAGTTATTGCTCAAGCACTCCTTCCATACGTTCCTAGCCCGTTAGCAGCCACCCAAGCCTTTTTACAAAAATATTTCACATGCTCTTTCGCGGGCCCATTCTGCCCAAACATAAAACCAAAGTATTTGAAGCTGCTAACTTGCTTGATTACATTACTTCCCCATTTAAATCAATCACTGCTTCTACCCGTTCTCTTACGAAACATAATCCATTTAGTCTTTTTCACGTTCACTACCAATTTCCTTTTTTCAAAAAATCTTTTCACCCGCTCGATTATCTCTGTCATTTCTCCTTTCGATCTAGCCAAAATCACAACGTCTTCCGGATATGCCAAACTTCAAACTTTCCTATTACCAATTACTACTCCTCCCGCTTGACCTTTGCTCAGCGAACTAAATCTGCCGTGTACAGGTTAAATAATATTGGACTCAGCGGACAAGCCTGCCTTAGCCGCATTCTCACATCAATACTTTCTGAAACTTCCTCTCCTACTTTCACTCTGCACCGCGTATCCTGATATATATCGCTGATTCTCTCTATTAATTGCTGCGTTATACCTCTCCGTCTCAAACATTCCCAAATTCTCTCCCTCACCACAATGTCGTAGGCTGCTTTCAGATCTATAAACAGAGCCTAAAGCTTCCCTTGCTTCTTAACCAGCTCCTGCTCCACAATATACTTCAACATAACTAAGTGTTCCACCGTGCTGGAATGCTTTCTTAATCCGGCTTGTACATCAGACCTTTATCTTCCTCTTCACACAAAAGCTTTTTCTCCAGCAGTTTCGCATAGATTTTATACGACGCATCCATAACCGTTATTCCTCTGTAGTTAGCTATGTCTTCTCTACATCCACCTTTGTATATCGGTAAAATTAAGCCTTCCTTCAAGCTCTCCGACAAACTTTTATAACCTTTATAAACATCGTTAAGTTCTTCGAACAGCTCTCGCTGGATGACTATCGGGGCGTACTTCCACGCTTCATTCGGGTTACAATCCGATCCCACTGCTTTTTTTCTCGAAAGCCTATACAAAACACCTGAAAAAACTTTCCACGTAAATTCGTCTCTGCAGCTCGTTGCACCATTAACCCCTCCTGCGACATCGACGAGCGATTTGGGCAGGTCACTGGTTAGCAGCTCCTTGAAATAGTTTCTTCATAGGCCAATCGGTTTCTCACAACACCCTTGTTTCCGTCTATAGGCTGACACCATTTTCCAAATATCCGCTTCATTGTGGATCCCCTTCAACTTCTCGAGTTGCGCGTCTTCCCACTCCTTCTTCTTTTGGAGTTCGATCTCTTTCAGTTGTGTACGGCATTTGTTGTACTCCTCCAACGAGTCCTGACCCTCCTTCCACCTTTTGAAATTCTTCCTCACGTTTCTAGCCACTCCAGATTTGATCTTGACCTGCACCATGGCTTCTCGAACCATTTCCAGTATTCGTTGTAAACAGCCTACTCTCGGAGTTATTCCTTCTAAATTTCTTGGGAACTTAACAATGGCCTTATCATTCCAGAGCGGTACTACTTTAACTTGACTAGATAACTTAACTTTACCCTCCCAAATTATTTCCAATGGAAAATGGTCAGATTCAACCCTGTCACCTATTTTCATAATCATTATGCGCATTCTTGCCACCTCATTGACTACCACATAATCAATTATAATTTTATATCAATTCATATCATATCCACATATCAATTAGCATAAGTGAATTCTCCGCTCCAGTCGCCGTCAACACACCCGTTAATTTCACTCCACTCCTTATCTTCAACCCATTTCAGCTATTTTATGCCTTCTTTAGTAACTAACTTATCCCTCGATTTTCTTGTTATCTTCGAACCTTCCGGACTTATATATCCTGTTTTCAGCTCGCCTATCCTTACGTTCCAATCGCCTGCCAGTGCAATTCCTTCCCCTGTCCTGGATAGCTCTTCTATTGATTTCCTTCAAAAATCGCTCCAAGTTTTGATTGTTATAGATTACGAACAATCTTAACACCTCACCATTGATTTCCACGGTCCGCTCTTGAATACCTTCGAATCCCTCTTGATAGCATACATCCCACTCGACGATATTTACTTGCACCCCTGTTACAATTCCTTTCTCGCTCTACCTTTCACCTGTTCCTTCAAGGCTCCCTGATACTCCCATCTTAGTTTTCATTTCTGACCATCTCCTCCACCCACGTTCCTACCAAACCTATTATGTGAAAACCCTTAAAGTAGTCACATAGCTCCTTATTATATAATTATATTTTTCTTATTTTACTAACCCTTTATTAAGTTCGTTAATTTATTATTTTTCTCAATTACATTTCAATTTTCACTAACTGGTTATCGGTTTAACAGGCGGTAGCTTCCTTCACTTTTCTATTAAATTTGGCCGGAACTTTATTTAACAGTGTTTTCTACTAATAGTCTAATGAGTTAAAATGAAAATCGTTCCAAACCGTTCATGAATGGTGCGAGCTCTCTTTTGAAGAATCTTCAATTAGACGTCATACTTCCAGTAGCACTTTAGAACATGTTATCCTTTTTGGCGCAGCTTAGCTTAACAAGGAGAATCCCCCATACAATTTTAATATAGGCACGTGATTTTAGAAGGTAAACAAAGAATGTTCAGTAGTACCTAGCACAGTCAAGTTTCGCAAATATCTCAAACTAGTTCAAACCGAACTATATGAGAAAGTAAATACAGGGTGCGGCAGCCAAACCTGCATTTTTTAAATAACTGTAAGAAAGAAATGGTTACATTTTTTAATTTTGTTGATATCATGTTAATCTACGTTAAAAAGCATTCCTTCTTCTTTAAGTGCCCTGTCCTTTCCGAACGTTGGCAATCATAGCGCTACCTGTGCTTTGTCGATCACTTTTCTAAAGAGACTTGTCGTAGTGGCTCAATACCATTGTCGAAAATTCTTTAGCCACGATATTCTTCGACGCCCGGGTCCTCTTCTGCCTTCGATACTTCCTACTATTATTAATTTGTGCCTGTATTTTTCGTTTTTGAGAATGTGTCCAAAGTATTACAGCTTTCGTCTTTTAAGTGTGCGCAAGACTTCGAGATCTTTTGACATTCTTGTAATCACATCCACATTGCGCACTCTGTCCATCTCAACATCCGTCGACACGATCTTCTCAACATCCGTCGACACGTCCACATTTCGAAAGCTTTTTACACATGGCGTCTGTTAGAGTCCACGGCTCAATTCCATAAAAGAGAATACTGAAGTCGTAACAACGTAGTACTCGAGTGCGAACGGAGAGTGACAGACTTCGGCAACACAACAGGGACTTAATTTGTACAAATGGTGCTCTGGCTTATTCAATTCGGGCACGGACCTCCTGCATATTATCCCAGTTTTCGTTGACCTGGCATCCGAGATATTTGTATGACTGAACGCGTTCGATTTGTTGGTTCTGTACCTGTAGAATGAATACCTATTCCGACCTGATTCATAATAATGACTATCCATTTGGTTTTTTTTGGTGTTCCAATCCAAATTCTGCACTATTGGTTGCCATCTTGTCAAGTAAAATCAGAAGACTTTCCAACGAGTCCGCGATTGTAACGGTGTCGTCAGCGTACTTAAGGTTATCTATGTTTACGCCATTAATGGAAATTCTTTCAGGGCATTTTTCCAAGGCATCTTCGAATATTTTATTTGAGTGAATGTTACAAAGTAATGGTGAAAGGATGCAACCTTGTCGGACACCCCTTTTGATTCAAACTTCGCCTGACATATGTTGATCTATCTTAATTTGTGCAGTTTAATTCCAGTAAAGATTTGCAATTATTTTGACTTGTCTTTTGTCCAGGCCTACGCCTTTAAGGATTTTCATAAGCTTTTCATGCTGCACTCTGCCAAAAGCCTTTTCGTAGCCTTAAACAGGCACAAACAGGAACAAAGACGTTCCTGCACCTCTGAACCAACACTTGGACACTAAACAGGGTCTCTCTTGTGCCGAATACGTTACGAAAACCAATCGGAGATTCGCCCCTAAAGGACTCGCATTTTGCGTATATTCTCTTGTGGATGATCTTTAGGGAAATCTTAAGAAAGTGACTCATAATGACAAGTCACTCATGACAAGTTGATAAGCCGTGCTCTTCTTGGAAGCGTTATAAATGTTGATTGAAGCCAGTCGGAGGGAATGACGCCCGATCGGTAGACCATATTAAAAAGCTTCACTATCACGTTTAGTGACTCCTCATGCCTTAAGATTTTAATGACTTCAAAAAGCATTTAAGAAACGTTAATCATTTGTTAAAAATAACATTATTAAGGTGTCGCTCACCTCGATCGATGCATTCTTGCAGGCGATGTCTAAAATTGGTCAATACATCACGGAGCATCTGATGAGGTATTCTTTTGATTTTCTGACAGATTCTCGCCTTTAGTTCTTCAAGAGTACGAGGCTTTTCTTGGAAAATTTTGCTCTTTAGGTCTTTACAAGAAAAAATAAGATCGAGTGAACGGGCCGGAACGGGCAAGGAATCGCCTTCATTCCGGTATCACCCGATTTGGGAAAACGTCATCGAGTAGATCCATGCTCATACGGCCCGTGTGGCTTGTGGCTTCATCTTTTTGAAATAAAGTGTTATCATTCAGTCCATGTTTACGAACGCGAGGAATGAAGAATGTTCGTAACATTTCTGAGAAGGGCTCCGCATTCACGGTAACAGCTTGCTCCCTTTCATTTAAAAAAAAAAACAAAAAAAGTGCCTACGATTCCCGTTAAAGACATTGCGCATCAAACTGTTACCGAATGGAGAGGTTTATGATAGAGTTCTTGAGGGTTTTCATCACATCAGTACCTAAAATTCTGTTTGTTCACATAGCCGAAAAGATAGTAATGCGCCTCGTCACCCATCCAGAGCAAGTGGGAAAGTTCGCGGTTTTCTTGTCTCACAAAAACGCCTTCGAGCAGCGAAATCTTTTGTCAAGCCTGAACCACTTGAATTTTGTAGGGGGGGAAGTGTAAATCTAACCTCAATATCCTTCGGACAGTCCTATCTGAAATTCCTAGCGCAGCACAATGTTGACGCGCTGACATCCGAGGGATTCTTGTCACAGTAATTGTTACGCGTTCAACATTCGCGGGAGTTCGCACTAATCTCGCACTGTTTTCCTCTTCTGTTTCTCGTTTCACCGATGTTTTCAAAATTTTGTACCCATAACTTTATTGAGTTAACAGAGGGCACGGACCGATTACGATTAATCTGGAAATGAGTCTGGAAACGGCATTGCGCAGCTGCATAACTACCGATTTGATAAAATGCTTTTACGGCGAACAACCGTTCTTGCTTGGACCATTGCTCCATGGCTACTAAAACGCTTTGAAGGATGAACGCAACAGCAGTGTTGCCTACTCGCTCCGCGCAGACGTTTATTTCTCAGTGTTCGTTCTCGTTGGAACGTGCGGACGCGGTGGCGGGTGTCGGCGCGGTTGGCGTGGCGAGTTCGTGTTTACATTGGCCGTCAAGTGTTTGCGCGGGTATGACCTGTTGTCAGGTTAGGTTAGGTTAGTATACTAACGTAAGTTTAAGTTTTGGTTAATATACTTAGCTGAACAGCACTATTAAACTCTTCTGTATTGAAAGACATGATGAAAACATGCTATCGTTTCTAGCGATAAGTTCGGACTGGTTGAAGTTACAGACGTCGCGAGTGAATCGCTCGTTCCGCCGCTAGTTCTACGTGAACACCCACAAACATCTCCCGCGTTTGATATTGCCGCGAGCGCGCTGCGCGCCCCAGTCGTTAGCTTGACCGCTACTTAGACCGCACGTGCGTTTCGTACGTGAACACTTCGATATTAGGCCATATGTTGAATATTTCGTGACCGCGCCTGCGAATCAACGTGGATGAGCACTTACAGTTATTTCAGAAAGGCAGGTTTGGCTGCCGCACCCTGTATTTACAAAACCTTGTCATTTGTTCCTGAACTAATGTGTTCTCTGTTTTTCAATAATGTTTTAATTGTTATTCTCCAAAAAATGTTGCCTTTGATGTCTGCACTTTGATGTTTCTTCTTTGGTCTTGTCTCGTTCATACGTATCTTTGTATCAACCAATTGCATTGTTTATGGGTCGGCTAATTGTAAGACCACGTTCAATATTGAGATTAACTTCCATTCATTTTTTATAAGCGTTGGACATCTATGTTAATAAATGTTTTATTACCTAGTTCGTTAGCATTTGATTCGATTTACTCAATTTACGTAGACGGAATCTGCCTCTTGTTAATTTGTTCTTCAATATCCCAAGTTTCCATACGGTCCTTATATTTCTTGCCGCTAATTCTTGCCACGATTCTCTTATATTTTTAATGACGTTTATGAAGTTATAGTTCTTCCAAAATTCGGCTAAAGTAAGCATTTTGTCTTGTTGTGTCATTTTGACTTGGCTATTAGACTCTTGGCGAGTATAAGTACATACAATGGAAAACCTCAGCAAGAATTATTTTTCTTCTTCTTTCTCTCATTATAGGCAGGTCTGCCTGTTCATACATCACTATGGTTGGTCAAGATGGGGCCTATTGTCACTCCACCGCTTTCTGGGTCTCCTTGGGTTTCTTTTCCCACTTGGCGATTTATCCCGTGTTATTCGGACCAGCCTGGTGTTGTCCATCCGGTCCACACGGCTGCGCCACATCTCTTTTCGTTCTTCTACCCAGTCGTTTATGGGTTGTACGTCGGATCTTTCGTATCATCGACATTTCCACGTTCTCCAGTATTCTTTGTGTTGTCACAGGGCGAGTTTCTGCTGTATATGTGGCTATTGGCCTAATTTCAGTCTTGTAGATGCGTGATTTCGTGTGTGTTTAGGTATTTGTTTTAAAAAATACTCCATTCAGGCATCCAGCAATTCTTGATGCTTTCATGGCTTGCAGTCTGACGCCTGCCTCTATATCCCCAAAAACCGATATCTCGACCCACAGGTAGTTGAATTTCATCACTTATTGAATGATTTGGACATCTACATCTAATTTCGTTCGTAACATCGTATTGGGACCTTTGATGTTGTTTCATGCATTTCGTTATATGTGTTGATATGGCCATGTTTAATTGTTTGGCTGTTTGATTAAACGTGCTTAGTAGTTTTTGGAGGTTGTACTCACTGTTGGCGATAATCGCTGCATCGTCTGCGTAGCAGATAATTGCAATGTCTTTAGTGCCCATTGGGTAACACTTATGCCCGCCATACACGCAATGGTCTACCGGAGAGGTCGGCCTGTGCAGGTTTGCCTGCGCAGGTAGACCGGAGCGTGTGTGGGAATAGACCTGTGCAGTTTCTTGCGTACGGTTGACCTGCGCAGGCAAACCTGCACATGGAACCTCTCCGGTATACCGTAGCGTGTATGGAGGGCATTACTTTTTTTTTGTGATTTCGTCAAACATTATATTCAACAGTGTTGGGCTCAAGGAGTCGCCTTGCCTTATGCCCTGTGCTGCTGGTATTGCCGCCGTGGTTTGGTTATTAACCCTTGCTCGTACTGAGTTCGCTGAATAATTGACCTCTATTAGTTTTATCAGGTCGTAGGGTATTTGCCTTTTATGCAGTATATCTATGATATCCCCGAGCTGCACTCTATCAAATGCTTGCTCTAGGTCTACAAAACATATATAAACGGACCGGTTGCATTCTATCGACTTTTCAACTATTTGTCTTATTGCGAATACGGCATCGTTGCAGAACCTTCCAGACCTAAAGCCTTGCTGTTCTTCGGCTAATTGTGTCGAAATATTGATCTTTTCTTTTATGATCTTTGTCAGCAGTTTCAAGGTGCTGCTTAAAAGGTTGATGACTCTGTAGTTGACCGGGTCGGTTTTATGTCTCTTTTTAACAGTAATATCGATGTGCTTATTCTTCACTCGTCTGGGAATTTGCTTTCGCTCAGTATTTTACTGAATAGCATTGTAATTTCGTGTTCTAAGGTGTCGCCTCCATACTTTAGGAGTTCATTATTTATTCCGTCCGGGCCCGGACTCTTCCGGATTTTGATTTATTTTAGGGATGCCGTGACGTCAATTCTTGTGATGATGGTTCCTTCTTCCACTCTTATCTGTGGAAGTTCTGTGGTTTGTGTTTCCTCGTTTCTTTGTACAGCTCTGTGAGGTGCCTGTGCTATGATTCTGCTGGTATCGGGTTCTCATCTGTTAGTTCATTTATTTCTCTGCATGAGCTCCTTATTACTCTGCAGATTTGTTTTTGTAATCCATAAAAATCTCGCTCCATTGATTTTGTGAAGCGCTGCCAATATTCTTCCTTAGTTTTCCTTACCAAGCTCTTCATTTCATTTCTTAGGTTCTTAAAGTTTTAGTTTGTTCTTGTATTCAAGTTATGCTGCTTTCTTTTCCTTGCATTTAGTTTTGACTTCTTGACAGAACCACGGCGTGTTACTGGTCTTTGTCTTTGATCTGGTGGTTCTCGTCCCTAGGGCCTTTCTGGCCGTTTCCTCGATATTTTGTTTTAGTGTTGTCCAGTTTTGTTTCAAATCTTCATCGTTCCGCCGTATCTTGGCCATGAGTAAACTGTTGTCGGTATTTACGTTTGCTGAGTTTAATGTTTTCACATCAATCACCTGTGATGAGTGAACCTTCCGATTCGTTATTATATAATCTATCGTGGAGTGGTGTCCCCTGGTGTTTGCAAAAGTTTTTTTTTTGTTGGGCTTTGCGTGGAAAGAATGTGTTATTGATGCGGAGTTCCTGTTGAGTGCACAGTTCTATTAGTAGCTCCCAATTAGAATTTAAAGCCACTTCTTTAAATCGCTGTTTCACTTCTTGTATTGTGTTGTTTCCAACACATGAGTTAAAATCCCCCAAGAGTATCAGCCTCTCGTGGTTTGGTATTTTGTTTCTTACTCGCTGTAGTTGATTAAACAATTCATAGGCTTATTACTAAAATCCATAACTTAACTTAAAAAATGAGAAAAATTAAACTTCTGTATATAAGAAAAATTCAGTTGTCATTTGAAAACTTGCATTGACATGATTGTGCCTTTATTTTGATTTCTTAATCGTACACCAACATCTGGTCTCATATTGATTCATCTGTCGACATCATCTGATGATTTGACTATGAAATGACTTTTTTATGACACAAAATGTAACAATTTTGGAATAACTTTTGTTACCATTCGTCTCATGTGCGTTTCAAAACTTGTGATACATTTTTCAACAACCTCTCTAATAATAGTTCCACGGTTATCAAGATTCTTTGTTCTAAAATGCTTTCCAGTTTTAGTGTTTGATCCAAGTCACCCAGCTCTATTATCATCTTCAACTGATTAACGGTCATCTCAAAAGCGTTTATACCACACTATGTGAGGTAAAAAATGTAACACGAAAAAGGGGTAGGAATTTTGGGACTAAACTTGGCATTAATGTTTTACTAGTCAAATGTAGTAACTGATTAAAATTTCAAAAAAATTAAACGAAACATAAAGGCGTTTTTTATTAATAATGTGTTGCGCCTTTCTGAGCATGGATTCCACCAGGCTGTTATTGTTAAGTTATTGCATCCCAGGCAATCTGTAGATCATGCCGGAGAGCTTCTAGTGTCTGTGGAGGATGGGCGAGTTGCTCGAGTCTTTGACGTTAGCCTCTTCGAAGCGTTCAATAGAATACCTTGCAATGTGGAGACGGGCATTATCCTGTTGGGAAATTGGGTTCTCCAGCTTCTGAAGGAATGGAAGGATATGAGAGCCTACCACTTCATCAACATATCGGTAGGCATTCATATTTCCTCGGATGAATACCAAGTGAGACCGGATTCCATAAAAAATAGCACCCCATAACATAACACCCACTCTGTGGTGCACATGCCGCTCAACAAATAACTACACATAGCGACGTTCTCACGTCTACGTCTGACCCTCATTATAACATTGTGCATTGTCGTTGCTGTGGATGACGAGCCGTCAGCGAAAGCACAAGATGTGGTATAGGACTGTGATGCACAGATGTGTGATAGTACTGCAAGCCAAAAGCTCTAATTCGTCTGTATTATAAAATTAATCAAAAATCAACCCCACCGACTGTACCAGAGATTAAAGAAAGTATTCAATCACTAAAAAATAACAAAGCTTCTGGGGAGGATCAAATAACTGCAGAATTGTGGAAAAATGAAGGAGAAAATTGTATCACTAAATTGCACGAAATTATGTTGGACATTTGGCAAAAGGAAAAAATCCCCTCGGGTTGGAAGTTGGCGATAATCCATCCCATACACAAAAAAGTAATAAAAATTCACCCAAACAATTATCGAGGTATATCCCTTCTTCAGGTCACATACAAAAATTTTTCAAAGTTTTCTAAACCTATCAAAGCTTCAAGCAGATAATCAAATCGGTGAATATCAAAGTGGATTCATGAAGGGACGGTCATGTGCAGAGAAAATTTTCAATTTGAAAACATCATTCAATATTTTCGCAACTAAAAAAAAATATGTCATAACGTTTGTGGATTTCAGTAAAAATCGCTTATCACTCTTTAATGTTTGAACAGAATTTGAACTAGACCAAAAAACAAGAAATATTAACATAGACACATACACTTACGGAGACAAAGCCTAAAGTAAAATTTATGGGTGGATTAAGTGAAGAGTTTGAAATAAATACAGGCGTCCGTCAAGGTGATGGAATTTCCCCATTACTTTTCAATTGTGCCCTGCAAAAAGTTGTTAGGGAATGGAGAAAATCAGGGGCGTGATGGGGTGAGATGGTCTCACCGACTAAAGCCAAAAATTAAGGGTACTCAAATAAACTGCCTAGCATTTGCTGATGATATGGCACTAATTTCTGAAGACACCTCTGGGTCTGATGCACAGAAGCATATCACTATCTTGGAAGAACAAGCAGCAAAAATAGGAATTCATATCTCTTATTAAAAAACTAAATTTATGACTAACATAAAAAAATGTGCCATGAAATTTATATTAACGTTAACAAAATTGCTAGAGTAAAGGAATTTAAATACTTAGGCAAATGGGTTGCAGAAAATGGCAATGAAAATAAATCTGTAACATTAAGAATCAAGAAAATGGAGGTTGCTTTTCAATACACCAAAAATGTTTATAACAAGCAATGCCTGTCATGGAAAAGTAAAATTCGCCATTACTTAACAGTGATTAAACCGGAATGCTCAATTTGTGCAATCAATGAATGCTTTATCCTTCAGAAACGCTCAATTTACAAATTAAAACATTAAAGGAACAATTAAAGATTAAGGAAAGGAAAATTATGAGAAAGATCTTAGGGTCCAGAATTAAAAATAGCGTACACTATCCCAAACCCAATTCTGAAATATATAGAAAAATCTCTAAACTTACCGATACCGTGATAATGAGACGAATTCAATTTTTGGGTCATTTGGAAAGAATGAATCATACGAGGCTTACTTACCAAATCCACAAATTTCTACAAAAGAAACGTACAAGACCAAAGTGGTACAAACAAGTGGAGAAGGACCTAGTGGAGTTGGTATCGCCAGATCTAATGAATAGAAATGTGATCAGGAATATTGTTCATACAAGGGGATTTGAGGAAGATTAGAGAAACCAACACGACGTGCATGGTCGGAGGAACAGAAACTACAACAATCCATGAATATGAAAAGCTATTGGACAAGGAGGAAGGCTCAACATACGTAGATTCCGCGTAACCCTAAGTGACCCATCCGCGAGAAGATGAAGAAGGGTTACAGGACGTCGTTCACTTCCGAACCATTGATCGGCTATTGATCTTGTACTCGAGAATCGGTCCCTTTTTGCCATGAATCGAAGATAACGGTCCTTGACCAAATTTGTCTGTCTTGGCCGTCCACTTCCTCTTCTACGACGTTCTTGACCTTCTGTCGATCATGCTTGATAACACCGTACTACAGAGGATTGGTTACGGTTAAGACGATTAGCAATTTCTCTGAATGAAAAACCACCTTCACGTAAGCCAATAATGCGACCTTTGCCGAATTCACTCAGTTATCGATAATTTTCACGTTGACATACTTTAGGCATACTCGGAACCTCAAAACGCAAAGAGGATCTCAATAAGAAAATAATGCAACCAAAAACAATATCGAAATCTACTTTCAATAAATACTCCAGATAATATCGATTGTAACATCAAGTAAAACGTAAAATTTATTTTGAATGAAATTTTAAACAATTACTGCCTATGACTAGTTAAATTCTCTTGTCAAGTCCAAAAATTCCTATCCCTTCTTAAGGTCGTTTCCCATATGCGCGATACTCAGCTACGCGACGTCGTGCGACATCGCCTGTCAAATAATGATTACATTTTTTTAATGGGCACGTGGCGTAGCTGTCGCGTAGCCATAGTGATAACGTGCCCATTTAAAACAATGTAATCATTATTTCACAGGCGATGTCGCGTGACGTCGCGTAGTTGAGTGTCGCGTATATGAGAATCGGCCTTTAGTGTAGCGTTTTTTATGTCACAGAGTATATTTGTAAATCGCTCATTCAATCAGACATTAACCAAATGACTTCTGCAACATTTCCACTCATTTTCTACACTTTTTATTTTTCACGAAACACTGAATCCTCATCCTAATCTAATCCTAATATATAGAAACAGTTTCTTTAATTATCTGTCAAATATAAAATACAAATCCTATATAACAGCCAGTTGAGATAATTGTCAAAGACAGGTTAACCAGCATGGACAAATATATCATGTGATTTCACAAATTTTAGGAAATTTTTATCATACCTCCTACTTTTTATCTAATTAGTTTCACGTAAAAGAAGTGTGTATATTTTCTTACATATATGTTTTTTATGATATACTTTTGTATTCATTTATGTAAAATATGTTAGATGTAAACACAAACATGGAAATGTTGGAGATTCCTGGTCGCCAGAATAAGCATCAAAGATCAAAATCAGTGGATCATCAAGTGCCGATTTTAATAAACAATGAGTTTCCTGTTAAAAAATGTGCCAAGTGCGGACACGATATTGTAGAATAAATTGTACGGTGATGTGATTAATGTGTAATATAGATGAGTATGTTTTGGATTGTTTTATTCGTAATTATCAACTGCTGTGAGATGCAATAATCTCAGTGTAATGTATGTTATTTTCTGTAATGTATGTCCTTTTGTCTTCAGTGTTCCCTGTAAGACAAAAATAACTAAATGTCTTCGTGTTGCAAATAGAAATCTTGTGATTGTTTTAATCCCAAACATGCGATAGCTGTGTATCCATGTTCCACATCCCATAAAAAATACATTTCAATTTTTGGTCTAATGTTGTTGCTATTTTTGGAAAATCATACAATTTAACACATTTTTTTAAAATCAATGAAAGTTCAAAAACCATTTTTTTTTCAGGAAACACAAAAAACTTCGAAATAGTCATTGTAGGCTAATGTTTTAGACCGTTTATTTTTTAGAAGTTTAAATTAGTTGTACCTTTATATTTATTTATTATATTCTACATTAATTCTTATTATTTATTATATTCTTAATTTACCATTGTTTTTGTTTTCTTAATGTGTCCAATATTTTATAAAATGTTTGGACATGTATTGTTTTTGCGGAATTTTTTGGTAAAAATAAGGAAAACGAGTAGAAATTAACTTTATTATTTAAATTTAAATAAAATCTATCTGTAACGGACTTAATGTCAAATAAGTTTTTCTAGTTCATCTTCACTAATTCAAACTGGAATGGTTTTTCTCTGACCATCAGTATTAAATTATCCCGTTCTGCAGGAACCTCCACTCGTTGTGTACGTCTTCTTTTCTTTTCGATCAAAGCAAAGTCTTGATCATTTGGTAGGTATGAATTACCCCTTACTGGAAAAAAATAAGGAACTTCATCAAAGAGCTTGAAGACATGAACCAAAAAGTATATAAGTAATGAACCATCACATTTTTCAATTTTTATTTTGGCCAGGACACCCGTCGCTAATGCGACGGACTAGAGTTTCTGAAGTCAATTCATGGTTGAATATAATGGAGGATCATTGAGGTGACGCCATTGCTTCCTTTTTTTGCTATAGCTTCATGGTACGTATAGATAGCAGTGCCTCCATTGCCCACATTATGAATGCCAAATACACAATACCACAACTTGCGCGCATAAAATACATTGTTTGTTGGAATGTGGGGCAATGGGACATTCTGCATATAATCAAACGTCAGACATTCCATCTTCTGCCTGTGCTTTAGCTTTATATTTTCGTCGCAGTGCAAAAAACGCCTGTTCCTTTCTCAAGTGTAGTTCTTTTTGCATTCTTATATTGTTGAGTTCTTCTTCTGTGCATGTGGTATTATCCAGTTTTTATGTGTAGATATCGTAAAACAATATATGTATCTTATAAGGTCTTATAAGTATACCTTATAAGATATATTCATCCTGTAATGCAGCTGTATACCAACCTGAATGCAGCTACAAATATAGAATGCATGCTTTAACTGTTAAACTCCAGGCAAATAAGAGAAATTTATATTTTTACGTGTTGAGTAGTATAGATTGCCTACGTTGAAACGTCATAAAGTGATTTTTATTAAAGTACTTAATTATTTCTGGTGGAAATTTTCGTGGTCTGTTGGAATGTGAACCTCAGCAGTCTCTAGGTGATTGTTCGTCCTTACCCTAACTTCTTACTTGGCCAGGTGTTACTGCATGTATTTTTAAAAAAGCGTCCTGACATAACTATGTCAGGAAAAGAGTACCAACTGGTACTCCTTTCCTTTTGACATAACTTTGTAGGCAAATACACCATATGTTGTTTTAAGCTTTGCATCAGAAGTATCTCTGGGACGTCTTTTATTGATAGGTTTCATTACCATTAAACCAGAGAAATGAAATCTTGTTCATTTTTATTCTAAATACCATAATACTGTTGAAATATAGTTTTCTTCAATTTTCTTCAAACTTTTTTACATCTAAATGTAGGTAGTGTTACCTGGGCATTATATAGCATTTTCTTGATATTTACCTTCCTTTCATGAATTTTCCGCCATTCCGCACCAGGAATTAGCCTCCCCTATGATTGATATCTTCTCCTTCTTCTCCTCTTACTTTTGAAAGCCTAATTTCTTTTGCTTTGGGCTCTTGTTTTGCTTTCTTTTTCGACCACTGCACTTCATTTGTATTATCATTGCATTAAATTTAATTAAGATGGTCTATCGTAAATACAGGTACTAACACAACTATATTTGAGGCATTGAGCGCAAAAGTGGACTAACTCTAACACATATAAAACTGAGTTATTTGGCACGCAAAATAATTGGATTATACAACAGTTTTTTTCTTCGAAACGTTTCTGTGTTTGCTAATGTTATGTCGCTTATGATTCTATGCAAGGTGTCTATTATTGGAAACAGAACTGGTTACACCAATATTTTTTTGAAAAACATGGTTTTGGTGTGGGTTAGTTCACTTTTGAATTGGCTTGTTTTAAATTTTTATGGGATAGTCCGTTAACAAATTCATTTAAAATGCTAGAGTAGGATTTATTAAAACCAAAACTTTTAACAAAACTTTATTACACATTATATTTTATTTAGTTCTTGGGTAAAGGATTTAATAAAGGTTATTCATTTATTACACATCTTATTCACTAGAAAAATCAAGTAGAGGTACCTCATTTATATCATTGTTGGTGGTTGTATTCAAGCCTCTATAACAGGGGTGGGGAACCTCCGGCCCCCGGGCCGCATACGGCCCGCGAAGTCATTTGATTTGGCCCGCGAGTGAATACGTTTATGTGGTAGTGATAATACGCCGACTGCTGACAGACATCGTGTTGACGTATTTCAAACGTATTTTTCAATTCTTGAGTGGATTGTGAATTTTTCATTGTTGCACATGCGTGACTGTTCGTCATTCTTTTTGGTTCTTCTTGCGCAAACGTGAGTGATTTAGAAATTAAAACTTATATGGTGTGACATCCTACAAATGGCGAGTATAAAGAAAAGAAAAGTGGATGCAGAATTTCTTGTTGAGGTGAACGGCAAGCTTATGTGCCTAGTTTGTGGGGATACGTTACTGGGGATGACTTAGCACAATATATTAAAAACACACTGAGGGGTTCTGCAGAAGATTTCCAATTTTCCTCTCTGGCTTGTGACGTTTTCGTTCGTGGAATAAATGCAGAGTGACACGCGAGAAGAACTGCTGTCACTGGAAGCCATGCATGGCGCTACAACAGGTGAGGACTTGTATGAGAGACTTGTTCTATCAATGAAGAAACCTGAGTTAACCAAGTTGGATCTCAGAAAGGATTACTTGCATTTGTAAAGAAAGATATGAATCGTCTCAGTCTTGACCCAAATGATTTAATTATATGACACTGCATCATACATCAAGAAAGTCTCTGTTCACAGACTTTGCGGCTCGACAATGTGATCTCAACAGTAGTGTCAATTAATTAAAATCAAAGGCAGAGGCCTTAATAGACGCCAATTTAAAGAATTTCTGAATGACCTTGACTCAGAGTACGGTGATCTTGTTTATCATTATGAAGTACGGTGGCTGAGTCGCGGGAACATGCTCATGAGGTTTTACGAACTGCGTGATGAAGTCAAGCAGTTCATGGAGATGAAGGGAAAACCTGTCAGGGAACTCAGTAATAGCAAGTGGCTGTGTGATCTAGCGTTCAGGGTGGACATTATTAGCTTCTCAAATCCCTGCTTTCAAACGTAAAATCATTTGGAGCTAAATTGAAGCTGTGGAAAGTGGAACTCGAAAGGAATAACACGGTGCATTTCCATACGCTGGAAGGAAAAAAGCCTTTTACGACACTTGAGTATGCTGGTGAATGTGCGAAAGATTCAAGGACGTGAAAAGTGAGCAAATTGAATTGAACATCTTTGTTACACCGTTCAATGTGGAACCAGCTGATATGCCTGATAACCTCTAGCACGAAATCATTCAGCTCCAAACTAATGTTGAGCTGAAAGTTAGATACAACAATCTCCCACTGCTTGAATTCTATAAACGTTACATACGCAATGATGAATTTCCCATTTTGAGACATGCATTGAAATATGCATCTGTATTTGGAACAACTTACTGTTGCGAGGAGTTCTTTTCTAAACTTGCGATCGCAAAGAATCCACTGCGTTCCAGATTGACCGGGGTAAACCTGGAAAATCAGTTGCGAGTAGCCACATCATCAACATTAGCTAATATCACACGACTAATTTGTCAGCAAAGAAAAGCAGTTCCAGCCATCACATTAAGATTAGGTTGAGTTAATTATTATGTTTAAAAATGGATATATTTTATGTTTATTTTTTATTTGTTTATTTATAATACATATTTTTTTTTGTTTTATAGTAAAAACAAACAAATATAGGCAGTCAGGCACTGCCGACTGAAGTGAAAACTTTTGAAAAAAAAACAGCTGTAAAACTGGTTTTGAGGATTTATCATTATGTTAATTAATCAAATTTGGTACATAGTTTGTTAGTACTGTTTTATGTAATTCTGGTACATAACTCACTTCTGAAGGATAATGACTGTTAATGTCATCATCATAATATGAATTTGAATCCGGAATGTTTGGTTGATTTTGTGTTGATAGGTCAGCATAATGAATTGGTAGGATATATGGCACATTTCTTGTAGATGGGTCTGCAATTTGTGAGTTATGGAAATTTTGACTTTTAGTAACGTTATATCTACTTTTGAAGATTTATCTGTATGTAAATTAATTTTTGTTTGGAATATTCTTTACGACATTTAATTTTTTCCTCCTTCTCAGCTGTGATTGTTCGATGTTTAGAAATTTCTGAATTAACTATTGCTAGAGCTTTTTTCTTATTCTTATCTCTATATCGCTGACTATTAATTTTATTTTGGAGTTTCCTTCCTTTGGAGAGCATACGAGTAGATTTGGTTGCCTGGAACTTTGATAATTCGAATGGGCCTAATTCGTAATTTACCATGAATTCTTCGATATAATCCAGTAATCTGAACATTCCAATAGTCCGGCACTAGTATATCTACTAGTACATCCGTCGAAAGTACTTACTCTTGTACTGCACACTGATTATAGGGGTTGATATTTCCGTAGAGGCGCTGCGTTCTGTCAACACTGCCAAAAACTTTCCAGTGATCCGGCACTAGTACATCTACTATTACATCCGGTAAAAGTACTTACTCTTGTACTGCACACTAATTCTACGGGTTGATATTTCCTTAGAAACGCTACGTTTTGTCAACACTGCCAAAAACTTTGACTATTAAGTTTGACGTTCGGAGCCAACTTTAAACATATGCGTATAGATGTGTTCTTTTGAACACATATTTGAGTAATAGAAATTTTTTCTATAGAACGCAGCTATTGATGATGCAAATCTATGAGTTTACCCTCTACCCAAATGTCATTCAGCGCGGCTATAGAGGTTTTCACTTCAAAAAAACTATTATTATTATTTGTCTGGCCCGCGAATGATGTTATAAATTTCCAAATGACCCTTGGCAGAAAATAGGTTTCCCGCCCCTGCTCTATAATATGCGTGATAAATAGGTGGAATGTATTCCAATAAACTAAGAAGGTTTTTCGTTTTTAACAGATTTATGCAGCATCCATTGGAATAAGTACTATCTATAGTATAGTATATCTATAGAGAATAGTACATCTATTTTTGAAATCAGTTTGTATTGTCTTTTTCCGATATCAACTTTATTAAACAGCACGTCAATATTGACTTTGACTATTTGATTTTTTTTTTTTGTTGAAATTGAATATTTGAAATGGCTCTTCTCTCGCAAAACGCAACCATTGCATCTTTAACCACTCCACTTTTGATTGGTCCTCAGCAGATTTTCGATTTGTTGTATTTCTCTCAAGCTGCATTGTTGAATAGAAATCATTTTTATCCATTAAAATAACTTCAAGGGTTTCTTTTCCGAGCAGCTTTGATGACAACATTCCAGTTTTCTGGCATGAAATTATTTGAAAAAAACTTCTGCTTCTCAACTAATCAAAAGTCCTGATCACACTGGAAATAAGAATGCCCGCTGACCAAGAATTTGTGGTCAATCTCATTAACTGTGTAGTCAGGATTAGAAACAATGTTCTGACTGGTCAGAATACATGATAAGTTTCGAGTTCTAACAAAGTATTTTATGAAGTGTATTAGTATTTTATCTAAAAAAGTATTTTATCTCTTGGGACCCTCTTGAAGCAATGGATTCGTTCCACGTAAATATATAAACATCATCAGTACCTAAATCATGAACACCTAGACAATATGTCCACATTTGCCGCTTGTAATAACATACGCCAGTTGATAAAACAGGTGTGGGCAACGTTTTCATAAGGTCAAAAGTTATAGCAGTAACACTAGAATCTACTTTTGCAAGTGCGGTGTCGTCGCGTAGGCTTTGACGTGCACTCTCAGCATTTCTCTTATGGAGTTCCCATGCTACACTCAACCTATAATTCTCATGTTCTAAAGCATCGATTTTAATCTTAAGCGAATCACATTTTCGACAGGACTCTGATATAGGTACATGAAAAGATAAATTGATTTGTTCATTAAAAACTTTTCGGAAAATCAAATTGGAAACGGGATTTGTCACCGCTTCACGATAAAGAGAATACGTTTTGCAAATATTTAAATCAGGTGCCAGGTACTTTCGATTTCTGGATTTATGAAGAGTGCAGTGACTTTCATATACAGGAAATTTTTCTATGAAAGCTTTTACTTCAAGCATCTTATCAACAGAAGTTTTATTAACAGATTCAGCTTTGCCTCTCCGATCACATGGCGGTGTAACGAGTATTCCCTTTTGTTTCAGAACCCTATCAATATAGAATATAGAACCCCTACCAGCTGATACGGATAATGTATTCTGAAAAAAATTGCTTACATATCTTGATTTCAGTTCCATTAGAATCAAGTAAATAATAAAATCTGTTCTTTAGCCATTTGGAATACTGATTTTGCGAATATGTTCGAGATTTATTAACAACTTTGATCATTGTAAATAAAAATGATGACTGTAAGTCATTATTTCTTAGCTTATAAAACTCGTTAAATATTTGAATTTGCCGCTCTTCATTTATCTTCGAAAACACTTGTTTTTGGTTTTTGAGGTACAAGATTGCCCTTAAAATTAACATTTTCTTCACCATGTACACGCTTTTGTTTTCTCTGATTCCGCATCCAAACCTGTTCGTTCCTAACACGTTTTTTTACTTTGCTTCGTATACTACTTGTTTGTTCACGTTGGAACGCGCGGGCGCGGTAGCGGTTGCGGGCGCGGTAGACGTGGCAAGTTCGTGTTCACATTGGCCGCCAGGCGTTTGCACGAGTGTGACGTCAGAGGTTGAAAACATAGACGACGAACTTTTATTTTTAACCGAAAATTCATATCTAAAGTGGGAGATAATAAAAAAATAGAATTGGGGTGCACAAAATTAATAGAGAGAGAGAACGGCATGGTGAATTTCATACTTAATATAGTAATTTGAGATTACTGTTTTGATTACATACTGGATTCAATAAGGATTGAGATTTCAAAAGAAGACACAAATTTTCGTAAAAGCATAAAGCCCGAAGAAAGACTATTTGTAACTATAAGGTGAGTTTAAATTTTTTTTTTATTATAATATTATCGTTATCTATTCTACAAAGTTTAATGTTCATAATTGTATGTGTTATATTCGCAAGTATTGTAACCGTGGTAAGCCTGGGTCGTGACACTATTCATTTCATCCACAACAACTTGTGTAATTTTGTTCCTAGTACGTAATTTATGCATAGGAGATAATTCTTTCATGTATGGCAACAAACTTTTAAAAAATAACAGATCTTCGCAATCTTTTTCTCGAATTTCGCTGCTTTGCGACAGTTTAATTTGTAATAAATCCAACTTTTTCTTCTCCATTTCCATAAATTCCTGTCTCATATTTTGTGCACATTTACGTTTGATGCTCGTATATTGTGTACTAGTAGATGAACCAGCTACTGACTGGGGAATTGGGGACCGCTCATTATCATTATAGTTTTAACAGTAGTTTCATCTAAATTGCCTTCATTTAATTCTGGGGTAACATCATCTTTCATAAACAGCATCATTTGAAAATATGGCCACATTGAAGTGTTTTGATCAGTTCCAGCATCACCAGAACGAGAAACCGGATTTTTTTTAAACTCTTTCATAAATTGGTCCCGAATATTCTTCCATTTTTTTCTTATAGTCTTTTCTGTCAATAATAAATATTGTTTAGTGTTGATGCCCTATATAATCTTAGTAGGTATATTAAGTAATTAGTGTAGATATATTTAAGTTTTACAACATAATTGAATCTTTAATATGTTTCAGATATCTCTCCACTGGGTTGGCATTTCGATCTTTGGCTTATAGCTTTCGATTGCGTGTTAGTACAGTGTGTGAGATTGTTTATAGTACCTGTGAAGCTATTTGGAAAAAAAATTGAATGTCCACATGCCACTGCCATCTGAAGACCAGCTTAAGCAGATTTTGAGAAAATGTGGAACTTTCCTAACTGCATTGGCAGTTTGGATGGTAAACATTGTAGAGTTAAACGACCTAAAAGATCAGGATCGGCATTTTTTAACTACAAGCAATATTTCTCTATTATTTCGCAAGGTGTGGCTGATGCGAACAAAAGATTTTTGACTATTGAAGTGGGAGGTAGAGGAAAGCAAAGCGACGGCGGTACATTCAACGCCTCGACCCTGAAACGGTTACTCGAAAGGGGCGCATTCAATATTCCAGAACCAAGAACATTACCCAATTCTAACATTACAGCTCCATATGTTATAGTAGCCGATGAAGCTTATCCTCTTAAAGAGTATCTAATGCGTCCATATCCACAAAGAATATTGAATCAAGAGAGAGAACATTTCAATAATAGATTGTCAAGAGCGAGAAAAACCGTGGAGTGTGCATTTGGAATTTTATGCAATAAATGGCGAATTTTCTTAAAACCTATTGAAACTAATGTAAAACATGCACGCCTGATCATAAAAACCGCTTGCTTATTGCATAATATTGTAATTGATATAGATGGTTACGATTGCGATGATGAGTTAACAACTCAAACTCGGCACCAAAGACGACCAACTGGAAGAAAAAATAATTCATCAAATCGAGCTAAACAAATTAGGAGTTCATTCACGAAATATTTTTGGGAGAACAATCGTTTATATATATACGTAGCCTCTTTGTAATATTTTTGTATCTTTTGTAGCCTATCATAATATTCCTATATAAAAATAAAAAGTTTAAAATACCTATAAAT
The DNA here is from genome assembly GCA_944588485.1 of Phosphuga atrata. Taxonomy (NCBI): domain Eukaryota; kingdom Metazoa; phylum Arthropoda; class Insecta; order Coleoptera; family Silphidae; genus Phosphuga; species Phosphuga atrata. The sequence goes on from OX155892.1 coordinate 19,824,181, forward strand.
ATGAGAATATTTCATTTACTCACCCTCCATATCAGGAAACAATTCAGCAATTTCCTTCCATAACTTATTAAGAACATTTCTGTTCATATTATGCCTGTGTTTACTTTGCCAAATCGGAGTTCTAGCCTGAACAGCGCTAATAAACTCTTCTGTGTGCAAAGGCATGATGAAAATATGCTATCGTTATAATATGCTAGCGATAAGTTCGTACTGGTTGAACTTACTGGCGGCGCGAGTGAATCGCGCGTTCCGCCGCTAGTTCGACGTGAACACACACATAAACATCTCACTCGTTTGATATTGCCGCCAGCGCGCCGCGCGCGCGCCAGTGGTTAGCTTGCCCGCTACTTAGACTTCATGTGCGTTTCCAACGTGAACACTTGTATATTACGCCATCTGTTTGATATTTCGTGACCGCGTCCGCCACCGCGCACGCGTGTCAACGTGGATGAGCACTACTGCTCTCATCTAGTTCCAATGAATCAGGTTCCGGTATACTTCCGGAAGACGGGATATTCTCATCAGATGGCATGTATTCTGAGTTTGTTTCTGTAAAATTATCTGACTCCTCATTAGATTGAATTATAATACAAACATATTACCTTGCATTTCCTCCCACGGTTTTTGATTGTGTTGTCATAACTTATGCACAATATTTGTGTATAATACAAAAATAACGACATAATAAATCTACTAAACGTTAACATAACCTATCTTTTTAACTACACATTCCATCACATATTTGTATCTGCACTGAGCAAAAACGGACCGACCAACATTAGTCCACTATTGCACACAAACAATATAAAAAATGTTCAATGCAACAACTCTTTTTATTGTGCCATCTAATATTGATAAGGAAAATGTGGGTTAATTCATTTTTTTTTTTTTTTGTTGTTTTTGGTAGTCCTAAAAAGACTCATTAGTATTATAGAGTTCCGGAAAGGTTGAGTATATTTATATATTCAAGCTTTGTTCCGTCTTTATTAAGTTTATCTGATTATCTATAATGTTGTATGGTTTTACCAATTCATAATTAATTTTTGCTCGATTCATAAAGTAAAATAAGGTACATTAGGTAATGCTAAAAATGCAAATTCAGCAAAATTGTGGCTTAGTCCGCTTTTGCGCTCAATGCCTCATTTATGGGTTAGAAAACATGGTATATAATTCCCTATAAAAATAACAAAGTCCAGGACATGTAGTTTTTGCATGAAACTTTATGGACAGGTCTTGTTTTTAAAGAAACGCCTAGTTTTCTATGCTCAATATTATCGCACCTGTACAAGAAACAATTTTTCACACAGTTTAATTCGAACTCAGTAAAGACGGTACTAACTCGATTTCGACAATTTTGGACTTGTGTTGATTTGTGTCTTGTATTTCAAATTGTTTGAAAAATAGCTTGTAACAGAAGACACAGATTTGGAATCTTTTGGTTGTATTTATCCCAAATGTAGCTTTGTGGTATATCATTTTCTATTATTCTATAAAATAATGTCCGTTGTTGCTGGAATATTTGGAGTCATAAATTTTGAGTTATAAATAATCTTGAAAAAGAAAACAGTTCTTTGTGAGGCAATATATAACTAAATAACTACATGTGTCAAATGACAATAGTAGTTCTGCCACAATTGCAGGATTTCAGCAGTTAAAGTGTCCTATAAATTTTCTAGCATTCGTTTATTTATGACAATTTATTTTGTCCCACTGTAGCCGGTACTTGCTACCCATTTAGAGATTTTATTTCGGACCAAGGTTTTAATAACGTAAGACTCCCTGTTAGCATTGATGCTTGCTATGTTAGCTCCACTGTTTGCTAACTTATCCGCCATTTCATTTCCTACCAGTACCTAGGAGCTCGGTACCGAAGCAAGTGTTGTGACCTTGTTGTGTTTCGTAGGGGGCATTAAGGTCCTGAAGGCAGTTCCATACTGTTTTAGATATAATTTGAAGGCACGCTAAAGCATTAATGGCAGCTTCACTGTCCGTGAAAATGCAGTTGTATGTGCTCTGTAGACCATCTTTAGATTTTCACGGGCACAGATCACGATGGCGTATATTTCCGCTTGGAATGTCGTGGTATGTGATCCCAGGGGCACGGAAAAACTATACCACAAGGTCTGTAGATTCCTGCGCCAATTCCACTGCCCTTTTAGAGCTGTCTGTGTACCAGTCCAAACCATCTTGATATGTGTTTGGTTTTTTGCCTTCCATCCAACGAGGTTGTGTTTTGAAGGATAGTTCGAATGATAACTTTTTTAGTACCGGGTCTGCCTCAATATTGAGGTTTGGCTCTGATATTACAGTAGATACATTCATTATCGTGGTGTGGCCTGACCTCGCCAGAGCCTCCCAAGTACCATTACATTTGCATCCCATCCTTGCCTCACCGATGATAAAAATATTCAGCGGTATAAGGTCTATCCCGTAATTGCCAAGCAGGCCAATCTTTGAACATCAGATAGTTCATGCATAGGATGGTTGCGATAGTTACTACGTGGCAATTCATACTTACATTGAATTGAAAAATTCACTTTCACTTGTGTTTCACTCATGTTTTCACTCATTTCACTCATGTTTTTACCACACTTATACTATGTAAAAATGTTATACAACTTGATATTCACAGTTATATAAATTTCTACACATATTACGACTTAAGTTTCGACGTTTGACGGCCATTTTCAAGTGACCGTCAAGTGACTTTATGGCCTGTTTTTGTTTCAGTTTGTTCCACCATACTGTGGAGCCACTTGTCAGAGTGGGTCTAACTACCATAGTAAACAAGCAGTGTACCATGCTTTGTTTTAGTTACTATAAGATATAGCCGAGCATATAATATAAAGTCACTGCGCTTAGAATACTGAATAAATCTATCCAGATCCTGCTAAAGGAAGAGGATTACCATTCCTATTTTTGGGTCGTTTGAGCCTATAGAGGACGTCCTTTTGTATTAACACTTAACTGAAGCTTTCCTTTTGGCCCAGATTATTTTATTATGGCTGTATGCCAAGTTTTATTTCTCTGTCTATGATTTATATAAGCTAGATTATGTAGCTTATTCTCTTTGTTCTTCAAGCTGGCGAGTTACAGAGGTAAGATGCCCTGAAAGATGGCTTGTCGTTTGAACTTTGAACGGTCCTTTGAAGTCTTTAATGGAATCTGTAGTTGCTCCAGGTTTAGTATTGCTGATGTACATAGTATTCATATGATATTGTTGTGTTAAGGTATGTTGTGCATTTAAGAATTTTTGAAACAGGTTATCACAATACTTATAGCTAGTTATTAAAGATCTAAGAGAATAATGATATAATATTAATATATTTCTATTTATAATTTGATGATTTCTTAATGTTTCAAATTAGTTATAATAAGATAATATATACGGAAGCTAACCGAGATCATCCAGGATATCTGGGAAAAAGAGAAATTACCACCCGATTGTAAGTCTGCTCTGATCCATCCGCTTCACAAAAGGGAGATTTTACTGATGTAAACACCTACCCTGAAATTTATTTTGTCCCGGTAACACACAAGATCCTCTCGAAGGCGTTACAAACATGGGCAGAACATCAGCTGGATAGTCAACTGGGAGAATACCAGGGGGGCTTCAGGAAGACCCGATCCTGTGTTGAACAGATCCTCAATCTTAAAAGTGTACTTGCATACTCCAAGATGAGAAACCGCAAGATAGTCGTCACCTTTGTTGATTTTAGGAAGGCCTACGGTTCCATTGATAGAGAAACGCTTAACAAAGTACTCCAGCAACTATGGGTAGACAACAAAACCCGCAGACTCATCCTAGAAACTTTGAACAACACCCAATTCAAGGTTAAATTTAAAGGCGAGATTTCAGAAAGCTTCGAAATAAAAACTGGAGTGAGACAAGGAGATGGACTTTCCCCACTTCTCTTCAACTGTGTTCTTGAAAAGGTTATGAGAGAATGGCGCGAGGAACTGATCAATTTGGGTACTCAGAGTGGTATCTACCTGGGACGTAAGAACGATGGACTGTTTGTAGATTGCCTGGCCTTGTCATGACAAAAATGCAGGTAAATTACCTCAGAAAACAGACAGCGAGGCTGTTTCGGTCTCTGCTCCCGAATATTTTACCTCTGCCTATTCCTTGCTTGCTGAACCTTACAATCGCCGATCTAGCGGCCCTTTACACCACGAGGTGCAGCGGAGTCAGATCCAGCAGCAGCTCCATTGCTGCTGTCGGACACTGTTTCCTCATAGAAGCCAGCTTGGTTCTACTTTCCCACGCAACTGCCCCATAAGTGATCGCAGGTCTCACTATCATGGTGTACATCTATCGCAGTCTTGCTGGGTTACAACCCCACGTTTTCCCGGCCAGATTTCTGCACACCATTAGAGCGCGTTTGGCTTTACCTACCGCTGCCTCAGCGTGTCTATTCCATAGGTGTTTGCTATCTAGTGTGATACCCAGATACCTTATCTCCTGTTTGTATTCTACTTCCCTCCCATCTAACATTATGGGCTGCAGGCAGTTTAGTTTTCTCCTTCTAGTAAATGGTATCACCGTGGTTTTGCTCGGGTTGAGTCTCAGTCGCACTGTTTGACACCATCTACTAGTTTCTTTGAGGCCTCTCTGAACGATTTCACACAGCGTTCCCTCAAACTGCCCTCTGGCCATTATGACTAAGTCATCGGCGTAACCTTGACATTTGATGTCTAGGTCGTTCAGCCTAGCCAGTAGTTTATCAACTACCAGACTCCACATTAGTGGTGAAAGCACACCTCCCTGTGGTCACCCTCGAGTTGTGGAGATCTTAATGGTGTCACTTCCCACTTGTATCTCCGTCGTTCTGGTTTTTAGCATTTCTCCCATCCACTTTGAGATAGTGCTGACGATATTCCTTCTTTCGAGGCCGCTTTAACCGCCTCGTATGAGGTGTTGTCAAAGGTTCCCTTTATATCCAGGAAGGCACATATCGCTACTTTTTTCTCTAGTGCTGCTTATATTTCATTTGTCAGCTGATACAAGGCGGTTTCTGTGGATTTCCCTGCTCTGTATGCACGCTGACGGTTGTTTAGTGGTGCATCTACCAGCACTATTGTCCTAAGGTAATTATCGATTACATTCTCCATTGTCTTTAACATAAAAGATTATCAGAAAAAGCAATATTATCCAAGAGAGTCAACAAGTTAGAGCTAGCCTATCGACTGACTAAGAGCACTTACAACAAGAAATGCCTGTCACGCAACCTGAAACTTGAGCACTACACATCAGTCTTATGACCAGAAGCCCTGTATGCCATGGAGTGTCTTTCCTTGAACCGAAGAGGTCTGGTAGAGAAATTGGGAATCAGAGATAAGAGAATACTCAGGCAGATCCAAGGCCCGGTAAAGGAAGATTGGGAATTGCGAAGGCGGCATAACTCTGAGCTCTACGAACATATTGAGATGCTCTTTGACTGTGCAAGAAAAAGAAGGGTAGCTTTCTATGGCCAAGTTGCAAGATTGCCTCCAAATCGACTAACCAACCGTCTGTTTACCTTCTGGCAACACAAGAAGGTACGTACCACTTGGTTAACAGAAGCCGTGAAGGATATTAATGAACTGGGAATAACAGATCTCTAAAACAGACTGTCTGTAAAACGCACCCTGTGGGAAGTCCACGGATTTTAGGAAGAACCCCGAGGGAAAGGTACCCCCTGGACAAAAGAGAGAAAGGAGTTACACCGGCAGAAGTTGCGACAATACTGGGCAAAGATCAAAGCCCAACAGTTGAACAAGCGTGGTCCAAAGTAGGCCTAGTCTAAACAAGAAGATGAACAAAATTATACTCCTGTACGTTATAATAAAGTCAAATTTATCATAAGAAAATCCGTACTCACTCCATAAATTTTACCATAGTTCATATGGTGGGGTTGCTTGAGCTTTCCGAGTCACTCTTCTGATGATTTGAAACCCGGTAAAACTTTTCTGCCTTAACTTCCACGATCTGTTATCCTCCTCTACTTGTTGATTTTTTCCTTCTTTTTTTCCATTTTGTAGACAAGGTAGAGGACTGAATCCAAAGCGTCTTCCAACATCTCTTGTCTTTTCTCTCACCTCTATTGCACGTGTTAATACAACTTTTTCGTCAACAAAGATTTTGCTCTTACTCGCAATGAAAACCATTTGAAAGTTTGTGAGCAACTAAGAATATGATAACGTATATATAACGGATAGTTTCTAACGTCAAAATTTTGTATGTTATAAATATATATTTATTTGATCGTTGCTGCTTTCGTTGGTGATGGGAATCCCTATTGAAATTTCATGCAAATTTTCTGTAAAATGATTGTAAGATGCCATGTTCCGCCAAAAAGCCTCCTCGAGACGGTATGGAAAGAAACTCCAAAACGTCTGATATTTCTCGAAGAAATGAAAGCCAGATTAGAGGAAGTGGTAGAGAAATATTTAGAAGAAATAACGCGTATTGGCAAGAAAATTGAAGAAGGTGCACATGATATCGAAAGATTGATGCAAGAGCGGGCCGTTCGCAAATTACAGAACAGAATTAGCGACGAAATTAACAAGCTAAAGGAGGAGAAACGGAATGCCGAGACTTGTGTTAAGAATTTCAAGAAGGAACTGTGTATGAAAATGAGACGGTGGGATAAGTGCAAAAAGTATCTCCCTTCAAATTTTGTGTAATTTTGCTTTGTTTAAACAAAAAGTATAATGCTATCTTATGCTGTCAACATTATGCAACAATGCATAACAACATTACGACAGTCTAGCAGCTGAGGTAAACACGTGCAAGATAATCACAATATACAAAAGAACGATTTTTGTAAAATCTTCGGTAAATATGATGCCGGCAGTCGAAGTTAGAAAACAGTGTTTATTGCTTAATAATGACCAATTTTTGTTATTTAGAGTGGGTGTGATACTACATAGAGTATATCATTGCATGATCAACAAGGCAAACCAACCAGAGTCATGAGTAGGATGGTTGCGACCGTTATTACAGGGCCGTGCCTGACCGGCGTTCATTACGTGCGCCGCACGCAGGCGGCCAAATTAAAAGGCGGCCTGACGACCAGAAAAACAAAAAAAAATTAAAAAGCAAAATAACAATGTTAATATATAGTCATAGTCATATATAATCGAAGTAAATTGTCAAATAGTTGAGTGTTGTTGTCAATTCGTCAATTGTAATCATTATCATTGCGCTCTATGGCGTACTAAATTTTTTTTAGCTGCGGCTATCACAGAATATTATTCTGTGCGCTATTGGCAAGCGCATGCTGGCGCAGTGGCCGCATAGAACTCCGTGATGTAAGAATAAAGAGAGATGAACACTCTTTTTAACCCACGATGAACAGAGTACATCTCTCTTTATTCTAACTGATTTTAACCTTACTGAGTTCTACGGGTTCTACGCGCCAGCATGCGCTCACATGCGCTCGGCATAGGCCATATCAGAATCAAGTGCAAAGTGCAAATTCATCTTTCACGTGTGTTCAGTTGCTCTAGCTGGCTGTAGGTAAGTTGGGAGCGCGTGTGTGTGCGTGTGTGTGTGCGTGTGTGTGTGTGTGTGTTATAATATGTGATTTACCTGTCTGTCTATAGCACGGCAAGCGTCTCAGCTGCGTGGCAATAAAACCCTATTCGAACTCGGAAAGCGCTTGGGCAGATTCCCTCACCGCCTCACCCAACGCTTTGTTACAAAAGGTTGAAAAAGGTAATGAATTTAATTTATAATAAATTAATTTGAATATAAATCCTTATTGATATTTTTAAACATTTTAGTAAAAGGTCTAAGAATGACTGGAAGATAAACGAAAAGATTGTCTGGAGCACAGTATAAAAGAAAGCGAGAAGAAAAACAACATGTTGCTAAAAAAATCTTTGGTTCACTAACAAATATTTGGAAAAACCTCCAGAAATGCAAAATGCTTGCAGTAGCCAAGCAAATCCAAGCAGTGAATTTTTTTCCAATGAAAATGAATTATCTGCCGAAAATACAAATGAAAATGACAATATTAGTAGTAATGATGAAATACGAGATATTGCAGTTATAAATATCGACGATATCACTGAAATTGATGAAGAATATTTTACTATGTGTATAGAACTAAATGATCCAGCTTGCTTGCCTTTAACACTTACCAATAAAATGCTGGATATTTTAATTGAAAAAGGCCCTATTCAAAATATACAATCTACATATCCACTTAATGAATTTGGAAGATCATTTTCAAAGGTTTATTTCTATAGAAAACTGCCAAATGGTGAAAAATTTTATCGTGAGTGGTTAATTTATTCTCCAAAAAATGATGCCACATTTTGCTTCTGTTGTAAATTATTTGGCAAACAAGAAATAAAATTAGTTAATGAAGGCTTCAACGATTGGCAACACATATCTGACAACTTATCTCGTTAGGAAAAAACATCGCTGCACATCGAAAATTGCACCTGTTGGAAAAAAAATGGAATTAAATTTAAAAAGAAAAACTACAATTGATAAGAATATGCAACGGTATTATGACGCCGAGAAAAAACGATGGTGTCAAATTGTCAGGCGCATGATATCTGTGGTACAATTTCTAACAGGACATTGTTTAGCTTTTAGAGGTTCTTCCAGCATATTGTACGAAAAAATAATGGAAATTTTCTGAAAGCAATTGAAATGATAGGAAAATTTGATGATATAATGGCAGACCACATAAAACGCGTACAAGAACCAATCGCTTTAAAGAACCACATGCCACATTACCTGGGAAATCGCTTTCAAAATGAAATAATCACTATCCTTGCCCAAAACTTTAACAAAACCCAAATTCAAAAATATATATTAACATCAATAAAAGAGGCAAAATATTTTTCAGTCATTTTGGACTTTACGCCGGACACTGGACATGTCGAGCAAATTACAATGATTATTAGGTATGTACATATTAAAAATTATGAAGTTGAAGTAAGAGAAAATTTCATTGGCTTTTATCAAGCTGAAAAATGTACTGGAGAATCTTTTTACGACTTCTTAATTCAAAAGTTAAACTATCTTGAATTAAATATTAACGATATGAGGGGCCAAGGATACGATAATGGGTCTAATATGTCCGGAAAACATAAAGGATTGCAAAAACGAATTTTGGACAATTATCCACGAGCTCTGTTTATGCCATGCAACGCGCATACATTAAATTTGGCCATTAATGATGCAGCTAAAGTTTCGTTTTCAACGGTGGATTTTTTCAGTAATGTATCTGCAATATACAACTTTTTCAGTGGATCACCATTTAGATGGCAAGTTTTAAAGAAAAATGTAAAATCTTTAACATTGAAACAAGTTAGTGAAACTCGATGGGAAGCAAGAATTAAAGCGATTAGACCACTGCGAAATGAATTAGGTGAAATTTATGACAACCTTATAGAAATAGCTGAGGAATCTTCACAATCTTCAATGCCAACAGTTCGACATGAAGCTGAATGTTTGGCAATGAAATTTAAATCTTATAAATTTATTTCTTCAATAATAATATGGTACGAAATCTTGGAAAAGGTAGATTTTATTAGCAAAATGATGCAGAACGTTTCTTGGAATATCAGTTCGTGTGCTGAATCAATTAAGGAAGTTTTAAAATTTTTCAAAAGCATTAGAAATGACGAAAGTTTCGAAAATTATTTGCAGATTTCTAATGAACTTTGTAGCACTTGAAAGCACTTGAAACAGAACCGGATTTTCCTGCTGAAATTAGTGTACGTCGCCGACATCACCGAAAACAATTTAGCTATGAAGGAGAAGAAGATATTCAATTTACTCCAAAAGAACATTTTCAAATTAATTTTTTCTATGTAATACTAGATACAGCTATTTCATCTCTTACCACCCTTTTTGAAACTTTGTCAAATTTCGAACAATGTTTTGGATTTCTATACAAATTTATTGATATGGAACATGAGGAAATAAAAAAAAGTTGTTTCGATCTCCACAATAAATTTAAAGATGGTGAATCTTGTGATATCAGCGGCGTAGAATTATATCAAGAGTTAATTTCTCTAAAAATTATCATAAAAGACAGAAAGTAGCCCGAAGAACTCATAAAGTTTTTATACAAATACAACTTGGAGACTTCTTTTCCAAATTTCGCCACAAGTTTAAAACTTTTACTGACAGTTCCAGTATCTGTTGCATCTGGAGAGCGAAATTTTTCAAAATTAAAAATAATCAAAAACCACCTGAGAACTTCAATGACTCAAGAACGTCTCAGTAATATATCAATTATTGCAATTGAAAGTGAAATTGTTGATTCCTTAAATATTGAAGGGGCGATTGAAGAATTTGCCTCTAAAAAATCGCGTAGAGTAGAGTAGTATCATAGCGTAGAGTAGTATCATAGATTTATAGATGTGCCAAAACATATTAATGTTTTATATTCAATGGTAATATGTACATGTACATTAGATATATAAGTATAATAATAAACATTAAGAATGAAAATTTGATTTTTTTCTTTGATTTTGATGTTATCTGAAAGGGCGGCCATGCATACTAGTACGCAGGCGGTCATATACGCAGGCACGGCCCTGCGTTATTACGTGGTAATCCATACTTACACTGAATAAAAAAATTGACTATATTTTAACCACACTTAATTTGAAAACTTTGACACATTGAAAAATGACCTTCGCCAGTCGAAACTCGAGTCGTGTTTTATATTAAAGTTATATACTTAATATTTTTACATATTAAATGTTGTTAAAACATAGGGAATTCTTCAATTCTGTGCAATCAGAGTCAAATAATTGTGACGTTTCAGGGTTTTTGTCGTTAAATCGAGTGGCGTTAACCATATTAATTTTAATTTATTAGTAATAAATTTAGTATTATTTGTTTTAATTTAATCGGTGAAGTTTAATCCATTATTTAAAGATTATTTATCCAATAAAAAGGGGGAGTTGAATTTTAAAGCTTCCGAAGTCATAGCCTCCGAAAAATTTCTAGATCCGGTCCTGAGCAGACAAAGTTGGGTGATCGCGACTGATATGACTAGATATACATGAAGCACGACTAGTCCATGTTTAAGATGGTTACAAAAACTTGATAGACAGTACTTGATAGAAAAGACTATTAGAAATAGAAGACAAGATAGACAATAAAATAATAGACAGATAACATTATTTACATATAGTGATAACATTACTTACATATAGTAATATAATTAAATGTAGTAATAACATTACTAAATTATTGCGTACTGTACAAGTTTAAATTTTTTTTTGTTTGTTTTGCGGGCAACTATTTTTGTAGATGTACTTTTTTATAAATTATAGTTAACGGAAGCACTCACAAATACAATAACTGACCATCTTGGGACCAGCTGTTGGGTTTCCTAAGAGATTCTCAACGCAACATTCGCAGACAATAACAAATCTAACGGATATTTCCACATTTAAAAGTATTTTCTGTCTCAAATCCACCATGACACACACAGAGAATCTTAATTTCATTTACATTTCATTTGTTACGCCGACAACAGTAATAGTTCCATACGAAAATTCGTAAATTCTTGAGCAATCAGTAATCAAAACAAATTTAAAACAATAAACCGGAGTCAACGTTTTACATATTATAATGCTTCACTGTTTATTAATCAAATGGATGAAAAACCTATTCATTGTGTCTATTCAATGTGTGAATCTTTATTCTAGTACATGTCTGGTTTTGCATTTTTCTAGTCTTGCCTATATGTTATTTGCTGTCTATGTCTAGTTATGTTTGGTATTTATGTCTGGTATGTAGATTGTAGATTTCGGTAGTGAATCGTCTGGGATTGTTTATCTGCTATTATCTGTTCAGTTTCCTGTTGCCTTCTCTGTGCATTATTCTTTGGTCTGATCTTGATTTATAGTTTTGTCTCCCTGGTAATGTGTCCAAATTGTCTAGTTGTATGTGTTTGTCAGATCTCGTCTGAATGATTAGTGCCGTACGTAGATTTGTTTAATAAGTTTTCTCATTGTTTTTAGTTTACTTAATTGACAAAATAAAAGTTTAGGTATGACCTGTTTGTTTTTGTTAAATTGTGAGTTAATACTCAAAGAATTTACCTTCCTTTTGTTTTCAGTTCATTGTTGTACATTGCTATTTTTAGAATGCGTTGTTTCTTTTATTTGTATTGGGCACAATAAATTAAACTTTAAAATGTATAAGCTTAAATACTACACAGTACTAATTAGACAAAGCGAGAATAGACTAGACTGGCAAGACTCGACAGAAAAAACTAGGCATACAAGATAAGGCTAACAGGACTAGGCAGAAAAAACTAAACTAACCAGACTAGACAGAAAGTTTTTTTTGGTTATACGACAAAACTAAACAGACAAGTCTAGACAGGTAAGACTATATAGACGAAACAGACGAGAGAGACCAGACAGGCCAGACGAGCCGGATGGACCAGATTGGTCAGATAGGTGAAATAGGCCAGACAGGCCGGACAGACAAGACATGCCAAACAGGCTAGACAGTCCAGACAGGCCAGAATTTGGACACATTACCAGGGAGACAAAACTATAAATCAAGATCAGACCAAAGAATAATGCACAGAGAAGGCAACAGGAAACTGAACAGATAATAGCAGATAAACCAGAAAAAATACCAGACGATTCACTACCGAAATCTACAATCTACATCTACATACCAGATATAAATACCAAACATAACTAGACATAAATAGACAGCAAATAACATATAGGCAAGACATGTCAGGCAGACAATAATAAACAGACTGAACTAGACAGAGAAGACTTTACACATAATATTAGAGAGATAATACTAGACGGACAAGTCTAGGCAGATACGACTAGACTAAACAGACAAGCCACATGACTAGACAGAAAAAACTAGACTCGGAGGACTAGACCCTCATTTTAAACATTTTAAAAACATCAACAATTTTAAGAAAGAAGATCGTGCTGATAGATATAATTATAAACCAATTTCGTTAGTGTCATGTCTGTTCAAAATTTTAGAAAATTGTATGGAATACAGACTAATACCATTTATTTTCAAATGCAATTTAATTTCACAGCAACCACATGGATTCTGTAAAGACAAATTATCTGCTTTAACTAAGTTCTACAAAAATATTATCAATGAGGTGGATGATGGAAAGTATTTTCCTAGCGGTATTTTCTTACGACCTTACCAAAGCGTTTGGTTGTGTCGACCACGACAAGCAACTAGAAAATATTCATATGGCATTAGAGGAAAGGCAGGGCGCTGGTTCTAGTCTTATTTCAGCAATAGCAACAACAATATGTCAGAAGTGAAAATGCAGGAAAAACAGGTTTATCAAAAACTAAACATATAAAAATTGTGGTTCCGCAAGGAAGCATTCTAGCACCCATCTTATTCTCCTAATATATGGGTGCTCTGGTTCAACACATCGGTGGTAATCATTGCACTTTGAATACTGATGACCCTACCATTGTGATCTCGAAGGCTTCTTAACTAGAAACAATATTTTAAGCAAATGAAACGTTAAAACAGCTGTATAGCTGGTTTTGCGCAGACAGTGGTCAATGCACTGACAGAGAGAAAGAAGCAGCAACTGGCCAAGGTATAAAAATGGCACTGCGGGTTTGCAGTGCATACAGGACCGTATCTACAGCCGGCATCGTCCCCATCGAGCTGACTGCGCAAGTACGCTAAGTCTTGCTATCTAGCAGGCCAAAACAAAGTCAAAAAAGAAACAGCCAGACAAAATACGCGTAGGGAATGGCAAAGAAAATGTGAGCATACAAAGAGGGGACAATGTAGCAGGTTATTAATCCCGGACCCAATGAAATGGAAAGACATAAAGCATTTTCCATGAGACAAATACTCCCGGGACATGGATGCTTCAAGGACACTGCATTTTCAGAGCAAGAGAAGCACAGGGTGACTACTGCGAATAGAACGACAACATGTATTGACCGACCGCACACTATTCGCCTGCGACAGATGGAAACGCGAACGAGCAACGATAATGAAGGACGGACTGCTAAAACCAGGAACAATAATGGACCACATGTTAAGAACAGAAAAAAAAACTGGGACAACGTGAACAAAGTGATAGAAGACTCCAATAAGAGGAATACGATAAAATGATAAGCCGCAGAGAGGAGGCATCTGTCTTGTCGTCGTCAAGATTTCTAATAAAACACATTACATTTGTATTATCCTCGATATAATTGCTTACATCTACTCGTAAGGACACGAACATGTTTTTTTACTTTAGCAACTAGTTCTTCTTCTAAATGTTTCATTCAATCGTCAATTCTCCTTTTAACTAATTATTTGATAAGGGTATCGCTGAATATAAACTTTTTTCCTTGAATGTCGATTTCCATATGCGCGACACTCAGCTTCGCGACGTCGTGCGACAACGCCTGTCAAATAATGATTACATTCTTTTAAATGGGCACGTCGTGTAGCTGTCGCATAGCCATAGTGAGAACTTGCCCATTTAAAACAATGTAATCATTATTTGATAGGCGATGTCGCGTGACGTCGCGTATCTTAGTGTTGCGTGCATGAGAATCGACCTTTATTCCGCATAAATTATTTGCGACCATTTTTAAAGCGGGAAGTATTAATTTTTCTCCGAAACTATGAAGATACCCAGTCTAAGCTATCAATTTTTATTTGGTGAGGAAAGCGTGCTTTTAATTTTTTTAGCCGAAATCAATTCCTTTTTCTTTTCAGTAAACAATTTGTGTTTTTTGTGTTTTTATATATTTTTTTTCACGACCGGGCAAAATTTTTCTGCGACCTGGCACCGGGTTACGACCCACAATTTGGGAAACGCTGATGTAGACCATTTTTTTTTAAATTAAAAATTTTAACGGTAACCCCCATATACATATAGGATATTCTTCTTGTCCAAGTTCATGTCCGAAGAACTTCAATATGCGCGAGTAAATCACACTTGAGAGTCGTTGTTTGGGCTTGATCTCGTTAAGAATAGAGATATTGGTACGTCGTGCAGGCCAGGGTATTCTAAGAATTCTCCTCCAACACCGCAACGAACGCATCGAGTCGACGACGGTCAACCGCACGTAGTGTCCATGTCTCCGCCGCATAGCCAAATACAGAAAAGACCAGCATATGGACCAGGTTGATCTTGAAGTGTTACGTGTAATGTTGCTATCCCTCTATACTGGAGTAAGCTGGGACATGGCGGTTCTTCCCAGTTATATTCGCCGGCGTATTTCGGGTTCACAGCATCCCTTGTTAGTAATAATGACACCCAGGTATATAAACTGCTCGACTACATCATATTTTCCGACCTTAAGGATATTAGGCCAGTTAACATTTGCGCGGTCAACAATCATCGCTTTAATTTTGTGGATGTTTATTTGAAGACCACACTTCAGACTGATGCGTTTTAACCTTTCGGATAAGGCTATGAGTCAGTTCTCTTTTCGCCTATTGTGACCCCTCCGTCCCAGTCATCTAATAAGTAGAGCATAATACTTTCACTGTATAGTTTAAATAATAGTGGTGAGAGTATGTATGTAGTCTTGCCTTACTCTTTTTCATATTTTGCATTCGGAGGATGGATGTGTATCGCTTCTGATCACAGCGGTGCTTTCTTCATACACATCACTAATCAGGAGGACGATATGCTCTGGAACTTCCATTTTCATGAGGGCTGGCAGTTTGTGCCATTTAACTCTATCAAAAGCCTTCACATAATCGACTACGCAGATATACATGGGCGTGTAATATTCCCTAGCCTTTTCTATCAGTTGGCGCAGGTTTAGTATCTGCTCTCTTGTTCCACGCCCTTTAACAAACCCAGCCTGTTCAGGAGAGATTTGCCAAGCAGTGAAAGCCTGTAGTCTAGAATGTATAATGTGGAGCATGACTTTTCTTACATGGGGTATAAGAGCAATAAGCCGGTGATTATCGCATTGGTTTGTGACCCCTTTTTGTGCAGGGGGATAATAATAGAAGCTGTCCATTCGTTGGGCCATATTCCTGTTCTCCATATTTGACAGATCATGAAAATTACTTTAAATCCTTCCTTGCTCCGAGTTTTTAGAATTTCCACAGTAATTATGTAAATTCCAGGGGACTTCCAGGGGAATTCTATGCAAGTCTCTTGATGGCCGCGTGTACTTCCTGTAGCAGTATGCCGGGTCCCAATTGTTCTTCGTCCCAATTGGTAATATCTGGGGTTTCAATCTGATCTGCACTGTAGAAGATTTCACAATATTTTCTCCAGATTTCTGTGATCTCGTCTATGTCTGTTTTTTACGTTGCCGTTGGGATCGCAGATCGCCAAGGTGCGAGGCTTGATTTATTTTCGCGAACGCATCTTTCGGCTGTGTGGTATTGGCATGTTGTTGAATTTCTTTGCAGATATTACTGAGGTGGTCATTCTTGTCCTTTCTGCAGTTTGCCTGAATGAGCTTTGAAAGTTTCTTATACTCATCTTGCTGTTCCTTGTTGGCAAGGCCCTTGGTTTTGAGTATTCTCCAAATTTAAACTGTGTCAAGCATGCTATCAGATATCCAATGTTGTTTCTGGACAGGTTTGATTTTCGGTTGTGTTGCTTTTAGCGTTGATAGTATTGTGTGTCTTGTGTCCATCCACATCTTGTTCAGATTTGCGAATTATTTTGGCAGTATTTTGATCTCAATGTTACTCTCCAAAGTAGTCTTGAAGGAAGCTTCATACGATATCATTGGTAGCTTGGATTTTGGGATTGATCTCTTGCATGCTTTTCGGAATTTGCATACTAAAAGTTGGTGATCCGATCCGCGGTCAGCTCCCGGGAGTGTCTTTACCGATAAAATGGATGTTCGGCAGCGTCCTCTTATTAATATGTAGTCTATCTGATTCTTGGTCTTCTTATCTGTACTCGTGATGCAGTAGTTATTGTCAATGCAAAATTATATCAGTCTTTCACCCCTACCACATGTCGCAGGTGATCGTCCTCGCGCGTACGTCCAACCTTGGCATTTAGATCGCCCAGAATTATTACGGTCTCGCGGTTTGGTATTTAATTAATCAAGGTTTCGAGGGAAGCATAAAAGTTTTCCACTTCCCCATCAGTTGCTTCTGTTGTAGGTGCATATGCTTGCATTATGTAAACATTGAAAAATAATTAAAAAATGAACACTGCCTCGCCAGTATGTCTCCGCAATTCCTTCAATCTTTATATTGCAGCGTTCATTTTGAGTATTATTTAAAGCTTCCCAGTCTGCTAGAGCCTTCGGACATTCCAGGTTGCTAAGCGGGTTCCTTCGCTAGTCGCAGATTTTCCATGTGGAGTCCTGCGGTCCACTGCCACATGCCCAGTAACTAATTTCACACTGTCTACCCCGGACGCAGAATAGCGCCGGACGTTAGTAGGTTCGCCCGGCGAGAAATTTCCAATAGGAGGTTCCCGTGTCTTTCTGCACCGCAGTATTTCGATATAGTCGTTACACAACCACGCCTGGAAGTGTTCTTCAATAAGCCGTAAGGAAGTGATTCTTCGACCGCCCTATATCAGTATTGATAGGACTGCTGTCTCCTACCAGATCTTCGCCATATCTGGCTACCCTCATCTTAGTTTCGCCTGAAGGTTGGTGCAGTGTCCCGGGGTGTCGCACGTGGAGCCATAAGTGAGAGCTGGGGATCTCGTGAGGACCAGTTGCCATTGCCCATCTCCCGTCTGAGACACTTGATGCGACCGTCAATGACAAAAGGTGTTACCTCTACATCACCCCATACACCCCAATGGGAAATATGGGAACTAGTGTGACATATATTTGAAAATCGAAATAAACTTTTCATAGCAGAGGAACAACATAAACACAATACGAGTTATTTCCATAATCTCAGACCAATAAGAAGCAACTAAACTATACGTGGTCTGTTAAAAAAGTATCCGACCTTTAGCCGGAAAAGACACCCTCAAAGTAGTCTCCTTGGGACTCCACACACTTCTCCCAGCAGTGCCGCCATTGTTGAAAGCATTCCGAAAAAGCGTCTTTCGGAATCGACTTTAGCTCGGCTGTCGTTGCAGCCATAATCTCTTCTCTTGTCTGAAATCGCGTTCCTTTCAATGGGCTCTTGACTTTGGCGAATAGCCAGAAGTCGCAGGAGGGCATATCAGTAGAGTAAGGAGCCTGTCGACGAGGGTTCAAGATCAGCTCATGCAAGCGCGATTGATTCAAATCCATCAGGATTTCAAAATAAAAAATAATCGGATACTTTTCTAACAGACCACGTATACAAAAGTGCACCAAACAGATTCGGCATACAAATCTTCAATGGGGATACAATTGAAGATTTGTATTGAACTGTAATAGAACTGCATTTCGTGAAGAAAAGTATATATATATATATATATATATATATATATATATATATATATATATAT
Source organism: Phosphuga atrata (assembly GCA_944588485.1). Classification (NCBI taxonomy): domain Eukaryota; kingdom Metazoa; phylum Arthropoda; class Insecta; order Coleoptera; family Silphidae; genus Phosphuga; species Phosphuga atrata. Next base: position 19,842,564 of record OX155892.1, read on the forward strand.
ATATATATATATATATATATATGAACTATATATGAACTAATTTTGAATTTTAATTTTGAATTATAAGTATTCAATGTATTTGCTGTATTTTTGTGACGTGTCCTACATGTAAATTACTTATATCTAGCCATAAATAAATGTATTTGATTTGACTTGACTAGATGCACAAGATATGACGAGACAGACAAGACTAAATATGGAACATTAGACAGTATACACTAGACAGACAAAACTAGACAGGCAAGTCTAGAGAGACTAAGCGAGACAGAGAGTTCTGTCTATACAATATTAGATAACTATATGAAAGTATTGTTAGACTGAATACAAGAAAATACTATATCGACAAGACAAAACAGTTAAAAATAGTCGCACAGGTGTAGACCTACAAAGAGGAGTTTAGAGACTGTTGATATATTTCTGACTGTTCATATTTCTTCATTATTAGCTATTTAATGAAGTATTTCTACAACTACCTCTTAAAATTACTAGAAATCTAATGTCTAAAACATTAGACAGTAAACAATAGACAATCGAAACTATACAGCCAAGTCCAGATAGACTAGATGAGACAGACAGTTCCAGTTATACAATATTAGACAAACAGTAGCAAACAGACAAGTATATGAAAGTAATGTTAGACCCACAATACAAGAAAATACTATATGGACAAGATAAAGAGTTAAAACTAGACGCATAGGAGTAGACCTACAAAGAGGACTTCAATAGATTTCTCACTGTTCATGTTTCTTTATTATGAGTTATTTAATTAAGTATTTCTACAGTTACCTGTTAGAATTACTTTGAGTAGCAAAAACTCGAATTTGTTCAAACAATTTCATTATTATTTTTTGTTGATAATTTACAGAAATAAATATAAACTTGAATATACGGCAATTCTCCGATAACGTGCCACATGTTGCTGCCGTAAAAGGTGGGGACTCACCTGGATACAGGTGTTTTTATCGCGCAGTTGAATTTTGAGCGGCATTTCAGGCGGACAGATTTATACGAAATTTAGTTTAAGTACATAAAAAGGACAGGAAGGATGTGTTGGTAATCTATTGTTGTCCCATTGTTTTGAAACGGACGTAGTGAGCAAACGTACGTGTTAATAAGTCGAGTGCGCGTGCGTTTTTTCTCTTTGTGTGAAAATTTATTTATATAAAATATAACAAATTTCAGTTTTGAATTGACACCAAGTAGAGATGAATATGCAAGTGGGAAAAGAAGTTCCACCGGTCACAGCGGACGATTTACCATTATCGTTTAAAGTTAAATATTTAGGTAAGATTCAATTTATTTTTCTCCTTATAAATACATTTTATTTTAATTTGCTTATCACGTTATGCCATGTTTTGTCGATTAGCGTTATCTTCTAATTTTTATTTTGTCAAGGTTTTCAGTATATTGAGTTGATGACTTCGATGTATATGTTTTTAAATTTTGTTATGACACACTCCCAATTCCGCTTGTTTTGATACGTTGTCATTTAAATTGGCCTATCGTTTGGCCTCTCTGTCCTTTCTATTGTGTTAATGCACAAAAGAAAATTCAAGAGGGTTTGTTGTTAATTTACTTCAAACTTTGATAAGACTGAATAATAGACAGACAAAACAAAACACACAAGACATACTACAAACTCACTAGACATACTAGAGAAACTAGACGGATTAGAATGTAATTATTGATAAATTTAATTAGTGATCTGAATCTGCCGTGTTCATATAATCATTAGATCAACTCGGTAGAATAAACCTGAGAGATTAGATATGCTTGAAAGTTTCGATATACTGAGAGTCTACAATCACTAGACACGCTAGACCAGGGATCGGCAATCAGCGGCTCGCGATCCGCATGCGGCTCTTTTATATAAATTGTTTGCCTCTTCGGCTCTTCCAAAATATTTATTTTATTAAGCTTATTAAGTTTATTAAGCTCGTCAGACCTGAACAAAACATTTTTTTTTAATTGTTTTATTTAGCACATTAAAGGGGCCTTTATTTTTTATAGATTTTTCCAGACCTTATGAATTTTCTATTTTAATTTTTTCGAGCATTAATATTTTAATGTATAATGGGATTTGAGTGGTGAAAGTAAATTAAAAATGGCTTTAAAGGCAATAAGGCTATATACATTACAATGTGCACAGGGGCTGAGCAGGTTAAAGGAACAAATTCAAATTTTATTTATTAAAGTAAACATTCCGCAAATTTATATATTTGCAAAGACAATTCATGATAGAACACTCAAAATAACAAAGACGTCACAACAATTTCCTGTTTTAAAATCATCACCTGTATTTTCTTTAGCGTTTGACTAGTCGTGTGACATTAAGGATACCGCATAAGTTCGATTAGTAGGGCGGTATGCACCCTTCCAGGATATTCATGAAGTATTTCTTACTTTGATTTCGTTCAGAAGACAAAACCCTAGGGCAGAGATGGTGAAACTTTTTGAATAGTGGGTCAAATTTTGTTCATTTTATTTTTCGTACTAGCTCGTGGCAAAGTTCCCTCTAAGCTGCGCGGGCACCAGTTTTTCGAAGATTGCGCAGTCGTTTTTGTATTCCGCGCACATTCATCTTGCCAAAAATATTTATAGCGTCAAACAAATGTTTAAAATTGGCCATTTATACGTCAAACGAAATCTCTTTTGTTTACATTAACTACGTCATCGAGCGTTTGGTAGGTTTTTCTTTATATTAACACATTGTGTGCGAGGAGCGAAGGACTTAAGCCTCGTATAATTCATTAGAGAACGGGTGTCGACAAAACATCGCCTGCGTTTCGACGTAGATTGGGGCAAAATTATACGCATACAAACAGCACAAAACACTTACACCAAGCAGAGTAGGTTTTCGGTTTGATCTACAAAACAGAATTTGGAGGTATTTTGAAGCAACACATACAGACAGAGCGTCTGAATGGACGTCTGAAGTACAAAAGACTGTCGAGAAAAATGCAGCACTAAAAGCTGCTTATTAATCGTAAATATTCGCAATATAAGCTTCATTTACATCTAGAAATTTAATTTGACAACAATACGTCCCCCCCCCCCCCATTTCTTGCACTTTCAAAACCTTTCGCAGATTTTTGCACAATCATACTTCTGTACCGCGCAGTCAGTGAAAAAATTAGAGGGAACATTGGCTCGTGGGTCACCATGTCAGTGACATCATTTTGGAAAGAGGAGGGAGGTCAAAGGCTACTTTTTTGTTCTCTTTTACAAAATTCAAGTTTCCTACCTTCCTAGGCTTTACATCAATTATTTCATCTCCCTATCGCTCTTTGCCACCAATACTACATCATCCACGAACGCCAGGCTCCATACTTTCTACCTATCACACACCCACCCGCTTGCTACCTCTTAATCATTCTTTCGATATCTGCCACATATATCGTATTCAAAATTGCTGCATACAACTTGTACCCTGTGTTGAACAGAGTAATTCCTCGGTAGTTTTCTACTTTGGTTTTCTCTCCATTTTTTAAATCGGGCATATTACCTTCTCCCCAATCTGTCGGGAATCCCTGCCATCTCCACACCCCATTCATTAGCTCCACCAGCCTTTCTTCTCACTCCCTCGTCCCTTACACACTTTGTTCTGCATTTCATTTCTCCCCGGTGCTGTTTTCTTTTTCAGCTTCTTCGCGTATTTCTCTACCTCTTCTAATGTGGTTTCTGTACCCGCTTACGTCTTCTCCATTGTTGTTTCTGCTTCCTCGTCTTCCTTCCTCCCTTCCAGGAGTCTTATGAAATGTTCTTCCCACTCTCTCATCCTTATCTCCTCGCTCACTGTTTCTTTTTTTTCTCTCCATGTTTAAGTACACACCTCTTTCTCTGATTTTATTGCTTTTATTTCTCTCTTTTCTTCTTCTCGCTTCTGTTTCTTCTTATCTCCGCATCTTTCTCTGTATCTTCTCCTCATTTCTATAAAGCCACTCTTACTTGATTTCGTCTTTCTCCACTCCATTAGCGTATCGGTTGCTTCCCCTTTCAATCAAGTCTTCAATTCAATCAAGTCAACTAATCAAGTCTTTGTCGTTCAACTAGCAGCTGTAATGGTAGTTTATTTTTGGCACACCAAAATAGACACATTAATAAATAAATTATTGTATGTGAAACATGCCATTATTGCAATCGTGTGTAAAAGTATTCAAATCGTGCGTAAAAGTCCAATGTAAATCAAATGGAGTTTCATTATTAAACGATTTCTGTTTGCTGTTACTATGGTGCACATGACAATTTATTAATAAATCCATATTTCAATCGAAATTTAAATCGATTTCGGCCTCTCTAAAGAAGGAACAGGTGTGTTGACCTGGGCCGAAAACGCGATTATTTATCAATCACGGCACGAATTTATATTTTCGGCAGTATGCTTAAAGCGCTGAAAGCGAGACCATGCCAATAAAAGTGCGAACAACGTCGACCGACATTGTGCACTTATTTTTAATTTAAAAATGTCAAGTTAAATCTACAGCGGGTGGTGCGATCACGGTCCAAAAGGCTGCATCGGCTTTTCTCGTCCGGAGCGACACAATTTAAGGGTATCCCTCCATCTATATCCCCATATCTATTGTTTTTCCTATTTTCCTCCCTTTAAATAGGGAACGGAAGGACGTTCCACCACGGGTCGGAGACAAGAGCAGCCCTAAGGTAAGTAAACCACCCCAATTTGATTCATCTACCGCAAATAATTTTTTCGTTATATATAGTACAATCATATTGCAACAACTTGCGTCACAGAACAAAAAACGTAGTGAAAATAACTGACGTGTATTAAAATTTATTTAATTTATCTTATTTTGAATCAAGAAGTCTTGGCCTCTCAGTCTGGCTCTAATATAACTTAACCTAACCATAACCTAATCTAGGTTGGCCTAGATTAAATTGACAACGACCAAATAGTGTTCCCGTTATTGTGAAACGTTCGATACAAGTGTGTGAAGAAGGGCCTTTGTGCACTCATTGCGATTAAAGCACTTGCCTTCGGCTCGTGTTTTAAACATCGCAACTCATGCACACAAGCTCTTCGACACACACTTGTATCATAAACTATTATTTTTTACGTCTGATTACTATTTTAAGGAGTTTTTTTTGTTGGCAATTGTTAACTTGCCAATTGCATATCTCACTAACTAGCGCTGAACGTTCAAACCTTATTGTGTCTCAAAAATACAATTTTTCAAAATTATCGGTGAGAAGAATTATTTTTTGGTAGATTCAACAGTATTTGAACATGCTTGGTAGATAAAATATTGTATGATACACGTGTGTGAAAGCTTTTGTGCATGACTTGCAAAGTTTTTTTTAATCGCAGTGAGTCTTTCTTCACACATTTGTATCATAAACTACTATTTTGGAATCAAAAACGCTTTTAAAACACACAATGATTCTATTTTTTCTTTAATGAAAAATATGTTTTTGTTTCTTCATCTGTGGAAAAGCCGAAATTAGAATGCAACTTTTCAAAATGTCTTTTTACATAAGTGAAGTAACTTTTTCGTAACAAATTACGCAAAGAGTCTTTTTATTTTCTTCAATCGCACAATATTTATCAAACCATTCTGTTTGGTGTGATTTTCGATACGTATCGTTCGTTTTTCATTTTTTAACCGCAGCCATATTACAGGATAATAACTAAAATAGTGAGTAGCCATCTGCAGACGCGTTTCGAGATCTATCTTTCTTCAGTGCAGCTTTGCTCTTAAGACTTATGAAATGGAAACCAGTTACATTAGTTTGAATCCATGTTGGGCTGTCGAAAATAGGTTATGTTTTGGCATGTGTGTGGAAAATACTTTTGTGGTTGAAAAACTGTAATAAGAAAATAATAAAAAAAGTGTTGCGTCATTGGATATTTCTAAAAGTTCTAAAATCAATGCATGGGTCACTTAAAAAGCCTGTGTGAGTCAGTGTCTAGGGAGTATATTAATTCTTTAATAGAGTTAATTGAAAGTCGACCATTTATGTTTCTGCAACATGTCAATAATGAAAATGTAATTCAGTTTTGCAATTTAAAAAGCAATCGAAAGGCAGAAAGTGTCATTAACACTAAGTATTTTTTGGTAAAAAAATGAATTTCTTTGCCAAAGAGTACAGGAAGATTAAAGCAACAGTGCCATTTTTGACACATTCATTTGCTCTACCAACGAAATAAATTTTAAACCGTTCCAAAAGATTGATAGATCTGAATTTAAACTTTAGTTAATAGATTATAAATAAAAATAAGTTTTGTCTTCAAAATTTACGTTTTTTCAAACATAACTGGAAGACTTAGAATGAAAAAAGATCAATTTATATTTGAAACATAGAATAGCCTGCCTGAAATTTACAAGCAATTTGACTAACTCTGTAGCAAATTGAATAACTCTGTATAATAAAAACAAAGTATAATAACGGCCTAGTTTAACTTCATATCATTTTTATACTATCATACCTGCGACTCTTCTGTAAGTTTTTTTTTAAATAAAATGGCTCTTTACTTAAAACCAGTTGCCGACCCCTGGACTAGACTTACGAGACTAGATGGACGGACAGGATGAACTGGTCGAATGGGAACTGGACCGACTGAACTGAATGGACGGATTGGTTAATTTATATGTTAATAGATACTGGAACCGACGCCTCAACTAGATTATGAAGATAAATCTTTTGAAATAAATAAGTCTATAATTAGAGGACATAATCAGTTTTCATTATTAATAACAAACTTGACAAATAAATATTCTATAAATACAACTAGCAAGTAGTACAGGGTGTTTAAAAAAGAACTCCCTAGTTTTATTATGTCATAGAAACTTTTCAAAGTGATACACACTATCCTAGTTTGTGGTGTTTGATTCATGAATTGTCCAAGTTTTGCTCCACTGCAGCTGACACGCCTGCTTGATCTTTAGACGGCGCCAGAGCTCTACTCGCTTAATTCAGTTCAGGCGTGCAGTGCAGTGCAACGGCTACTCCGCAACAAAAATTCCAAATAACACACTGCGCGTGTTATTTGGAATGTGTAAACTTAATCTGTTATAACAGTGCAACGTAATTTTAGATGACAGCATGGTGTTGAAACTCCTACAGCAAAAAATATCATTACCATTGTCGTATCACTGCCGTAATTACCTACATTCTTTCAAGGAAACCGGTAGTGTTTTAAAAGGGAAATCGCCAGGCGGACCGAGAACTTCTGATAATGAATTGTTTCTAGCAAAAAGAGCTTTAGTCATATTTAATTAATTTTCGGAACAAAAAAAAAATTAATTCTTTTTTAAAAGTAAAAACAATTGCTAACACTGGTAAGCGATTCTAACATACGAAAGCAAGTCAAGCCCTTTTTGCACGAAGCGATTCAAATATTTGGGTGACTTATGTATTTTAAAGTTTCATTATAATTATTTACCAGAATTGATTATGCAAAAAGAGAAGCAGTCGCGGGCCAGGGGTTGGCAAGTCTTCTTTAGATCTATCTTTTTTAGGTTAATCTGTCGCGTGAATAGATCTAATCTAGACCGTGATAACCCAAATGTGGGACGAGTTTTGATAATCTAGTAAATCTAGTTCGTGCATAATTAATTGCTCTTTCATATAAGAATCTTTTTATTTTCATTTGTTTGTAGACACAAGTAGGTAAGTTCTGAATACAAATCACTGTATTTTTGTTAGCTAATTCTAGATTTGTTTTTTCTGCAGGGAATATCTTTTCTGTGTAGTTTTTGGTTAAGTTTTTCATGTCGCGCCGCGACAGATTGTCGGTTACCAAATCGCGCCTGCGCAATTCAGCCTGCATTTTTCTTCTGTGAAAAAGTCCTATTTTAACCTTGAAAATTGTGCAGCTATGTTTTTAAGGATTTTAACGATTAGATTAAAAATAGACAATAATCAAAATTATCGTTTATCGTGCCAATACGCAAATTTTGAATACTATATTCAGCCCAGGAGATTTCCGGTATAACAGTGTAGTTTTTGAAAAATCTTCCGATCCGTTTGCGACGAAAAAGAATTTCTCATTTTCGAAAAACCGAAAAGAAAATCTGCTGTATGGAAAAAATGGGATGAATCGGACGGGAAGCGAGACCGAGATGCGATGGGATGAATGGGATGGGATGGGACGAAAATTTTAGATTTGTGGCATGGGACAGTGGAACCAAAATGTGATGGGATGGGACAATGACAGGCATCCGTCCCACGGGATAGGATCTAGAACTAGAAACTCGTCCCATGCTCATCTCTAATTCCAACGTTATTGGGAGACTGGATCCTTTCATACGTCCTGGTATAGACAGAAGAGGATTTACAACGGCTCGAGATAGCCGCTTTATTACGAAATCGTCACCTAAATGCTGTTTAACTGTAACAACACCTCCGTGAATTACGAAGAGAGGCCATTAGTCATTGGACAGTAAGACGAAAAATGCAGGAAGTAACTTGACCCCAAAGACACTTGCAGTTTGTCAAAAACTTAGCCCAACTCATCGTCAAGCAGGCCCGCGTTTTGCAAGGTATAATTTAAATTAGACTTTGGAACAGACCCTTGTTCTGTTCTCAGATGAGACCAGAATATGCTTCTATAGTAGCGACCGAAAATGAAATGTGTACCGAAGAACAAGAGAGTGGTTTGCAAAATGCCGGAGGATTGAAAAGCGGACGATCTGGGGTGAAATTTCTATGGAAACACGAACCGAGACTGCTTTCATCATTAGGTGTACCAGTGGTCACGGGAGAGCAATTTTAACGGGTGCTAGGTACATCGAGGAGGTTTTATCAGTTCATATGGTACCTTACGTCGATTACATTGATTTTTCTTTATGGATGACAATGCGAAGCCGCACACCGCAAGAATCGTGCAAGATTACATTACAGAAATCGATTTTCGGATTATGTAGAGGCCAACATGCAGTTTCGGTCTACATCCTATAGAATATTTATAGAATGAGCTTGAATGAAGGGCAGCTTGAATGAATGTATTTGAGCTAGGCTTCGTGCCCCAACCTCAATCCCAGAGCTTATTGTTGCAGTAGAAGAAGTGTGGCTTAACATCCCACAAGAAACAATAGCGAACTTGATTAGATCTATGCCTAATCGTATGAGAGATGTTTTTAGGACAAGAGAGGGTCAACCAATTATCTTAAATTAAGTGTTAATTTATATAATTGTTATAACCGTATTTCTTTCAGTAATAAAATATATCAGTAATAAATAGTTAGTTTGTTTAATGAGTCAATTTCAGCATGTTAAACACAAGAAACCGAAATAAATTTTAATAAAACCAAAATCATATTAAAGCATATTAAATTGTTTTTCAAACGGCATATTTCTTTATTTCATCTCATAAATAGTTTCTAAAAAAAATAGTTAAAGTCAAAAGTTTATAGTGGGCCGATTTGTATGCACGCAACTTTATTCGTCTTCGAAATATTGATTTATTTTTCGTGACAGTTTTCTTTACATACGAACAAATTTAGTATATTTAGTTGAATTATTGCAAACTATGCGTTCTTGTTTACGAAGACAGCTAGGGTATTTACCTACAGTGCATTTCACAAAAAGTTGGAAAAGGCAATCATCACACCAGTTCCTAAAACTACTAACAAAACCAAAAGAAATGTCTGACTTAATACCCATCTCCATCTTACGTACCTTATCGAAACTTGGAACTTATGGAAACAGATGAGAAAAAACTCCGGACAGTTATAGATGCTAACGGGCTACTTCCGGAGACGCAATTCAGATTCCGGTGTGGCCACAGCTGTGTTGCCGTTTCACTAGATGTGTTAGATGATACTACCTATGCTCTTGATAGAAATGAGGCAGCAGCATTTGTGCTGCTTGAGTACAGTAAGGCATTTGATATTGTAAACCGTGATATGCTTTGTGATATCCTGCACTACACGGGAATGTCATCCAATAGACTAAATGTTTTCAAGAGCTGTCTTAGTAATAGGAGTCAGCAAGTTAAGATGCAAAACAGCTTTTCGCAGCCAGTTCAACTGTCTAAAAAAGTACCACAGGAACCCTGCGCTGTCCCCTCTGCTATTCACATTATACATGGTTAATTTGGACTATCACATAAAATTTGGGAAACCGTACCAATATACTCATGACACCCAAATTTGATATACCTTCATCCCCAAGAAATAAGGCTAATACAAGAAAGAATAAATTCTGACCTTATATCAATTATTCTCAATACTTCTTCTTCTTAGACTTTTGTATAGGCACGTGTGCCTGTTTTTTTTAAGTTCCTCCTTAGTATATCATCTCCTGTTATATGGATATCCAGGAGTCTGCCCATCTCTTTGGTGGCCTTCCAGGTGGTCTTGAATTGTTGGGTCTTTGTGTCATGGCCCAGTTAACGATCCGTTGTGGAATCATGCGATTCACATGGTCCCGCCAGCGCCTCCGACGGTCTCTTGTCCAGCGTACGACATCCTGTATTTGTAGATCCTCTCTGATTGTGGAGCTCCTGATTTGGTCTCTCTGAGCGTGACCCCCTTTATCGCTCGTAGGGTGCGCATCTCTGTCGTTCTTAAGGCTTGTTTGGTAACTGCTGTGCCGGCTCTTGTTTCGGCTGCGTATGTGAGAATTCGTCTTATTGCGGTTTTGTATATTCGCATTTTACCTTCTTTAGATATATACTTATTTCTCCACATTATATTGTTTATTATTCTATTATCTTATCTCTAAGCTCATCACTTGTTCTATTACCTTACCGTCGAGTTCTAGTTTGCATCTTGTTGGGTATCGGCTGGCTACCATGCACAAATCTCGAGGTTGTATTTCATTGCTGTTTCCGAGAATGTCTTTAGTAATCGTTGCAGATCGTCTTCGTTGTCTGCCATTAGCGTTGCATCATCTGCATAGCATAGGGTATTGAAGGATTGGTTCCCCATTCTGTATCCCGCTTTAAGGTTCTTTACTGTGGTTATCATGTTGTCCATTATGATGTTAAATAGGGTCGGGCTCATGCTGTCACCTTGTCTTACACCATCGCTTACGCACACCCTCTCTGATGTCTTTGTTTTTGTTTTTATGATTGTGTAGTTGTTGGTGTTGATGTTTCTTATTAGGTTTTTTTTCCCTTTATTTAGATTTTTGGCATCCCCCCCCCCCCCGCTCCTGGTTTTTTGAGTTATTACATCAGCGATTCGGATTTTGTCGAATGCTTTGCGTAGGGCGACGAAGCACAGATAGGCGGGTTTGGCAAACTCTATTGCTTTCTCGGTGATCTGTCTTACAGTAAATATTGCGTCTGTAGTTGATCGATTTTGTCGGAATCCTTGTTGTTCGTCATTTACCGTTATTCGTTGCTTAATTTTTTGGGCCAGTAGTTTTGTGAAAAGTTTTGCTGTGGTGTATATCAATGTGATGCCTCGGTAATTTGAGGTGTCTGTTTTTTACCTTTCTTGAAGATCGGGATGGTGATTGTGTTTTTCTATCTTACCGGCATTTGTTCGGATTCGACAATTTTCCTAAACAAGGTGTAGATTTCTGTTTCGAGTTTGTCGTCGTCGTATTTTAGGAGTTCGTTGGGAATCATATCTTCACCTGGTGTCTTTCTTGTTTTTAGGTTCCTGATTTCCCGATTTATTTCTTTTGGCTAATAAGCCAGTATGGCTCCTCTATTGTCTGTTCGTGCGTTACGGTAGTGGTTCCTCCTAGATGTTGTTGCTTTCTGTTTCATACAATTTCTTAAAGTAGTTGGCCCATTCTTCAGGTGTTATACATTCGGTTTGATGTTGTTCGTCAACTGGTTGCTTATTTTCCAGATTTTCTTTTGACTGCCATATAAGTCGTGTTGCAATTCAATGCTGAAGTTCTCGCAGTATTGATCTTTTGGGTGTCGCACTGTCTTGCACCTGTTGCTCACCAGTTTGTATTGGTCGTAAGCTTCCTGAGTTCGCGTATTCATATATTTTCTGTAGGCTTCTGATTTTTGTCGGGCTATTTCTTTTAGGTCTGGGTTGTACCACGATTTATAATTATGTCGTGAAGTATTACTGACTGATCTGCAGCCGATAGCCTCGAGAGCGCTGTTTGTAATGTTAGATTTCAGCTTTTCCCAGGCTTCATCTGTGTTGTCCTGGTCTTGTATGCTCTTGGATGCTATTTTTTGTGCTAGTCTATTTTCGTATAGTATCTTTATGCTCTCTGTTTTTAATGCCTCTATGTTAAATTTGCCGCATTTTGTCGGCTCTTGTTGCTTGTGTCTCATTGCTTTGAATCGGTACTTGCATACGACGAGGTGATGTTCGGTACCTATATTGGCTGATGGTAACACTCTTACGTCTATGATCTTATTTGGGTGGACTTTTCTGTTAGTTATCATATGATCTATAATGGATCGCTGTCCTCTAGTGTTTTGATACGTGTACTTTTGTTGGTCTTTGTGTAAAGTAGGTATTATTAATTCGTAATTGGTTTTGAATGCATAAGTCAATAAGCAGCATTCCGTTGTCGTTGATTTGCTCTTCTCCAAATCTATTCATTACTCCTAGTATTATGTTGTTACCAATTCTTGCATTTGTGTCTCCGATTATAAATATTTTGTCATTGGGGTCGATTTCATTGATATTTTCGTCAATTCTATTGTAGAATCATGCTCTTCCGTCTTGCGTTTTCCAGCTATCTGGTGCGTATATGCCGATGGCCGTTGACCGGCCGTGCATTTTTTCTTTTATAAACTTTAATGTCAATAGTATTATGTTATGATCTATATATTTAGTTGTTTCGATATTGTCTTTATATTTGTTGTGGATTAGAATTGCCACTCCTGATTTTACTCCTTCGATGTGTTCCTATCCAATATAACATAAGAGGTAGTTGTGTACGAGTATGTTTCCATAACCCTTTTTCTTCGTTTCGGATAGGATGCAGATGTCTATTTTGTGTTTATTGTGAGCTTCTATGATTTCGTATGATTTACTATTCCATGTGCTTATGTTCCACCCAGCAATTCTAACCTCACTCTTCCGTAGTAGATTTTTCCAGTTTTTCTCATTTTTCCTGTTTCTCGCGTGGTCGTCATCGTGTATCCGTCCTTCCGAGGCTTGTGAGTTCCTTCTGTGAGCATATTTCTTTTTTTTGCAAGGGGTAGTTCGCTGGCCTTGTCCCTCAACCTTCCTCTTTTATCCGGGCTTGGGACCGGCTATGATTTCACTGAGCTACTCGATCCACCCAGTGTTCTCATAGGGAGAGTTTATTCTCAATACGTTTTTTCAATACGGCATTCCCTTAATCTTAACTCAGAGAAGACGCAAGCAATTATTTTTGCACCCAAACATAAAGGAAAGGGGATTAAGGAAACACTGACAACAGCAATTGATGCAAAGGTAGTGCAAAGAAAATCCGAAGTGAAAAACCTGGGTCTGGTGATTGATGAGAACCTCAAATTTACCCTACACATTGCTCGAACAACTAAATTGGCAATGGCCAGATTGAACTATTGTATTCTGCAAGGTAAATTTTAAGTGCAGATCTGAAAAAAGTTAGTTTCTTCACTCGTAATATTGCTGTATTTTTGGATTATGAAACATCCAGGCGAGTGCAAAGGATACAGAACTTGTGCACTAGGTTCGCGCACAATATAAAACTAAAGTAGAGTGTCAAAAATATTTTTCACACCAAATCGCTAAACGGATAAACAGCCTGACTGATACACAAAGAATTGCGAATCTAAAAATGTTCAAGAATTAAGCATATTAATGCAAAACAGAATATGTAATATGAATATGTAACAATATATAAAATAAGAATATGTAATAACATGTAATTCAACATGTAGTGTGGTAGTATATGGGAAATGGGACGAGGAATGGCCACGAGATAGTTGTCAGGCCATGACAAAAAAATGTACATGACAGTAATAACCAAGATTAAGTACATGGCAGTATTGAGCGGGTAGAATAAAACAAAGATAACTTGGGTACTAAAGATAGTTGTCAGGCCATGACAAAAAAAATGTACATGACAGTATTGAGCGGTTAGTATAGAATAAAGATAACTTGGTATATGTACGGGTATAAATGTAATTATGAATGTAAAGGTGTATTTACGTAAATGTAATAAGGTAGCTTGCGGAAAACTGAGTCTGTCTACAAGTCTCAAGCAAGTCCATTGCTTCTAATATGTATAATTCATTGTATAAAAGCAAGTATTTCACTAGAACAGGGCTCGGCAAACTCTATAAACTTAAGAGCCAATTTTTTATTTAAAATGATTTAAAAGTTGTTCAGAGCGAAAGATGCTTTTTTCATAAGTCATATTTTATACTTTCTACAGTATTTTTTTTTTAATTATATATTTGGTTAAAAATATTTTTATTTCTTTAAAAAACAAACTTTATCTACATAGGTAGATTATAATTATAGGTATTTGACATTTGATAAAGGTACTCAAAATAAAATAACACAATTAAAAACAATAATTATAGACGGATGAGCTTGCATTTCATTGGAAAGTTTGTTCAAGTCTGGGAGGTAGCTGGTAATTTTCAATTTTATAAACGACTCCAAATTATCATTAGTTAACTGACTTCTCAGTTTGGTCTTAATCAGATTCATGTTAGAAAATGATTGCTTACATAAATAAGTAGATCCGAAAATACTGAGAATGCCAAATTTTTTAACTCATATGAGTTCGGGATGCTATTCCATGTATCGTGAATTACACGAACTTCAGTAGATTAGTTACATCAATTGGTTTGTGCGGTTTGGTCAACTTTTTCTTTCTCCAGGTTTTCCAGTTCAGTGGAAAGTTTCTCAAATTTGTAGCTCCACATATCCGTGTGTTGTAAGTCAATCAATTCCATTTCAAACATACATTGATCAATAACAAATGGCAAAAATATTATATCTTTCAAATCTGCATTAAGTTCATCGTGGAATTTGCTTTGACAAGATTTCTGCATATTAATAATGACTGTCCTGAAATAATCGGAGTCAATCACAACAGTATCCGATAATTTTTGAAGGTTTTAAGTAACGCTCCTTTTTGTAAATCGTCAGCTAAAACACCGAGTTTTTTTTTCAAATAAAATAATTTCTTGAAGCATATAAAAAGCAATATTTCCTGTGCCCTGTAATTTGGAATTGAGCTGATTTAGTTGTGATGTAACGTCCATCATCAAGTAAAATCTTTGCAACCACTGGATAATTAATTCCGCTGTTAATAAATAAAGAATTCTTTAATTTCGTTAAAGCAAGATGCAAAACGTGATAACATATTGCCTCTTGAAAGCCATTGGACTCGAAGAAGGTCTGAATTTTCACTCTCCATTTCACCCAAAAACTCTTTAAATTTACGATGATTAAGCGTATTTGCGATAATATTATTGACGGTATTGACTACCAAATCCTTAACATCCTTACATGTATCTTCTGGAAATGTTTGTGCGCGTAGTAGTCCTTGGTGAATTATGCAATGAAAAGGTAACGCGTCATGATCATTTTTTTCTTATAAAATTGTGACAAATACTTTTATATTATTATCCACCATACGTTTAGCTTCATGTGTAGCAATTGACACACTTTAAGTGGGATGTGCTATCTCTTCAGACATTCGGTTACTGTATTTGCAATATCTTTTCCTCGTATTTGACCCATGGGTGGCAATAATCTAGGGTCCGAAACCGAAACCGCGGTTTTTAATTTTCAAAAACCGAAAACCTCGGTTTTGAATAAGTGCGGATATTCAGAAATCCGCACTTATTCAAAACCGCGGTTTTCGGTTTTTGAAAATTAAAAACCGCGGTTTCGGTTTCGGATTCGGTTTTTAAGAACTTTTGGTAGTAGTGTCTGATATTTAAACGAGATCTTACTTTTGTGCAAAAGTTAGCGCTTGGGGAAAGTGATCTCTTTTGGAGTAGGTGGATGTAGCTTTAATTATTGAGTGCTAGAAGCAAAATATTTAATCTTTTGTTCTATCAGAAGTTCTTTCATATTTAGCAAACTCCAAACGCAAATAATTTATAAGTTTTCTTATCATTTTAAAATTACTTTTAATTTTAGCATCTTCTTCGACGTAATACTCATTATCCACATTTTCTACGTGCTGATTCAGGAAATAAATCTTCATCTTCACTGCTGCAGCTGTTTACTACTTGAGATGATTTCTTGTAAAAAGTGTCACATACGGCGAGAAGAAATGTATGGTTAACGCAAATTTCTGGTATAGCAGAACAATTTCTACCATTTTTTTTAATTACCCGGGCATCGTCATGTGTAGTATCTTACTCAATAATAATCTCACGGCAATAATCTCATCCCAGGCTCAATCAAACTTGAGGTTTGGACTGGACTGAGGTTTTTGCGACCAGAAATTGAAAACCGCGTTGAAATCGCTCGATAACTAACGCCGTGACGGCCCGTCAAAGTTAGATCTATCAAGGATTGGTTGCATTTGTTTTTCCGAAATTTCGCAGCTGTCGCAAAAAATTCGACGTTTGATTAGAGCAAAACATGGTAGAAAAGCGAGACTGAATACCGCGTTGCGAAATCTTTGACAGCGGCGTTGCGACGCCACCGCAAAGTTCAATTTCCTAATGCGGCTGCTGATTTTTCCGCCGTTGTTTTCGTAATTTGTAAGCTGGCGAAACAAATTTGACGTTTTGTTGAAGGGAAAGCGTGTCAGGAAGCGGTAGTGAAAACCGCGTTGCAAAATCTTCGACGGCGGCGTCGCCGCAAAGTTCAACTTGCTAATCTAGGTCGAATTTCGGGAACTCGCGGTGTTTTTTCCGCTGTAGTTTTCGCAATTTTGCAGATAGCGCAACAAATTTGTGAAAAAAATGTTTTGCTGAAGGGAAAGCGTGTGGTAAAGCGTGACTAAAAACCGCGTTGTAAAATTTTTGACAACGGCGTCGCGACTTAACCGCGAACTTCAACTTTCTAATCCAAGTCACCCACAATATCATTTCTGAAACTGATACTAAATGAATCTAAATGTTTTTCAACACTTATTACGATATTATTTGCAGAACAAGTTCCTTCGATTCGCAGAAAGCTTAAATTGTAATCAAAATTGTTTTCTCCATGAATATTAATGTTTAAATATTTTCGGCGTCTCAAACTAGTCCACTCATCTAGCATAATACTAATTTTTTGTCCATTTGCCTCTAATTCTTGCAACTTTAAAATCATTTCCTTCTTTCTTTCTTCGTATTCCTTTTGAATTAAGGTCATAACACCTGAAGAACATTATGGCAAGATTTGGTTGAGAAACATGCCAGCTATTGCTTTCCGAATAAATGCAGATTTTGAAATTGTTCGAACACATATGCCATCGATGGTTGCCATTTTTGCAACAACAATTTTCAATGTTTGAACGAGCACTAATTCAATGTATTTTATTTTTATTTATCTTTAGTTAAAATCGAAAACCGCGTTTTTTATGACGGTTATACGGTTTCGGTTCTTGCATAGAAAACCGCGGATTTGCGGTTCGAATATATCCGCACCAGAAACCCTACAATAATCCCAGGAGTTCTTCTTTGGGACCATCTGATGAAATATACCGAGCAAAGAGGAAAATTTGCGCAGTCTCCTTTAAGCACAAGACTCATCGACCGCTATTGATATGGCTAATGCTAATTTAACGTCCTCAAATTGTTGCTGACATACATTTAATGACTTTTTTGTCCTGTCTGTTAGAGTTTTGTCATACAATGGTAAGTTTTTGATTTTATTCATAATATTTTCTTTATTGTTAAAATTGTGGAAAAGTGTGTCAGCCACATTTATAAAACAACTTTTTCTGCACTCGACATCAGTGGATAGTTTTCCGGTTTTGTCGACTTCGTGACACGACAAAGCTTGCCAAGTTAGCATTATTTGTAGACTGCATGGCAACAGTTAAAAGAGTAACTTGTCTTTTTAATTTTTTTCTGAAGTTCTTCAATTGCTTTCTTACTCACATCACTGAATATAATAGGGATAAGAGATAATTCTTTGCAAATGCTACATGTTTTTTCGAAATGTCTCCCGACATTAGGCTTTTTGTTGTTTGCTAGTTTTTCGTGGCAAATAAGAAAAGTTGGCTTTTGACAAGACCAGATGCATTAGGTACAAACGCAAACGATTCAATCCATTCAGTTTGGAATTCACGATGCTGATCTGCTATTTTGTTTTCTTCGAAACCATTTTGATAGGAATTTAATGTTTCTGAATTTTGCCAAAAAAGCACAATTTTGAACTATGCACTGACTTGACTACCAGACACAAGAATTAAAAGAAGTAACCGAGATCTCAGATAATATAAGCGAGCCGAACTGTGACTGTGTATTATGAAGTTGGCAGCGGCGGTCGCAAGACTTCTGTTTTTTGTAATTTTTTTTGTTTTAATTTATTTAAAGCCATAAGCTCTCACTAAAAGAGCCAGACAAGGCTCTATGAGATAACTATGGGAGAAAACTATGGCAGACCGTGATATCAAGGTCATGACCAATCAGGAAACACGGTACAGAGATGAAGAACAATTTGAAAGTGGACAATACAGGATATACAAAGGAAAACCAGCGATCAGAGTAGCTAATACCAAATCCCTAACGCTTCTTGGAACAGCGTTTATGAGTAGACAATTGCTTAATAGAGTCTGTGATAGGCTTTGTAAGTTCATCAACAAGACTGTCACTTCTGCACTTAGTATGTGACAACAAGACCTACACTCTCATAAATGCTCAAGGTAGTCAACGAAGATAATCGAAAAAATCCAGACAAAGTAGCATGCAAGAATAACCAAATAAGATCTAATATGATTTTTCGATTTTTATTTTTACTTAACTGGAATGTAAAATAAAACTGCAAATTTAGTACAATAAACAGTATTATTTCGGTGTAAAAGGGCCAATTTAAATAGCCAAATCGTAAGGATTTTTTTAAATTTATTTTTACTGTAGGTAAAAAGTCAAAATTCAATTCTTGATTCTTTCTTTGTTTATCGTCAATTTTCAGGTTATTTTGATAATTTTTTGCATTGTATTCAACAAAACGTCATTGTTTAACTCCGCTTGTTGCAACACTCATTGAACCTTTTTTAAACAGCAATTAGTTACGCAACACAAATTTTCCTATTTGTCAATTGCCTATATTAAATAAAAATTCCAAAGAATACTTAATTGTAAAAACATAATGAGTATAGTTATAGTTTGTGACTAAACTACTCACATTTTTATTACAAAATTTATATTTGGACATTATTATGCAAAGTTTCTGCTTCCATGTCCATACATTATTTCTATATGAACAGTTAGAGGATATCCGACCTTATTACGAAATCATATATAAAAAAAATGTAGTGTTGTATTCGGAGAACAGTTTAACAAAATTGTAAAAAAAATAATCCTCCAATAATAAAGCAGCTTTCAACAATTTGCATGAAAATTAAAATCAGTTTAAGTCAAGTTATATATTTTATTGCAATGGAAAACACCGTAGTTAATACACAAGTAACAAATTCTGTAATTCAATTTTTGTCAATTTTTCAAACTACTGATATAATCTATAATTTATTGAGCTCTTGGAGGAGGGGAGAAATTTCCGTATCTCCCTCCCTGATCCACTACAGCATAACACTTTAGATTGACAAAATGAAATAGATAGCATCAGATAAAACCATACTAGAAATCCAGGACTAGACAGACCAAACTGAACAGCTAAGTTGACATAGGCATGTTTATTTACATTAGATACGATTAGAAAGAACAGAAAAAATCATAAGACTAGACACGTAAGATTTAACACGCAAGACTAAACCATGCAAGTGACTAAATATTAAAGGACCAGATGGTCTGCGTACAGTTTATATAAATATAATTAAACATATTTAAATAAACTACTCCTTTATATAATAAAGGTTTTTGAAGAATTTACAAAGCATACAATTATTGATCTCTGAAAATCTTAGCATAATAAGTTATTAGTAGTCTAAACAAGTCAAACTACAAAAACAAGTCTAATCTATTAAAATATAACAGATATAATAATTAAAGTTAAGTTTGACAAATTTTACTTAAAAGTAAACGTTAAGTTTGACGAATATAATACTTTACATAAACCAAGTTAATTTTGAAAGCATAGTTTGCTATAATGAATTAATATTTTTTCTTAAAAAAGTCGGAACACAGCCTGAATATAGAAATATATTCTGTATCCTAGAAATACTCAAATGTGTTATAGAGCTCCATAAAGGTTGAATTCTTCTTCTGTTGGCTTTATAACTCGCGGTGGGTTTTTGCATCTACAACAATCTTCTTCTATTCTGTCCTTTCGCCGGCTCTCTCTCTCTCTCCAATCCCTTACTCCCATGTTTCTAAGACTTTCCTCCGCGTCTTCCATCCATCTTTTCCTTGGCCTGCCTCTTTTCCTTCTTCCTACTGGCCGCCAGTTGTACATTTTCTTGGCTGGTCTGTCGTCATGCATTCTGTACAGGTGTCCCAGCCATGCTATTCTTTGAGCTTTTACATATCTCACTATGTCCGTTTCGTTTATTAACCTGCTTAGTTCATGGTTCATTCGTATCCTTCAAATTCCATGCTCATTTAGAATCGGTCCGTAGATCTTTCCGAGGATCTTTCTTTCAAAGATGCGTAGCGCGTCCTCCTCTGTGGCGGTTAGGGTCCAGGCCTCGCAGCCGTACGTTACTACTGGTCTTATGAGTGTTCGGTATATTTGAAGTTTTATTTTGTGACTCAATAACTTGGACTTCATCAGTTTTTGGTATCCGTAATAGCATCGGTTTCCACTAAGTATTCGCGAGCTTGTTTCTTTAGCTATTACGTTTCTTCTGTTGATTTCTGTTCCCAAGTAGACACAACTTCCAACCTGCTAAAAGCGATACTCGCCCAAGTTAAGGTCATTGTTATCGTGATGTTCTCTTCCAACTTGCATGTATTTAGTTTTTACCTCATTTATTTTCAATCCCCTTTTTTGCGTTTCATCGTCCAGCATCAATAGTGCTTCCTTTAGCGCGTCTTTGCTTCTACATGTCAAACTGACATCATCTGCATATGCAGCAACCTGTGTTGATCGGTTGCCAATGTATGCCGTTATATTCAGCCTTCTCATGCATGCCTCTAATGTTAGATTGAATATCATGGCGCTCAGGGCATCTCCCTGCCTCACACCGATTTCGATTTTAAAGGCGGATGTAAGTTTGTTGTCTACTCTATCCGAGGCTTTCGAACCGGACAATGTAGGTAGCTTTTATTAGTTTTGTGTATTTAGGGGGTATTCCTAGCATCAGTAGATCGTCAAGGATCGTGTTTCTTTTGACGGTATCGAATGCCAGCTTAAAGTCTATGTAGAGGTTGTGCAGCGATATATCAAACTCGTATGCTTTCTCCTGCATTTGCCATATGGTGTATATGTTGTCCATCGTTGACCTATTGGCACGAAATCCGCACTGATATTGTCCTAATATCTCTTCGTAGTAGACAGCGAGTCGTTATAAAGAACGCCTGTTAGAACTTTGTATGTTACGTTAAGGAGCGTTATCGGCCGGTAGTTGCTACAGATCGTTTTGTCTCCCTTCTTGTGTATTGGCTGTTTGATACCCAGTGCCCAATTCTCTGGTGTTTTCTCTTGCTCCCAGATTTTATTAATCAGGTGTTTTAGTCTTCAGGTGTTCTCCTCCATATTTCAGAAGTTCGGCTGTTATACCGTCTGGCCCAGGGGCCTTGTTATTTTTTAGCTTTTCAATAACACTTTCTACTTGTTCTACATATTCTAAACGCGTTTATTCTTTCCCTATTGTAGACTGCTTGGTTAGCTCGTGTGCTTCTGTCTAACAGCTTTAGTCTAGCCTTCCGCTTCACGGAGGTTGCTTCTCGACATTCCTCGTCATACCATTCTTCGTTGTGAACTCCTCTTTTTTCTACAATTCTTTCCATAGCACTCTCTGTAATTATTTTTTAGATGTTCATTTAGTCTTGCTCTATGTCCTGTGTTTCTTGGTTTTCTTGTAGTTTAGTTCTGAGACTTTCCTGG
The DNA here is from genome assembly GCA_944588485.1 of Phosphuga atrata. Taxonomy (NCBI): domain Eukaryota; kingdom Metazoa; phylum Arthropoda; class Insecta; order Coleoptera; family Silphidae; genus Phosphuga; species Phosphuga atrata. The sequence continues at coordinate 19,864,538 of OX155892.1, forward strand.
TATGCCCTCAGAACTTCGGGGTTTTTTAGGCAATCTATGTGCCATTTGGGCTGCTTTGCAGTTGTTCCCAGTTGTCGGAGTCCGCGTTCGCCCCGCGAAAGGATCTGACCTGTTCGACGTCCGTTGCCCATCTTTTGGTGATCAGTATGTGGCCTATTTGGTTCGTGTTTCGTGATCCAGGAATTTTCCAGGTGCCCTTATGGATTTCTTTTCTGGGGAAGAATGTACTAAAAGCAGAGTAGTTATTAGACGCGGCAAATTGGGAAACTCTTTGGCCATTATTGTTGGACTCATATTGCATGCTACAGTTACCAAAAACGCTAGCGTAGGCCTCTTCTTTAACCAATTTGGCGTTATAGTCGCCTAGTACTATAGCTGCGTCATGTTTAGATATTTTATCGCAGACTTCTGCTGCGATACCGACTTTGGTATCGCAAAGGCTGACTTTATGTCGTGACATAAAGTCACGATGTGTTCCGACTTTATTAAGTTTATACAATTATCTATAATGTAGTATGGTTTCACCAATATTAATAACATTTTTTGATTCAATTTCTAGTTTATTTGTAAATTTATTTCTGAAAATTTTAAAACGTTCACTTATCGCTTGTTAATACCAGTCCGCTATTAGATAAATCATTTCTATGTATATATATATATATATATATATATATATATATATATAACAGATAAATAAATTATAGATAAATTATTACATTTTTTGTTAATTAAACAGATAATTGTATGGCTACATTGCTAATCAAATTGGTTTATAATGCTGACAATACTTTACACAACTATAAACAATAATTTATATTCGTGTATAATTGATTTATTTAAATGAAATAATCCATATAAGCAAACTAAATTATTCACAATTCCATAAAAATGTTCTCAACGGCAAGCACCGATTATTACTATTGTGATAAAGGAAAACCTTGCTAATTAGATAGAATTGGTGAAAGCATCCTACGTAATAGATAATCATACAAACTTAAAACAAACGGAACACAGCCTGAATATATAAATATATTCAGCCTTTCCGGAGCTCTATAACAATTATTGAGTCTTTCTAGGACTACCAAAAAAAAATTCAAATTTCATGTGATTTGTTTTGGTAGTCCTAGAAATACTAAATAATTGTTATAGAGCTCCGGAAAGCTGAATATATTTATAAAATCAGGCTGTGTTCCATTTGTTTTAAGTTTGCTTGCTAATTATTAATTAATTACCTTAATTGTTAATTATTACTAAATTAAATATCATTTTAAACAGCAAAAGTAAGGTTAATATAAAACAAAAATTATATTTTAAAATAACTATTAAAACAATAGGTGAAGATAGTCACCGTAGGAAATGCTGAAGGCTGTAGAAGAAACACTAAAAGAAGCAATTTTGATTCTCCTGAACAGGTGTCTGACCTTTGGCTGAACACAGAAGCTATTTTGCTTTTCAAGAAAGGTGACTGTAGGAATATTGAAAATTATAGACAAATCAACGAAAAAGATCTGACAGATAAAACTGATGGATATTATTATATATGAAAAGCATAGCAAAATACACTTATAAGCATAAACATACATGACTAGTCAGATTAATATTTAATCATTAATCATTTCATTATTACACATGAATGCAGAAAAATGTATTATTTATTCTCAAACTTCGAATTTTTAGCTCACAATCAGTATTAAAAAGGAGATTTAGAGAAAAGAGAGAGTCAATGCAAATAGACACGTTAAAAAATGCTTAACATTATTATCCAGTTTGTTTGCCCTTTGAGTTATTTGCAAATTTCAATGAAATAAATATTCATGAAAGGTAATATCACGGTAAGTCATAATTTACATAATTATAAGCAAATTGAAAAAAACATATTGCACATTTCTTTAAATAATCGTTGACAAAAATGAAATTAAAAATAAATGAAAATAATATTTACTTTGTGTTAATATACACCAAGTAAATATTATTTTCATTTATTAAATGAAAATAATGACAATATAATGAATAATGAAAATAAGACAAAATAATACAATATAATAAATCAGACAAAAACATTCTTGTACAGAAAAAGTTCATTTTTTTTTTTGCTTATATTTAGAACACAGTCAAAGTATTTTGTCTGGTATTGTCTGGTCTTGTCTAATCTGTCTGGTTTTGTCTGGTTTTGTCTGTTCTTTCTGGCTTTGTCTGGCCTTGTCGGGTCTTGTATGGCCTTGTCTGGTCTTGTCTGGCATTATCTGGTCTTGTCTGGTTTTGCATTGTCTGTTCTTGCCTGGTCTTGTCTAGTTTTGTCTGTTCTTGCAAGGTCTTGTCTGGTCTTGTCTGGTCTTGCCTGGTCTTGTCTGGTCTTGTCTGGTCTTGTCTGGCCTTGTCTGGTCTTGTCTGGTCTTGTCTGGTCTTGTCTGGATTTATCTGGTCTTGTCTGGTCTTGCATTGTCTGTTCTTGCCTGGTCTTGTCTGTTCTTGCAAAGTCTTGTCTGGTCTTGTCTGATCTTGTCTGGTCTTGTCTGGACTTGGCTGGTCTTGTCTGGTCTTGTCTGGTCTTGTCTGGTCTTGTCTGGTCTTGTCTGGTCTTGTCTGGTCTTGTCTGGTCTTGTCTGGTCTTGTCTGGTCTTGTCTGGTCTTGCCTGGTCTTGTCTGGTCTTCTCTGGTCTTGTCTGGTCTTGTCTGGTCTTGTCTGGTCTTGTCTGGTCTTGTCTGGTCTTGTCTGGTCTTGTCTGGTCTTGTCTGGTCTTGTCTGGTCTTATATGGTCTTGTCTTCTTTTGTGTGGTCTTGACTGGTCTTGTCTGGTCTTGTCTGATCTTGTAACACCTTGTCTGGTCTTGTCAGGTCTTGTTTGGTCTTGACTTGTCTTGTCTGGTCTTGTCAGGCCTTGTCTGATCTTGTAGGGTCTTATCTGGTCTTGTATAGTCTCTATATTATTATATTGTCTCTTATTATTCTTGTCTAGTTATGTCATGTCTTGTTTTTTCTGATGTTTTATGATTTTTTCTACTCTTGTCTGGTTTTGTCTGATTTGTCTGGTCTTGTTTAAGCTTCTCTAGGCAATGGTATTGGAGAAATTAGCATTGATTAGTGCGTATGAAATAAAACATTCAGGACTAACAATAATCTGAAGTTACATAAGGTAATTGTACCTAATATAGAGAAAATTAGATTATCAGTGGATTAGTATTCATTTTGGAACTTGAAAATAAACAGTCGAAACTCGAGTCGTGTTAAGTGTTTAAAAAAAAATTAGTAGTAAAAAGGTAGTGATTTTTTTATTTCAGAGAAAGTGTGTAATGGTAGTAATCGTAGGTAGGTAATCGTAGTAATGGTCGCCACTATCCTTTTCACCAGCATACCTGTATATGTTTTGAATAATATTCAGGAAGCTTTTTTGAGTTTTAGTATTCAAAAATGTCAGTAAAATTTTCACAAGTTTAAATTTACCCATTATCTACCAGAGCAAAAAAAAAATGGATTTTAACAAAATTACCGCTTGATATAAACTATTTATTCATAAAATAAGTCCAGTTTAAGAAAAACATTTTTTTCCATTCGTGGGTTCCGAGAAAAATGGTGTTCGATTTTTCGAACACTGGTCACTTGGCATTAAGTAAAAAGTTAGTCAGTTAAGCTATAAATTTTTTGCTTCTTTATTGTAAATACACTTTTTTATTGAAAAACACTAACTCATTACATGAACAATAATTAAAAGAAGAAAATTTATAGATAAAACATTACTACTAATATCAATTACTACTTATTTTTGATAATCATCAAAGCATTTGAAGTGCATATGCTTATTACATTTTTGGCACATGTAATACTTTTCACATTTTTCTGTCCTATTGTTCAACAAGCATATGCTTACCTGATAAATGAGTTAAATTGTCAGGTCTTATTATCATTATTTTTATTTATCTCTATTTATCTCTACAGACAATTCACTATCTTCTGAGTCTGATGTAGCAAGTAAATGCTCCGTTATGATAACTCGAAAGTTTTTTGTGACAAAGGTAATCCAAGAGTTTTGAACCAATAATTTTAGATCAAAATTGAGAAATAGAAACAAGCATTTCAATACAAACATTTTGCAAATAATTTAGGTGTGGTGACAATTTTTTTAAATTTTGATGTAGTTCTTCAGGTACGTCGTCGAGAGATTTAGAATTTGGAGCAAGATCATATTCAAATTGCTGTGCCTTATTCTTTTTCTTAGTTCACTTTGATTGTCCAAATTTATTCAGGGGAGTGTAAGTACGAGATTTTTTTATTTCATCTAAATCCTCTTCATCTTCAATTTTTGAATTGATTGTTTTGAATTTTTGTTTGATATTAAATATAACTATTTTATAAATTAACTTATACTACTATTAATTATCATATAACGAAAAATTTATAGTATATAGTCTCCCAGAGCGCGAGCAAATTACTGAAAATAAAAATGCTGTGAAGTGACCAATGTTCGAAAAATCGAACATGTACTTTTACGATCTCCTAAAAAATTTAAAATGTATTGTATATGAAAGGTAATTATTAGCAATAAAACTTTACTCTTTTTAGAACAAATTTCAATTATGAATATACGTCAAAAAAGTTTTCCATTATGATAAATAAATTTATATAAATAACTCTATAAAAAGGACTTGATAACAATTGATTTACCAATTAACCTATTATTAATAAGTAATTATACAAGATATTTTCTAAAAGTATAAACATGAAATAATAACATGATGATAATGATTATCTATAAATTAAAAATTATCTAACACTCGGTAGATAATGGGTTTTAAGAAAATTATGACTGCTTATACCATTTATGGAATTAGACTATGAAGTGTAAATATAATTGGTTTAAATTTTAGCAATATTGAAAAAAATGACAGTCATAAAATTTTCCTCCACAATAGTAGTTAATGATACAAGTGTGTGAAGAAGGGTTGCCTTTCACACACGTGTGTCATACTTAAGCATGTTAAAATACTGTTGAATCTACAAAGAGATAATTGTTTCTTACCGATAATATTGAAAAATTGTAATTTTGACAGAAAAATTCTTCAAATCACCGACCCAATAAGATTAGAACCTTAAATAGTTAGAATCAAAATAAAGGTTAGCGCCTCCGTCGCAAAATTGTTATCTAGTAAAAACGCACAGTGACGGGAACACTGTTTGGTCGCTATAATCTAGGTAAACCTATATTTAATCTAGATTAGGTTACAGTTAGGTTCAATTATATTAGAGCCAGATAAATCAAGACTGAGAGGCTGAGACTTCTTGATTCAAAATAAGAAAAATAAATAATAATGTTTTTTGTTTAGTGACGCGAGTTGTTGGCACAGTAACAACAAACGGAAATCATTTAATAATGAAACTCCATTTGATTTACATTGGACTTTAACGCACGATTTGGATACTTTTACACTATTATAATAATGGCAACCTTCACATACAATAATTTACTTATTAATGTGTTCATTTTGGTCTGCGAGTAGATAAAAGAATGTATGTTTTCACCATTATTTAGAACTTTTGAATAGCAACCGTTTAAAATTGAAACACAAATATGAACTGAAAAACAATAATGTATAGAAGGAATGCGATAATGTTTTTAAATTTTTTATATGTTTGTACAATGGAATATATTTTTTGTTTTGTAAGGTATTTATAAAACTTATAGATTAGAAAAATATTTCAGTTATCGTTAATCGCAAGCATTTTTTTTTCATAGTAACGCTAAACAACGCTTATATTGTGACAGTTATTGTGACAGTTTTTCGAATTCTTATTTATTTATTTATATATTTGTACACAAAATTAACAATTTTAAGAATATAACAAGTTTAAAGACTGAATTAGGTGAATACAACTATATAATATTTAAAGAAGTACAAGATGTACATTGTTTACGGGATTAGCACCTAAGTCTAACAACACTTGTGTTGTTCTGCAAAGCAAAATTAATTACTCTAATTTTCTATTTCTGTACAGAAAGTAATGGTACAAAATTGGGATATAACTACTGTTAGTTTATCTATTGTTGTTTTAATATTGTGATAAATTTTAAATAATTTTCAAAGTTGATTCTCGCGAAAAGGTTTTATAATTTTTTATATATTATATTTTTCATTTTTTATTCAACATGATTTCTCCGGACAAAGAAATATCACTAGAAGAGACAAAAGTAAGTGCAGAATTAGTACCAATGAAATCTCGTGAGAGATATGAAAATGAGTACAGCCTATTTTGCAAAGAAAAAAGTTAACAAAATAAGTAATGATATTCTTTCAGTTTATTTGTCAGAAAAAAAACTAGCTTGTAAAAGCTTCAATTTTTTTGGAGTCAATTAAATGTCGGCAAAATGTTGGGCAGTTAAGGAAAGTATGAACGTTAATAATTTTCCAAAAACTACCGCATTTCTCAAAAGACAAAGTCTTGCTTACACACCGAAGTATTAACTACAGACCAATTCGCCAAATTCATACTTGAAGCATCAGATTGGAATTGTTAATCAACTCAAGTAATTTTATTATTTGATATTTTTTGTGTATGTCGTGGAGATGACTCGATTCGTGTTTAATTTGAAAGAATTGGAAGATAATAGCCGTTTTTTGGTGGTATTCCTTCGAGGCGGCAAAAATCTCAAGTCGCGAAGTTTCACAATTAAGGAAGGATGTCGCTTTATGTAGAACTGTATAGGAATGATGAAACCTTATATAAAGACCAAAAGATCCCCAAGATCATAAACGAAGGATCTGATGACATCGCAGATATAACCACGGATGAAATTAATAACAGCATAAAATATATGGAAAAGAACAAGTCGCCCGATATATTATCTATAATTGCCGGATTTGTCTGGTATTGTCTGGTAGTCTGTGGCCGTGTCTTGTCTTGTCATGCATGTTTTTCCTAGTCCTGTCTAGTTATGTCATGTCTTGTCTGGTGATTTTGTTGTATTTTTGTTGTATGATTTTTACTATCACTATCGAACATATTAAAATAGGGGAGAAAAACTTTTACAACTACGGTGTATACTATTTAATGCATGTCTGAGAGATTGTGTAACACCCGAGAAATGGAAAAAAGCTATTATTGTACTAATCCATAATAAGGGAGATATCGCGCAGATACAAAATTATAGATCAATCAGCCTGCTTTCCCAGATGTACAAATTGTTTATGAGAATTATAACAAAGAGACCAACAGCGAGGCTGGATCTCTACCAAACAAAGCGTGCTTTCGTGCCGGCTACGGTGTTAATGACCACCTTCATACCAAATGTTGCGAAAAGTGCAACAAGCCCCTAGTTCAGGGATGGCGAACCTTTTTGATTAGTGGGTCAAATTTTGTTCATTATATTTTTCGTACTAGCTCGTGGGTCACCATATCAGTGGCATCATTTGGGAAAGAGGAGGGAGGAGTAGTCTTTGTAAAGACTACTTTTTTGTTCTCACTTTTAAAGGCTTTTACAAAATTCAAGTTTCCTAGCTCCCTTGGCTTTAAATCATTTATTTCATCTCCTTATCGCTCTTTGCCACCAATACCACATCATCCGCGAACGCCAGACTTCATACTTTCTCTCTACCTATCACACACCCTCCCGCTTGCCCCCTCTGAAACATTCTTTCAATATGTGCAATATATATCTTACTCAAATCATTATCAAAATTGCTCAAAATTAAAAAATTTCAAATCATTCTCAAAATTGCTGAAATACAACTTGTACCCTGTGTTGAGCACAGTTATTCCCCGGTAGTTCTACTTTGGTTTTCTCTCCTTTTTTGTAAATCGGGCATATTACCTTCTCCCCAGTCTGCCGGGAATCCCTCAACTCTACACACTCCAATCATTAGCTCCACCAGCCTTTCTATCATTCCCTTCATGTCATACATCCACACTTCGTTCTGCATTCCATTTCTCCCCGATGCTTTTTTTCAGCTTCTTGGCCTGCTTGTCTACCTCTTCTAATGTGATTTAAGTACCCTCTGGAGCTGCCTACGTGTTCCCCGTTGCTGTTTCTGCTTCCTCGTCTTCCTTTCTCCCTACCAGGAGTCTCTTGAAATGTTCTTCCCACTCTCTCATCTTTATCTCCTCGCTCAATGTTTCTTTGTCTCCCTGTTTATGTATTTCCACACCCCTTTCTCTGATTGTATTGCTTTTATTTTTCTCTCTTCTTCTTCACGCTTCTGTTTCTTCTTTTCTCTGCATCTTTCTATGTATATTCTCTTAATTTTTATAAAGCCACTCATACTTGCTTTCGTCCTTCTCCACTCCTTTAGCGCCTCAGTTGCTTTCTTTTTCAATTATTATACGCTTCTTAATAAAGTTTTTGTCTTTAAAATCTTGAAACAGGGTAGCACTCTAAAAACGCTTGTTTTACAAAGCCTCTTTCTGAAAGATGCTTCTCGTGGCGAGTAATGCAATGGGCAACTTGAAAACTAGCAGCTGTAATGGTAGTTTATCTTTGGCTCACCAAATAAACACATTAATAAGTAAATTATTGTATGTGAAAGTTGCCATTATTATAATCCTGTGTAAAAGTATCCACATTGTGCGTAAAATTCCAATGTAAATCAAATGGAGTTTCATTATTAAACGATTTCTATTTTTTATTACTATGGCAACAACTCACATCACTAAACAAAAACATAGACGTAGTGAAAATAACTGACGTTTAATAAAATTGAATTAATGTTTCTTATTTTGAATCAAGAAGTCCCGGCCTCAGTCTGGAGTTAACTTAACCTAAGCCTAACCTAATCTAGATTAAATCTAGGTTAGCGTAGATTACATCGACAACTACCAAATAGTCACTGTGCCATTTATGTGATAAGCAATTTTTGCCACGGAGGCGCTGAACGTTCTAATCTTATTGTGTCTCAAAATAGAGATGAAGAGAAGTTGAATTGTTGAAGAATTGTAAAGAAAGAATTGTTTTTGTAGAACACGTGTGTGAAAGGTGTTGTGTGCTTTTTTAATCTCAATGAGTCTTTATTAGGATGCAATTTTTCAAAATGTCTTTTTACATACGTGAAGTAGCTTTTCGTAACAAGTTACGCACAGAGTCCTTTTATTCTCTTCAATCATACAATATTTATCAATCAAATGTTTGTTGTGATCTGGAATATGTATCGTTTGTTTTTCTTTTTTTAACCGCAGTCGTATTACAGGGTAATAACTAACAACATATTTAAAATATAATAATTTGAGAAGAAATTTCTTATTGATATATTTAATATTCATACTTTTGTGGTTGAGAAACTTTAATAAGAAAATAATAGAAGTGTTGCGTCGTTGGAAATTTCTAAAAGTTCTAAGATCAATGCCTGGGTCACTTAAAATGCATGTGTGGGTCAGTGTCTGACCCGCGGGTCATAGGTTCGCCATCACTGCCCTAGTTTTTGTCGACACGATCAACCACAGCGCAATCTTCAAAGCTCTCGCTGACTGCAGAGTTGACTACAGATACACAAACATCATTAAACACGTGTATAAAAATGCGACCACCTGCATAAGGCTACATGAAGACATTCCTGACCTCAAGATTGGGCTAGGCGTGTGATAGGGAGATGATATTTTCAACAAGTTATCTTCAACCCTCCTAGATTACATGTTTGAAAGTGTTAGAATCGAGAACTTCGGAATCAACATCAATGGCGAAAAACTTAACCATATACGCTTTGCTGATGACATAATATTAATAACAGATTACCTTGGTGAAGCATAAACGATTCTACATGAGCTAGAGTTAGCCTCCAAGGAGGTGGGCATGAGTGTCAACGCCAGCAAAAGTATGGTCATGACTAATTTAATTGCAAGTTCAAATATAGAAGAAGTATACTCGTGCAAGTATCTGGGCCACGAGATTCGCTTGTACAGAGACAACCAAACTTGTTAGTTGTCAAGAAGAATTGGACTAGCTTGGGCAGCCTATGGAAAGCTAGGCTAGGACATAATAGGTTTAATATATTTATATATTCATGGTTTTTACTGTAGATTAGTTAAATTTCTCCTGCACAAGAATTTATGTTCTTAATAGAGTTTGGAGTTTTGCTAGCATAATTTCCAAAGTATTAGTAAAAACATAAATGTCCCTTGCATAGTTTTGTAAAATAAAATAAAAGAAAAAAGGCTTTTCCCGTGTTCGCGTGACAAATTGCATGACGGGAAGTTATGCAAGCAGCGGGAAGCGCATTTATGGATGTGAAATGACCGATATTTTTCATAATAACTACATGAAAACAAAAAAGGTAAAAAATTCACCTACACATTTTTAGAAACTTTTATTTTTAAACATGAACGAATAAAAATACCTGCATGCATATATTTTTAATTTTTATTAAATGAAATATGCAAATCCTTTATTAAAAATATTCTCTCAAGATGTTGTTAGTTTTATTCGGGTCGCTATTCGTTTGTCCGTCACAATTTTTGATTAGGCTCGTGCGTGGGGTGTAGCCTCTTCGTGTGTTTTTTAGGTGCTTATAGGCTTTTCTGGCTCCAAACTTTTTGAAGTTCTGCTCCATCCTAGCTATGAACTTGTTCTCATATCCACTCTTCTTATATCTACATATTTTGTGTACTGCATGCCTGGCTGCATAAAATTCTCTCTTTCTCTCTCTTGTTTTCCTTTCAATATATTTCTTATTTCTTATTTTTGGGTTCGGTTCTCTATTGCTTTTTCGCACCTCTTGTTGAACCATTTTTCCCTCTTTTCTTTTTCTGTTGTCCTAAGATTTCTGTTGCTGTTTCAGTAACTGTTCTTGTTAGCTTCTTCCATTGGTTCGCTGTCGTGTCATGTTACTTATTTTGTGTGGATAGCTTTTGTGTTATCTCTTATTTATACCGTATTCTCTTCTCACGTGCTTTTCATTTCCCATGGTCTGGTGTAGCTGTCTTTCTGAGTTCCTGTCTGTTGTTTTGTCGTACTCTGCATCTAAAATAAATTTGTGTTAATAAATGATCTGATCGACAGAATGCACCCGTCCTTGACTTTGTTATGCTCTTTGCGGCTCTCTTGTCTACAATAGCATGATCTAATTGGTTCACTGTCCTACCATCTGGCGACCACCAAGTGCCCTTATGGATGTTCTTGATTGGGAAACATGTGAAGGGAGTGTTTTCCTATTGTTCCTATGTAGTGGCTTTCTTTATCTATTTTCGCATTCATGTCTCCAATGATGATTTTGTGGTTCGTTTTTTGTTCTTGGGGATTTGTCATATGTATCATCCAGCAGTTTGTAATATCTCTGCTTTGCTTCTTCATCTTGCTCCTCTGCGGGGTAGTGTGCATTAATCAGAGTCAAATTAAAAAAATTGTTTTTATTCGCGCTTTACACATTCGTTCGTTAATTGCTCGAAAGTATAGGATGTTTGCTTAGCTTGTCGACTGTGAATGCTACACCTTCACACTACAGCTCCTTCTTACTTTGCTCTTTGCCAGTTTATAGAATCGTATGTGCGCAAGTGTATCTTACTCCCTTGCCAATCCATCTTGTCTCCTGGATTGCTGTTATCATTGTCTTATATTTTTGTAACTCTCTGAGCAGTGATCGTTGGGCTCCGGTTTATTTAGTGTGCACCATGTAATGGAATGCACCATGTTCCAATTACATAGCGTACGTTTCGTTGCGTAACTCGTCTTCTGTTAATCCGTCCATTCCGAGGCAGTTGTTTGGCAGGAATTTTGCCCCTTCACCCTCCACCTCTTTATCCGGGCTTGGGACCGGCTGCTTTGGTCACTGGGCTACTCAATCCACCCACTTTCCTTCACAGGCTAAGTTAAGACTCTACTACACAAGATAATATTGAACGAGAGTAGACCGGGAACTGGTTTTAAATAAAGAGCCATTTTCTTAAAAACAAAAATTTACAAATCTTACAGAAGATCCGCAGGGATGATATTATAAAAAGTACTGTAGATCCTGGTTCCTTTCCTGGTGTAGTCTGGTTCCTTTAGTAGTAGTCTGGTTCCTTTCTTATTTTCTCTCGCATCAGAGGCAGATTAAATGTCGACAGCGCCCTAGGCAAACATCATTGGCGCCACTCAGATGATCATGAGGTGTTATAAATTATATAGTGAAACCTTAGTATAACGAACCTCAATGACAATTGTCATTTGTTGACAATTGACAATTCCTCAATCAAGAGGAAAGTAACGATCTTACAATACTACTCAGAATGGCAGAACTGGAGAAGGCTATCAAACAGACTAAAAATGGAAAATCAGCCGGCTTGGATCACATTCGGACAGAAAAAATTAAGCATTTCCGCTTAAAAACAAATGAATGGACTCCAGCTCTTCAATAACTGCATGAAGAATTATCAAATCCTAAAGATATGAAAGATATGAAACACGGAAGAGCCGTGTGATAGCTCTGCTGAAACCTGGCAAAGAAGAGAACAACCCAAAGAACTTCAGACCAGTTACACACCAATTTCACCTCTACAAACTACTAGAAAGAATGATTCTGAATCGCCTTCTACCTGAAATTGATCCCTTGCTCATACCCGAACAAGTTGGATTTCGTCACGGCAAAAGCTGTACTGGACAGTTGCTGAACCTCATGAAGTTCATAGAGATGATTTCGAAGCAGCTAAGGTAACTGTAGTGGCATTTATTGATTTATCGGCAGCCTACGATACGGTTAACCTAATCAGTTCCTACTTGCTAAGTTATACACGTTGACTAAGAACTCCAGCCTAACCAGGTTCATTGCCACTCTCCTGCAGAATCGAAGGTATTTTGTGGACTTCCAAGGGCAACGTAGCCGATGGAGACTACAGAAGAATGTCCTACCCCTAGGAAGTGTTCTCGCTCCATTTACGTTCAATGTGTATACAAATGACCAGCCCATAGCTCCCAACACCAGGAATTTCTTGTACGCTGAAGATTTTGCTCTTTATGCTGAGTGTAAAGATTTTGAATGATTGGAGAATAATCTCACGAGTGCCCTTAAGGGTCTGCCCAAACACTATTTCGCAAACCAACTGAAACCAAATCCCTCCAAGATGCAAGCATGTGCCTTTCACTTGAGAAACAGGGAAGCCTATCGTGAATTGAAGGTAGTATGATCAGGAGTACATCTGGAACACTATGGTGTGGTGTAGAACTGTTACACTATTAACACTATTACATCACAAAATTTCTAGGAGTGATATTAGACAGAGCTCTATCTACAAGAAACGCTGTCTGAACACCAAATCAAAAGTTTCCACTAGGAATAAGAGAAAAACTTCTGAAAAAATTGGCTGGTTTAAAATGGGGTAGTCAACCTGACACCATTCGAGCATATGCATTGGCATTGTGCTATTCCGCTGCAGAATACGCCTGTCCGGTTTGGTATAACTCAACTCATGCTAAACAGGTAGACGTAGCTCCCAATGAAACATGTCTAGACATGCCTAAGACCAACACCAACTGATTGCCTTTACCAGCTCGCAGGAATAGCACCACCATCTATTCGACGAGAAATAGCTGCAAACAAGAAAATGAAAAAAGCTGAGCAGGCAGCAACCCATCCTCTACATGGGCACGAACTACATGCTCAGAGGCTGAAGCCTAGGAAGAGTTTCCTAAAAACGTCCAAATTGAATTCAATTGAAGACTACATGCGAAAAAGCCAGGCTAGATTTATGGAAAGCTAAGGAATCTCGTCCCTTGGGCTGGTAAAGGATAGCCGAAACTTTACCTCCTGGTCATAATAAAGGATGGTTAATATGAAAATCCTTGAATAGATTAAGATCAGGAGTAGGCAGACCTAAGACCAATCTTGCAAAGTGGGACTACATTAAAGAAGATAGCATTTAGTGTGACTGTGGAGAAAACCAGACTGTGAAACATATGCTTCAGTGTAGACTGTGTCCAATCTCCTGCACAGAATATGAACCTAATGAAGCGTCACAGAATGCAGTGGAAATGGCCAAGTTTTGGTCAAATATTATGTAATGTTTGTAGTTATAGTATTTATATCTGTGTCTTATTTGATATTTTCTGACACGAGAATAAATAAATAGAATAAATTTAACTACCTCGCCAGTCATGCACGAGGTGTTCAAACTAATATAATTGTTTTGCAATTTATAATTTAAAAGAGCAAAGCTGCACTGAAGAGAGATAGATCTCTAAACGCGTCTGCAGATGTCTATTCACTTAATTTAAATAGAAAGAAATGATCTTAAGAACAATGTTAATTTTCTAGTTCTGTTAATTCCACGAAAATGGACTGCCACTATTAATAACATGCAAATTTATATTGCATAATTCAATATCCTGTGTGATATTAGCCAGGAAGTAGTTGTTTCAGCATGGGATTTGTTCATAGCGTTACTAAGACTTAATATTATAGAGCTACGAACAAGTTGAAAATATTCAAGCTCTATTTCGCTTTAATAAGTTTATATGACTGTATATATAATTAGTATTGTTTCACCAATATTTAATTAATGACTTCTACTACTTTTCTGGAAGCCACTTCCATAAAATAAACACTTCCATAAAATAATAAACACATTCTTTCATAAAATAAACATAATCTACCTAAGAATTTGGACAAGCATAACTATTCCACTAGAGGACACCTTAAACTATGTACTCCAAGATATAGACTGCCATTATGCAGCAAAGCACCAGACATTCACGGAATTTGCCTCTACAACAAACTTGCAACTACTCTTACAGAGTATGAGAAAGCTCAGAGAAATACTTGTTTCTACAAGTCTATACAAATATCAGGATTTTAAAAATCTACTTCGATCATTTTGACGCAGCTATGTGTATTTTGTGTATACTAGGTGGGCCATTGAAAACGAAACAGAGGGATTTTCGGATAGTTAAAGATGATTTCTTAAAAAAACACTTGGAGTCAAGTCAACTTTGTTTGTGAGGTTTGTGTGAAACAGCTTTTACAAGAAAATTTGTAGCCAAATCACTCAAGCCCATCTCAAGCGCTGGGATCACAACCCCTAAAATTTTAAATGGCAGGGTGGGGTAAGTAATACTTCATTTGAAAGCCAATTTTGCCCTGAATACTAAACGGTTAACATTTTCCAAATTTATCGATTTTTTGTCGAGATAATTTAATTTCAAGTTACGAACGCGTTCTTAGCTTATGTCGTTGAAAGAAAATCCAATCGTTCAATCTGTCAACAAAAATTGCAAAACTGAAGGGAAAAAACACAATTCAACGCCAGAAAAGATCTTTATTAGTTTAACTGATGCTCAAATGCACCAAATACCATACAAAAATACAAATTCCGCTCGAAACGTTCTCTTACATTTTGGAGGATCTGTGGCGTAATATGACGACATTCTTTAATAATGCGTCGACGTATCTCTTACAGAGACTTTTGCATTTTTTCTTGCATTGGTGCTCTTGCATAAATTCTACTCTATAGATGACCCCGCAAGAAAAAGTCCAGAGGACTTAAATCAGGTGACCGGGCCGGTCATTCCAGAGCACCTCTTCGTCCAATCCATTCTCTCGGGAAAACTCTGTCCAGAAACTCCCGAACAGTCTGCGTATAATGTGGTGGCGCTCCATCCTGTTGAAAAGTCAAATGGTCTAATTAACGATCACCATTTTCTTTCAACGACATACCTAAACGAAAAACGCGTTCATAACTTGAAATTAAATAATCTTGAAAACAAATCGATAGATTTAGAAAATGTTAGCCGTTTAGTATTCAGGGCTAAACGGGCTTTCAAATGAGGTATAATTAACCCCACCGTGCCATTTAAAATTTTAGGGGTTGTGGTCCCAGCGCGAAGAGGTTAAGTGATTTGGCCACAAATTTTCTTGTAAATGATGTCCCCCTCACAAACAAAGTTGACGTGCCCGAGCGTTTTTTGAGAATACATCTTTAACTATCCGAAAATCTCTTTGTTTCGGTTTCAATGGCCCACCTAGTATACATTATACATCCTACGGTGAATAAATAAATTTGAATTTGACCTTTATGGAAAAATAGTCCCAGCGTATAATATACGTATTCAATCATAACTTCCTAACATGTGCAAGAAATGAATGTTAGATCAAAATCTCTACAGTTAAAAGTTTCTAGTTACTCATTTTTCCAATTTTTTACTGGGTCGCTTTTGGCAGTACAGCCACGATTTATGAAATTGAGTAGTATTAAGTTTGAAAAAAATTGTAGTTTTCACAGAGAGATATTTTATGGTTAGAGTATTAGACAAGCACGATTATGATCATACGTGGTTTTAACAAATATTTAGAAAATTAGACTCGTACTGGAGAAATGTTTGAATCCAATAATTTATACAACTAAGAACCTTAGAAAAGTTCAAAAATGAATCATGGGTAATTAAGGCAACATTATTCGAAAGGTGAATCGACGAAATTTGATTATTAAATGAAAGCTAGAAAATATTCCGAATATTATTTTGTGTAAAATTGGTTTTCGCTCCGTTCTAGAACATAATCAGTTGTTATATACTATATACAAATATAATTCATGCGCATTATGAAACAGAATTAAATATCGGTTTTCTAGAAAACTGGGACTAGCAGCCGGATATAAAATAACGCACTTGTATGTATAAATGATTTAATTATAGACGGAGAGATAAATTATTATTTATTTAAACGCAAACGCTGCGAATTGCTGTGGAAGATTAAAAACATACAAAATGAGTAATACACATTACTAATTGTAAAATTCTGAGTAATATTGAAATACCTGCATATTTTAAATTGTGAATAATAAAAAAAGGAAAACGTCATTGAACTAAATTTCAAAATATGCGATAAAATTATAATTGGGGTTATTACATATATTCAAGGCATTTCAATACATTTTATTATTCTGAAAACTTTTTGTAAAATAATTAATGTATACTTATTTATCGCAAATATCGAAAAACTGATTAAAATAATTTTAAAAACTAAATAAAGCCTAAAAAAGATTAGATTACACAAAGATCAAATATAAATTTCAACGACTCAAATACATTTTACAATTCTAATATAGGTACTCGAATAAAGGTACTTTAATTTTTTTTAAAGCAATTATTTGATAAGAAGTTGCATTATTTTTACAATTAGCCTAATCATGCAAAACTCTTCTACATCTTCAAGTAACTACATCAAAAATACCGGTAGACAAAATCTGGCAAGTGATAAGGAAGATTATATTAAGAAGACCAAATAGACAAGATTATACAAATGTTATAGGATTCTCTGGTTTTGTACAGCTCTGTCTAGTCTTCTCGAGTCTCGTTCAGTCTTGTCCAGCCTTGTCACATTTTCTGCAGTCTCCTCGAGTCTTGATCAGCCTTCTACGATCTTGTCACATCTTGCACAGTCTTGCACAGCTTTATCTAGTACTGTCTAGCTTTGTCTGTCCTTATCTGACCTTGTCTGGTCTTATCTGCTCTTGTCTGGCTTGTCTGGTCTTGTCTGATCTTGTCTGGTCTTGTCTGGTCTTGCCTGGTCTTGTCTGGTCTTGCCTGGTCTTGTCTGGTCTTGCCTGGTCTTGTCTGGTCTTGCCTGGTCTTGTCTGGTCTTTTCTTCTTCTTCTTCTTTCGAATAGACCTACATTGGATCACGCTTGTTCAACTACTGGGCTTTGATCTTTGCCCAGTATTGTCTGCATATTCTGCCGGTGTATATCCTTTCTCTCTTCTGTCCAGGGGGTACCTTTCTTACTGTTTTTTTTTTCTGAAATCCACGGACTTCCTTCACGGTGCTTCTCACAGACTGTCTGTTTTAGAGATCTGTTATTCCCAGTTCTTTAATATCCTTCTCGGTTTCTGTCAACCAAGTGGTACGAACATTCTTGTTTTGCTAGAGGGTGAACAGACGAACAGACGGTTGGTTAGTCGGTTTGGTGGCAATCTTGCAACGTTGCCATAGAAAGCTACCTTTCTTTTCCTTATACATTCAGAGAGCATCTCAATATGTTCGTAGAGCTCAGAGTTATGCCGCCTTCGGAAATCCCCACCTTCCTTTACCAGGCCTAGGATCTTCCTGAGGATTCTCCTCTCTGTGATTTCCAATTTCTCTACCAGACCTCTTCGGTTCAAGGAAAGACACTCTACGGCAAACAGGGCTTCTGGTCATAAGACTGATGTGTAGTGCATAAGTTTCAGGTTGCGTGACAGGCAAGAAATCTGTAAAGAAGACTGGCCACAAGCTACATACAGAAGGGTACGAGAAGGACATGGAAACCCTATGACATCGCCCCTAGACTGGGACCTGGCTTGGTGTGTAGCCGACGACCTCAGTCCCGAGAAAGGAGTACCTATATCGCTCAGTCAGGCATACACAAGACCTCAAGAGCTTGAAACCCAAGAAAAAGAGCCAGGAAAAGTCATGTATTTAATACACACTATTGGAGTTCCAACAAGGGAGGGAGGCATAAAAAATGCTGACCGCTACATCTATAACGTAGTCGCGCGATACAAACAGGACGAAACCCCCAGCCTTGAAAATAGCTTGGAGGGTCTTAAAGAGCTTAAAAAACTCATGACTCAAAACGATCGAAACAAACTTGCTTTTGCTAAACCTTTCGTAGACGAATGGCCAATGCTAAAAAAGCAAATAGAGTATATTTTTTCGGACACAGACATTGAGATTAGGGTGTACTCACCGAAGGGACGAAACGTGAAAGAGACGACAGAGGTAGGGAATAAAAAGGCGACCAACAGAGGCCAGGAAAAAAAGAAAAGAGAAAAAAAACCGAAGCAGTATTTATAAGAGCACAAGACAAAACTTACGCCGAACTACTTAAAGTTGTAAAAGAAGAAGTAAACCCCGAATCCTCGGGCTCGAAAATAGGTTGAATGAGGCAAACAATAGCAGGAGATCTATTACTCGAGACCAAAGGCGGAAATGCATCAATCCTGAGGGAACTAATAGCCCAAAAACTGCCAGAAGTAAACGTCCGTACAAAAAATACAGACACTGTAATACACATCAAGGACATCGATGCCATTACGACCTCTGAAGAAATCGAGCAATCCGTAAATAACCTCCTGGGCACACAGAACTATAAAGCAAGAGTCAAAAACCTCAGACCAGCCTACGACCAAAGACAGATAGCCACCTTAGCTATCTTTACTTCCAAAAAACTTGACAAGTGTCCTAATAGGAGACTGAAAATTCAAAATAGGATGCTGGGAAACGGGTCACCACGCGACTGACTGCAAGGGCCCAGATCGTCAAAGATTGTGCCTGAGATGTGGTCAGGAAGGACACAAGGCAAAGGACTGTGAGAAAGAACCACAATGTCTCATATGCAATATTAAGGGTCACCGAGCTAGCACTGCTTCGTGTCCTGCATACAGAAGAGCTCTGGCGGAGGCAAGGCGGGAAAGAGCACAAAAATGATCCAAATACTTCAGATAAATATTGCGAGATGCCGCGCAGCACACGACCTACTGATCGTTACGGCCCAAGAGCTAAAAGCGGATATCGCAATAATATGTGAGCCAAACAAAAAACTGGCAACAAATGCTAAATGGTTCACAGACGATGACAAGGACACAGCGATCTGGATCAAAAACCAAAAGTTGTCCGTGGTAAGTACTGGGCATGGATCAGGCTTCGTATGGGTAGAGTTGTCCGAGGTTATAATATACAGTTGTTATTTCTCACCCAACAAAAACATCGAACAACTGTGTGAAGCTCTTGAAGCTCTTAGCCAGAGTCTTAGATATCAGAAAAAAAGAGGAATTATTATAGCTGGAGATTTCAACACAAAGTCCCCTTACTGGAGATCCCCAAGTATGGACAGTAGAGGAAATATCGTAACAGACTGGGCAGCGGAACTGGATTTGATCATACAAAAAAAAGGTGGCACACACACGTTTGTGAGGGGAAACTAGCGCTCAATAATAGACCTCACCTTCTACACCAATTCCATTCGCGGCAGGTTCCAAGGCTGGAAGGTTCTTGACAAGGAAACCTTGAGCGACCACCGTTACATCTTTTATAGCATAAGAGAAAAGGCAAGATAAAAGACAAAGGCATACCCAAAAACAAGTGGGTGGATCTTGGAAAACCTGCAGGAAGAAAAAATCAAGGAGTGTCTAACAAAAGAGCTAGAAACCATTACCACAGAAGATTCCGATACTCAGTTTCAAACGATGAGTAAAAGAAGAGACCAAAAAGTTATAAGTCAGTATACTGGTGGACTGACAAAATTGCTGAAATGAGAACTACATTTGTCGCTACCAGGAAAAAAAACCAACGTGAAAGAGCAAAACAATCACCGGAAGAAAAAATTAAACTGTTACGTCATAAATAAAAGCGAGCAAAAATGGAGCTACGTCAACTCATTAACAAATCCAAGCAAAGCCATTGGAAAAAACTATGCACCAACCTAAATATATACACGTGGGGAGACGCGTTCCAAATTATAAGAAGAAACCTGAAAATTCGGACGGAAGATCTTCAAATGACCATGGAAGGAGTTCGTCAAGTAGCTGATGTACTATTTCCGAAACATACACCTTTTACTTCGGTACAACCTGAAGTTCACACAACGCCCCCTTTTACGGAAGAGGAACTATCGCTGGCGAGTAAACGTATTAGAAACTGCAGAACACCGGGTCCCGATGGCATACCACCCGAGGTTGTCAAGTTAACCGCTAGACATCAACCTAAATTCGTCTTAGACTTAATGAATAGGTTGGTAACTGCTGAGAACTTTCCAGTCATATGGAAGCGCGCAAAACTGTCACTAATTAGAAAAGGAGATAAACCGATAGGAGATCCCACATCCTACAGACACATCTGCCTATTGGATGTGTCTGGTAGTAAGCTACTTGAGCTACTCTTGCTACTAAAGCTAAAGAGAGAGCTTGAGGCGGGGGGCGGTTTGTCCAAAAACCAATATGGGTTTAGACAAGGTAGATCCACCATCAATGCCTTAAGCGCTGTCCAGGAGATAGCAGAAAAGGATAAAAGCGGAACCCAGAGAACCAGACGCATGTGTGCCCTCCTTACATTTGATGTTAGAAATGCTTTTAATAGCGCATCCTTTGAAGCATATCATGGACAGTCTGACAAGAAGGGGTATATCTCCGTATCTGTTGCGCATGTTAAGAAGCTACCTCAACTGTCGAAGTATCATACTGCTAAGAGACCAGGAAAAAGAAGAGCGACAAATCAACAGTGTCGTCCCACAGGGTTCGATACTAGGCCCCACCATGTGGAACGTGCTATATGACAAAGTACTTACCATGAGGCTGCCATTGGGGGCCACCGTAATCGGCTTCGCGGACGATATCGCACTTGTTGTTACGGCAAAAACAGAGCAAAGCTTAATGCGAGCGGCAAATCAAGCAACAAAAATGGTCAGCGCGTGGATGAAGTCGAAGAACCTAAGTCTAGCTCCAGAAAAACCGAGGCTGTCCTCCTCATAGGCCTAAGACAACTTAGCCCCGTAAAGTTTAAAGTGGAAGAGGCAATTATAATACTAAAAGAAACACTCAAATACCTCGGAGTAGTGATCGATAACAGGCTATCCTTCATGGCGCACATTACCGAAGCGGCAGGAAAGGCAATGAGAACAGCTCATTCCAAACGTAGGGGGCTAAGAGCAGCTCTCGGAAAGTACTTAGTTCTGTAGTCCAGTCTACCATGTTGTACGGAGCTCTAATATGGGCCAAAGAACTAGACAAGAAACGATACCTTCACCAACTCGCAACCGTTCAGGGGAAAATGGCTCTACGTACAAGCAGCGCTTCCCGGACGGTCTCAGGCGAGGACACGCAAGTCATCTCGGGAATACCCCCCATAGACCTGCTCGTAAAAGAGCGAAAAAAGCTGCACGATGCAAACTACTGCAAACAGAAAAAACGTGGCAACTCAAAAATTTGGCAGCTCAGCGACAAAGGACAGTGGACCCAAGTGCTAATCCCAAATATATTGTCCTGGGTAAATAGAAAATTCAGCGAAACTAGCTACTACCTTACTCAAGTACTGACTGGCCACGGTAGCTTCAGGGATTATCTCTTCAATATTCGCAGAGCAACAGACGACCTATGTGTTTACTGCGGAGAAACAGATAAATCAAATTAAAAGTATTAAAGTAATTAAAAATCAACAGTATAAATCACACCATCTTTGATTGCTGGAAGTGGGAAACTGCAAGAGAAGCAGTCGAAAAAGTCATGGAAGAAACCTTTAGCGCCAGAACAATAATCCCATACATGTTAAAGGGAAAAACAAACTGGGACCATGTAAACGGATTAATTGTAAAGATAATAACAGTTAAAGAATACGATGAGATGCAGTCCAAAAAGAGAAAAGAGGAGGGAAAATAACAATATGTAGACTAATTTAAATTATGCCATCCTTCACTCTGAGGTTATGCGATAAGCGGGTCCAGAGTGTACGGATATGATTACAGGGTACTTGTCTGGAGAAGTTATTTTATTAACACCAGCTACGCCCTCCTCCCCTCAAAAAAGGCTAGTTCTAACTTGTTGACTATCTTAGATAATGATGCTCTTTCTGATAAGTTGTGTACTCGTGATGTTTCCCTGCTCTAGTAACATCTCTCTGTTTGCTTCTCTGATGCTGTTGAAAAATTCTGTTTTCTCCAGCGACACTTGAAGACCCACTCTGGCAGCCTGTTTTCTGAGGCAATTTACCTGCGTTGTTGCCATCTCAAGAATCAGCAAACAGTGCCATGTCATCTGCAAAGGTCAGGCAATCTACAACCAGTTCATCGTTCTTACGTCCCAGGTAGATACACTCTGAGCACCCAAATTGATCATTTCCTTACGCCATCCTCTCATAACTATTTCAAGGACACAGTTGAAGAGAAGTGGGGAAAGTCCATCTAATTGTCTCACTCCAGTTCTTATTTGGAAGCTTTCTGAAATATCGCCTCTAAATTTAACCTTGGAATGGGTATTTGGTTAAAATTTCTAGGATGAGTGTGCGGGTTTTGTTGTCTAGCCCTAGTTCCTGGAGTACTTTGTTAGGAGTTTCTCTATCGACGGAATCGTAGGCTTTCCTAAAATCAACAAAGGTGACGACCACATTGCGGTTTCTTATTTTGGAGTATGCAAGTACAGTTTTAAGATTGAGGATCTGTTCAATACAGGATCGGGTCTTCCTGAAGCCGCCCTGGTATTCTCCAAGTTGACTATCCAGCTGATTTTCTACCCTTGTTTGTAACACCTTCGAGAGAATCTTGTATGTTACCGGGACGAGAGAGACTTCATAGGTAGTTGTTTAAATCAGTAAAATCTACCATTTTGTAAAGCGGATGGATCAGAGCAGATTTCCAATCGGGTGGTAATTTCTCTGTTTCCCAGATGGTCTGCATGATCTCGGTTAGCTTGCGCACGCACGGCATTGTTTCCAGTACCTTTGCACAGTTCAGCAACTATAGAGTCCTCTCCAGCTTCTTTATTATTCTTAAGAAGTTGAATGATCTGGACAATCTGAACTTCCCATGAAGGGGGCAGCGAATCCGGGTTTGGTGTGGTTTGTTTATAGTCGAAGTCTTCGCTCGGTGGGTCACAGTTTTGTTTGAAGGTTCGTTTGGTTCCTCGAACTATCTAGGCTGTAACCTTTCTATGGTCTGGTCTTTTCTGGTTTTGTCTACAACTGGTTTTCTACATTTAAAATTTTCAATATTTTTTGTGGATTAATAATTTTTCTGTATTTTAGGTTACGAGCCAGCGAAAGGTCTTTGGGGCATAAAACACACAAGAACACCAGTAAACACATTAGTAAGCCGTGCAAAAAATCTGCCAGTAAACACAATCCTTCCTTGCGTCAACATAGTGGTAAACAAAGAAGGTCTAAGCTTCAGCACAGTGGCCCCCAACAAACAATCCCCCGAAGAAAAATGGAGCTTCAAAGTCGACACAATCTCCTACGGAGTCCAAGATTTAGTCTACACTAGAGTATTTTGTATAATTGTAGTCAAAGAAGACGATTTAAAGGAAGGTTTACCGTTCGCCTGCCATGCCTTCGCCTGTGAGTCGAAGGATCAAGCCAGGAAATTAACTTATGCCTTAGCCGCTGCCTTCCAAAGTTACGGACAGAAGGTTAAATCGGATACTGGCAAAATAGAACAAAGAAAGTTTGCTATAGACCTGAGGACGCCGCAAGAAATCGAAGACGACGCTGTGATGGAAACCGAAGCCTAAGATTAATTTAAGAGAGAAAAAATGTTTATATTTATTTACACCACAGACGTCCTTGCCTATTATTATTATTAGTTTTATTTAAGGATATATTTCAAATAATAATATTAATTTTACCAATTTGTTTTATTTAATTAGTGAAGTTGGTATTAATACTTTTTATGGAATCATTGTAATGAAATGCGAATCGTAAAATCGATTCAACACTAATGAAAACTATTACCAAAAATTTAGAATGTAAACATAAAAATAGGACATAAAAATATTATAAGAAAAATGATAAATTTATTTTTTCAATAAATATTTTATTTTTAATAAATTTAAGCTTAAAAGTGTGAGTATTAAATTATATTTTTAACAAAATTTTAATAAATTAATTGAAACTAAATAAGATTTAGATTTTGTTTAGAAACTAGATCATATTAGATAATATTAGTATTATTGATATTAATAATCTCTTTATTTTAAGAAATTTTATTTAAAATACATTTTTCAAATTTATTAAAGGTGCACTAGGTTTTCTTTACTTTCAAACGTAATCAAAATTATAAAAAAATATTTTATGATTATCGAAAAACTAACGAAATTATTCAGTTTAAAATAATTACCTTTAGGCCGAGGCCGCACTACGGTTTTTCCGCGCGTGGTAACCGCTATAACCGCTAAACCGCTCAAAAAAACACAGTACGCAATGGGGAAAAAACAGTCGCGGGAAAAAACCGCAAGTGAGGCCGCTAGTATTAGTTTACTTGAGCCATAAAATCATGCGATTAAAAACCGCGGTGGTTTAGCCGTAGTGCGACCTAGGCCTTACTCCGAAATGGCAAAAGCAATCCATTTTTAGCTTAAAAACGTCAAAATGTAAAGCATTTAGCTGGGAACCAAATCATAAAAGTGGTTATTTTAATGCCGATAATTCAATATTTCATAAACAAAAATATTATACTTCAGAAATCTGTGACATTTTTGAAAATTCAAAATAGTATAATTTGTAACTAAGGCGGAAAGTTATCAATTTGTCACGAGTACGACATTAGGCATTTCCTCGAGAGGGCAGTTGACAATACCGGCCGTGTTACAAACAATATGTTTTATTACCCATGCGAGGGGATGTATCTTACAAGTTTGGGATCCAAGTGCCGCCAAAAAGAAAATAGAATAAAAAAAGAAGAATTTGCGTTTTCAATTGTCTCCGGTGGTGTGGATTCGTCATAAGAACTCCGATATCACCATATCACTACTCAGCTCCGATATCACCACAGAATTTACACTCATTTTAAAACGTTTTCTTTAATTTAAAATGAGATGTCATGGTTTGAACCAAATTAATAATAGAATTGAAAGTAGGAGATTATCACTACGATATCTTCAAATCTGTCAGTAGCTGGAATTACACGGATATCTTCTGTTACTCTTTGGCACACCCCGCTCAAGATGCATAGTGTGAATGCTTCGCTGCGTCAAAGCAATTAACGGGAACGGTCAAGACCGATTTTTGTCAGGGGCTGAAGGCCAATAGATATTATGAAAGAGTAAAGAAAATAAAGCTAGAATTTGTGTAATTACTACCTTAGAGTCCAAGATAAGAAGATCTAGTCTTCAGATAACAGTTACCGTTGGATGAGGAGCCGACGAGATCTTCTTATCTTGGACTCTAAGGTAGTAATTACACAAATTGTAACTTTATTTTCTTTACTCTTTCATAATAATTGTTGGCCTTCAGCCCCTGACAAAAATCGGTCTTGACCGTTCCCGTTACTTGCTTTGACGCAGCGAACGGCTCACACCACGCATCTTGAGCGGGGTGTGCCAAAGAGTAACAGAAGATACCCGCGTAATTCCAGCTACTGACAGATTTGAATATATCGTATTGATAGTCTCCTACTTTCAATTCTAGTTTTCTTTAATTTTTATTATTATTTTGTAATGAAAAACATTTCTGACACAATCACGTCACTTTTTTAAAATTGAGGTCTTGATTGTCTTTATTTTATTTATTTATTTGTTTTTATAATGTAACCTAGCGATATAGAATATTTGCGTGCGTTACCCAGGATATGTGGAAATACAACGAAAAGTGGCATTTCTCCTATTAAAAAAAGTGCGTCAAGAAGTACTTTTCGCGCATGAGTAATAAAAAATACATATTAATTTATATTTGAGCCCAACACTTACAATATTACTTATTTGAATGTAACGCAAATTAAAAACTAAAAAATTTCTCAAAAACTTTCGAGTTTGATATTTGTTTCATCAGTATTTAAACCAAAACATTATTAAATTGAAATTCTGTGACATTTATAAACAATATTGCCTTTATAAACAATATTTTTTTAAACAAAATTTATGCTGAAATATTAATAAACAAATATTAAAAGAAAAGGTTTATTTGAAATTATTACATATCAATAATCACATATCAAACATAACTCAACTATAAATAACATTTTGCTCCTAATTTCGAATAGGAATTTATTTTAAATTGCAACGAAAACAAAAAAATTCTTATCTCTACCACTCCTACAATTATTTTTACCAAGAATACTCAAGTATGAGTATACGATAAAAATCAACTGTAAACTAATTATTTTACGACTAAATACTTGAATTACTTAGAAGAAAAAATGTGTTTTCAATTTTATCTCTTATCGCCCGGATTAAGATTAAACCAATATTAAGAATGTTTATAGATTTATATATTGATTAGGAAGCTTTAAAAGGATTAAAAGAGTTATTATGTATGTGTCTATTTGTTATTTTGTCTTAATTTTAAATAATATTTTAGGTAAGTTTAAGTTCAGGCTGATGGCAGGAAAGTAAAAAATATATTACAGATTTTATATAAAGGAAGTGTTTTTTATATATTAATTGATACGAAATAGTTATTTACATTTGAGTGCGGAAACATTGATTTTACAATGCAACAGCTCATTTGCTGGAGCATTGTAAAATCATTTCCGCACGAAATTTGTATAAGATTTTTTGGCCTACAATTATTATTCAAGAGACAGATAGATTTAGATTAATTACAATATTGGAAATTATTTAATTTTTTAATGCTGGTACTCACAAACTTTGACATTTTTACTAATTCAAATTTATTAGGTACATAATATGTCAATTTTCCAAATGTCAGACGCACAGTAAAATTAAAAAAATCACTTATTTTGTACATTATCGTGACAAATATGGTGTAAAGTAGCGTTTTTTAAATTAGATTTTATTATCTTGTTCTTAATTTATTTTGTAAGTTTCCCTGAAAGGTTAAAATTTACTGGTCACTTTACCGCATCGTAGCCGTACTTTCACTGGACGTATACACGATGTAAAAGCTAGCTTTACAATTCAGGAGGCCAAAATAGTTATTTACATTATTAGCTCGAGCTTTGTAATAGATATTTACATTAGAGTGCGGAAACGTTGATTTTACAACGCGACAGCTCGTTTGGGGAACGAGCCCGAAGGAGAAGTTCCCCATTAGCTGGATCGTTGTAAAATCATTTACGTACGAAATTTATATACTCTTTTTAGGTCGACAATTATTATTAAAGAAACAAATAGATTTAGATTACTTACAATACTGGAAATATTTTTTTTTTTTTGCATAATGTTGCAAAGTGCGGTTACTATATGGTAAGGTGACTTTATCGCATTTTTTTATAGTGCGGCTACTATGCGGTAAGGTGACTTTACCGCATAGTAGTCGTACTTTGAAACATTGTGTGTAAATATCTAGTTTCGCTAGACGTATGCACGATGTAAAAACTAGCTTTACAATTCAGGAGGCCAAAAAATCATTTACGCACGAAATTTGTATAAAAGTTTTTGGCCAACAATTATTATTTAAAAAACAAATTGATATGGATTATTTACAATATTGGAAATTATTTATTTGTTCCTTGGGCTCCTGAATGCAATGTTGCACAGTACGGCTACTATGCGGTAAAGTGACTTTACCGCATAGTAGCCGTACTTTGCAACATTGTGTGTAAAAATCTAGATTCGCTTCATGTATACACGATGTCAAAGTTAGCTTTACAATTCAGGAGTCCAAAAAAATATTTATTTGTGGATTTGACCATCTTGAAGGTTAATATTTTAATATCTTGCTCTCTTTATACTTACTTACTTCAAGAAAAGGAATAATTTATATTTCTTCCAACTAGTTTCGGCTCTAATAAATTTAAATTAAAAATTAGCCATCTTCAGGGGATCGGTATATAATATGGACAATTAATATTAAAAAAATAAAAACTTTCTTGTTATATGTCTTTATATGTCTGTTGTTGTTATATGTCTTGTTATATGTCGATCGTCAACTTGTTCTTTGTAAATATTTTCCTATTTATTTAGCTGGTCACGTTTGTAATTTGCCAATTGTCAAATCACTCCTAGGTCCAATCAAATCATCATTAACCCTATCGTAAAATATGTAAACATCGTCCTTCATCTAGAGCAGTGTTTCCCAAAGTGTGGTACGCGTACCCCAAGGGGTACGCAAAAGGTTTGAAAAAAGGGTACGAGAAAATTTTTCAATTTTTTTCTTTTTTGTATGTGACATAGCGAAAATAAAAAGACATATAGCAATTTATAAGTTACATAAAAAATAATGCTTCAGATATTACTTTTTATATAATGTTTGCCAATTGCTTTATTTTACCAACTGCCGATGACAAAATTTGAAAATTGTTTTTACGTATTTAAAGGCAACTAGAAACTCTCTTGAAGAGAATAAGAAGAACATTTTCACCAAAAAATTCTTATCTTTTAATCCCCATTCTGGGGATTTACTATATTACTATTCCTTTACTTACGATTAATATATTACTTACGATATTACTTGAAAAACATTAGTATAGTTTCTGTTTTTAATAGCATATCTCAAAAAAATTCTACTACCCTTCGGGGTACGAAGAGATAAACAATGTGCCAAAGGGGTACACATAGGTGGAAAGTTTGGGAAACACTGACCTAGGGCCTAATTGTGAATTTAGGCAGGTTTTAGTAACGTTCCATCTCGATCTACCTATTACTAAGAAAATTATTTGTTGCATTTTGGATAGGTCAATTAGACTGGAAAAGCAAAATAGGATAACCCGAATCTGATTTTTTTTTATAAACACGAATATGCAAACAACAATAAATCGACAATGTACAGACAAGATTAGACCGTTAACTTTTAGCTGTTGATTTTAATCTATCATTCGAATGTACAAATAATAGCAGTTTTTTGTTGTGATGATTGCGGAAATGACTTTCTATGGAAACTCGGAAAAACATAAATTATAAATAAATTTGTGTTTTTATGCCAGCCGATGTACAATGACTGTGCAGCCATGCATTCAAATTTAATTCAAGGTTTTTTCATTTTTAATCTTCAATGAAAACAGCAAACACATTTTGCATTTTTCAATGTAAATCTCGTAAAACACAAAAACTCGTGAAAACTGGATGAATCAGAAATAAGTTCACCAGACTCGACATATTATAGATACTTTTAAATCAGGGCCGGTCAAAACAAAGGTAGGCTAAAATTCACAGTACGAAAAGAGAATTTAATTAAAAAAAAAAAATTAAACAGAAAAATTAATTGCTTCCGGTCGGATGTTATTTAGCAAAATTAACCCCCAACGCGACAGCTTTTTGTTTCTTTATAAGGATCTAACTTTAGATCACCTGGTATTTGCACCTGGTTCCCTTTTTAAAGAAGTCCGATTCTATCCTAAAATAGACTAAGTAAACTAAGTAAAAATGCTACCTGAGGAAATACAACACTAATAAGAATAGATAGATAAAGCTAGAAAGTAAATAACGACAATAGATAATATCAGGGAATGCTAGGCAAGAATAGACAGGTTAAAATAAAATGGACTCAAAATTTGTCAAAATTGGACAACACTAGAAAAAGCTGACTAAGCTAATCAATACTAGAAAAGATTGGACAAGACTAAATAAAATGGAATAAGAGCGAGCTAGTTCAGACAAGGCAAGACAAGAGGGGATAAATCTAGAGAAGACCTGACAAGGCCTGACAAGACCAGACAAGACCAGACCAGACAGGATCAAACAAAACCTGACAAGAGCAGACAATAGCAAACAAGAGCAGATAAGACCAGACAAGACCAGACAAAATCAGACAAGACCAGACAAGACCACACAATACCAGACAAGACGATACAAGACGAGACAAGACCAGAAAAGACCAGAAAAGACCAGACAAGACTTGACAAGACCAGACAAGACCAGATAAGACCAGAGAAAAACAGACCTAACAAGACCAAATAAGATCAGAAAATAACAGGCAAGTCCAGACAAGACCAGACAAGACCAGAAAAGACCAAAGAAGACTAGCCAAGAGCAGACAAGACCAGACAAGACCAGACAGCACGAGACAAGATCAGAAAAGACCAGACAAGTCCCGACAAGACGAGACAAGACGAAACAAGACCAGCAAAGACCAGACAAGACCAGACAAGACCAGATAAAACCAGACAAGACCAGACAAGACCAGACAAGACCAGACAAGACCAGACAAGACCAGACAAGACCAGACAAGACCAGACAAGACCAGATAAGACCAGACAAGACTAGGCAAGACCAGACAAGACCAGACAAGATCAGACAAGACCCAACAAGACAAGGCAAGACCACACAAGACCAGACAAGACCAGACAATACCGGAGAAGACCAGACAAGACCAGACGAGACAAGAAAAGACCCGACAAGACCAGAGAACACTAGACAAGTCCAGGCAAGACCAGACAATACGGGAGAAGACCAGACAAAACCAGACAAGACCAGACAATACCGGAGAAGACCAGACAAGACCAGATAAGACCAGACAAGACCCAACAAGAGCAGACAACACCAGAGAAGAGAAGACAAGACCACACAAGACCACACATCACCAGACTAGATCAGGCAAATCCAGACAGGGCCAGACAAGATCTGATAAGAGCAAAGAAAATTAGACAAGACCAGACAAGACAAGACCAGACAAAAGCAGATAAACCAGACAAGACCAAACAAACCAGACAAGGCCAGACAAGATCAGACAAGCCCAGATAAGACTAGACAAGACCAGACAAGAGCAGACAAGATCAGACAAGACCATGCAAGACCAAACAAAAGCAGACAAGACCAGACAAGACCAGACAAGACCAGACAAGACCAGACAAGACGAGACAAGACCAGATAAGACCAGACAAGACTAGGCAAGACCAGACAACACCAGACAAGATCAGACAAGACCCAACAAGACCAGGCAAGACCACACAAGACCAGACAAGACCAGACAATACCGGAGAAGACCAGACAAGGCCAGACGAGACAAGAAAAGACCCGACAAGACCAGAGAACACTAGACAAGTTCAGGCTAGACCAGACAATATGGGAGAAGACCAGACAATACCGGAGAAGACCAGACAAGACCAGATAAGACCAGACAAGACCCAACAAGAGCAGACAACACCAGAGAAGACAAGACAAGACCACACAAGACCACACATCACCAGACTAGATCAGGCAAATCCAGACAGGGCCAGACAAGATCTGATAAGAGCAAAGAAAATTAGACAAGACCAGACAAGACAAGACCAGACAAAAGCAGATAAACCAGACAAGACCAAACAAACCAGACAAGGCCAGACAAGATCAGACAAGCCCAGATAAGACTAGACAAGACCAGACAAGAGCAGACAAGATCAGACAAGACCATGCAAGACCAAACAAAAGCAGACAAGACCAGAGAAGACCAGACAAGACCAGACAAAACCAGACAAGACGAGACAAGACCAGATAAGACCAGACAAGACTAGGCAAGACCAGACAACACCAGACAAGATCAGACAAGACCCAACAAGACCAGGCAAGACCACACAAGACCAGACAAGACCAGACAATACCGGAGAAGACCAGACAAGGCCAGACGAGACAAGAAAAGACCCGACAAGACCAGAGAACACTAGACAAGTTCAGGCTAGACCAGACAATATGGGAGAAGACCAGACAATACCGGAGAAGACCAGACAAGACCAGATAAGACCAGACAAGACCCAACAAGAGCAGACAACACCAGAGAAGACAAGACAAGACCACACAAGACCACACATCACCAGACTAGATCAGGCAAATCCAGACAGGGCCAGACAAGATCTGATAAGAGCAAAGAAAATTAGACAAGACCAGACAAGACAAGACCAGACAAAAGCAGATAAACCAGACAAGACCAAACAAACCAGACAAGGCCAGACAAGATCAGACAAGCCCAGATAAGACTAGACAAGACCAGACAAGAGCAGACAAGATCAGACAAGACCATGCAAGACCAAACAAAAGCAGACAAGACCAGACAAGACCAGACAAGACCATACAAGACCACACAAGGACAAGCAAAAACAGACAAGACCAAACAACTCCACACAAGACCAGACAAGACCAGACAAGACTAGACAAGACTAGACAAAACCCGACAAGAACAGAAAAGAACAAACAAGACCTGTTGTAATAAAAACCAGGACTTGACATCTGTGGCATTAGCGCACATTCCAAAACGTGCCCTTTGTCCCACGTTTTGGATAAATGCAATTGTTTTATGGTTTTATAGTTTGTCCAGAAACTAAGGGTTTTTATTACCACTCTAAAATCTACCTACCCCAAACATATTATAAAACGTGCGAAGGCCTATAAAAACCTTCTTATAGAGATTAACCAGAGGACCAGACATTTTCATGGATTTAGAGAATTTAAGCCTCGATTTTTCATGGGAGGAGCCAAGAAAATTCAATCTCCCCCTTACTTGAATTAGAGGGATGATTTAACCCCTCTTACAGATATATTATACTAGGAATGGTATAAATACCATTCCCCAGTTGTAAGTGAGAAGTAAGAGAGTAGAGTCGTAAGCTATAGTTCTTAAGTCTTAAGTTATTTCGTTGTATTATTGTTTAATTAAATTGTTAAAACCAACTCGACTATTATTCGACAAACTACGTGCCTTGCGAATCCCGGTGAACATTACATTACAAGATCCCGAGATATTTAGATATATCAGAGTCCCAAGAATTGTTGGCCAGCAGTCCTTCCCTCTGAACATTGAAGTCGGCGGTGGTTCACACCACAATCCCCTTCACAACATTGGTGGCAGCACTCACAACATTGGTGGCAGCCTAACAACAGACCAGACAAGACCAGACAAGACCGGACAAGACCAGACAAGACCAGACAAGACCAGATAGGACCAAACATGACTGACTAGATCATAAAAATCCAGATAGAGCAGACAAGACCAGACAAGAGCAAACAAGAGCAGACAAACCAGACAAGATAACACAAGACTAAACAAGACCAGACAAGACCAGACAAGGCCAGACAAGACCAGACAAGACTAGACAAAACCAAACAAGACCAGACAATGCCAAACAGGAACTGACAAGATTAGACAAGACCATATAAGACCACACAAGACCTGACAAGACCAGACAAGACCATACAAGAGGAGACAAGACCAAAGAAGACCAGACAAAACCAAACAAGACAAGACAACACCAGACAAGACCAGACAAAACCAGGCAAGACCAGACAAGACTAGACAAAACCAGACTAGACAAGACAATGCCCATCAGGAACTGAAAAGATTAGACAAGACCATATAAGACCACACAAGACCTGACAAGACCAGACAAGACCAGACAAAACCATACAAGACCATACAAGAGCAGACATGATCACACAATTCCACACAAGACCAGACTAGATCAGACAAATCCAGGCGGGGCCAGACAAAACTAGACAAAAGCAAACAAGATCAGACAAGGCCAGACAAGACTAGTCAAGACCAGACGAGAGCAGACAGGACCAGACAAGACCAAACAAGACCAGACAAGATTATATAAGTGCAGACAAGTCTAGACAAGACCAGGGAAGACCAGACAAGACTAGACAAAAGCAAACAAGATCAGACAAGGCCAGACAAGACTAGTCAAGACCAGACGAGAGCAGACAGGACCAGACAAGACCAAACAAGACCAGACAAGATTATATAAGTGCAGACAAGTCTAGACAAGACCAGGGAAGACCAGACAAGACCAGACAATACCAGATGAGACGAGACAAGACCTGACAAGGCCAAGCAAAGCCAGGGAAGACCAGACAAGATCATAAAAGACCATACAAGACCAGACAAGCGCAGACAAGACCAGACAAGACCACACAAGACCACACATGACCAGACTAGATCATACAAATCCAGACAGGGCAGACAAGAGCAAACAAGAGCAGACATACCAGACAAGACAACACAAGACCGGAAAAGAGCAGACAAACCAGACAATATAACACAAGACCGGACAAGAGCAGACAAACCCGATAAGACCAAGCAAACCAGACACGGCCCGACAAGATCAGACAAAACCAGACAAGACTGGATTAGACCTGATAAGACCAGACAAGACCAGACAAGACCCGACAATATCAGACAAGACCAGACAAAACCAGACAAAACCAGGCAAGACCGGACAAAACCAGACAAGACCAGACAATGCCAAACAGGACTTGACAAGACTAGACAGGACCACATAAGACCACACAAGACCTTACAAGACCAGACAAGACCAGACAAGACCATACAAGACTAGACAAGACCAAATAAGTCCAGACAAGACCAGACAAGATAAGACCTGACAAGACCATACAAGACCAAACTAGATCATACAAATCCAGGCAGGGCCAGACAAGACCAGGCAAAAGCAAACAAGATCAGACAAGACCAGATAAGACAAGACAAGACCATACAAGATCAGACAAGACCAGACAAAACCAGACAAGACCAGAAAAGGCAAGACAATACCAGAGGCAGGAAACTCGTGAGGAGACCAGGTTAGGATGGACTTGACTAGTCAATACTAGAATAGAGTTTAACCTTGACTTTTAGAACTAGACTGTCTAAACTAGAATAGAGGCCTCGCCTTGTTTAAACTAGTTTGGCAAAGCATGAGAGAGGCAGATAGGGTAAGATATTTCCAAAGAATTAAACCAGGCAGAATCAGGCAATACATTTCAAGGCTAGGCATGATTAGACAAGTTTAGACAAATTTTAAGAAAGCCTAATTGAACAAAACAATAAGAGGATAAAGAACAAGTAAAATAATTATGTTTATAAATTTATTACTTTTCACTTTAGACAATCAATAAAACTTGCAAATTTAAATAAACAGAGAAAAAAAAAAGGCAGTTATAAACAAACAGCACTAAAAACACTTTATGATAAAGAAACAAGTGGTAAGAGGAGGCGAAAACTAGAAATAAACCAAGAAACCGGAAAAAAAACATATTGCTTGATTTCTTTCTCAGCATCCTCAAACTACTAAATCAAAAAACTCCACCACTACTCCAATGTCCTCTTTAAACTTTCAAAACCCTTCTGTTATACATGAAAGGCGTCGGCGCAGCCTTTGGAATTTCAGCGACAACAGCATGTTGTTCTTCGGCCGAATCCGCAGGTGGAGCCTCCAACTCTTGCGGCACTTCCGGCACGGCAGCGGAAGCAGCTACACCTGTCTCGTCACTAACGGCCGGACGTTGCTCTTCCTCCGACACTTCATGAGGAAGCATGTCGTCACCAAAATTCGTGTTCAAATTGTAATATCTTGGAGATTCCGCACAATCGATCGATTCGTCAGATCTGGTACATGTGAAAATTTCCTAAAAACAAAAGAAATAGGAACATTATAAATATTTTATTAATACTATTATATTAATATAGAGAATAATTAAATATAAGCTAAAGATACTAGTCAGACTACTAGCTTATACTATACTATAAAGACGAAACTTGGCAGATAAAACTAAACAGACAAAACAAGAGACAAACTAGACAGTCTATACTTGACAGACAAGAGTAGACAGACAGATTAAACAAAAGCAGGCTGACTACAGTAGACAGACCGGATTAAACCGACAAGACTAGACGGACTAGACTAGATAAGCAAGACTAAATAGACATTGTTAAATGAACAGAACTAGTTGCAGAAGTTTCAACAGCGTAAGAACTAGACTGAGAAGATTATGTAGATAGGACTATGTAGACAATAAGATTGGGCAAATATAAATAACTTAATAATATAGAAATATAGAATATTATAATAAAATAATTCTTAAGTATAATATATAATTCTAATATAGAAATAATTAAATAATAATAAGTGTCGTCAAACAAAATTAGGCAGGCAAGACTAAACGGACCACACTAGATAAATGAAACTAGAAGGGAAATTAAAGAGTGAGGTAACTAGACAGTAGACAGCCAAAACAAGTCAGATAAAGCTAGAGAGATGAGGCTAGATATACGAGACTAACACTAGTATTACACTAAACAAACGGGATTTGGCTGAATCAGACTAGTTATGCAAGTCTAAATATTCATAGGTATATCTGTGGTAAAGTCAAATAAAAAAAAAATTGTTAGTCCAACAAGGAATTCTATTTGTTGCTGATAAACAAGTTGCCTACTTATTAACCTGTTTTTCTGTATATTATATTATATTCTGTATATTCCTTTTAGGGCCAACATTCTTTTTTGGGCTATTTTTTTTAAGGGAATTTATATCTCAAGCATTCATCATTTGAATGTATAGTTTATATGTTTATATTAATGTGGAGTATATTTAATGTTATAGTTTTTTTTCGTTTTAGATGAAAATCTTTTAAGGAAATCGAATGAGTACAGGGAATGTTTTGTGTCGATTCAAAAATTCTTGAATATTTTATTAGCGAATTTGCAGTTAACGCGCTGCATTATGCATAGCAACTGGTGAACCGAGATCGAGATTTTTCAGCGCGAATAAATAAATATTTCTGCATATAACGTTCTTCTGGTCGTAAGTTGTTCACACCTTAAAACGAGAAATTTATCAGATTGGCCATAAATTATATAGCGGAAAATTAATGGAGATATTTTATTGCGGAATATAATATTATAAATAATTGTAGGTAATATCTTCTTTGCTATATACATGTAACTTTTACGGGCAAGATTACGGCCATGTGTTAATTGAATATATGATACCTGAGGTAACGAATTAATACTTTACTACTCCTATAAAAAATCCTATCTGAAGAAAAAACTACAATGTAAAAACAATAATTTAAATGTTTGGTAAAACTATTTGCTACGAGTTATCCTGAAGAATCATAACTTTGGAAGTCTCAAATTTTTAAAAGAAAATCAAAATAAAAAAAAAATAGGAAAATATTAGGTGAATTAAATTTATTATATGAATTTTCATATTACAAGAAAAGATTTAAGAAATATACTATGTTCTCTAATTCAAAAATTCACTAATAACATAAATAAATCCTGAGTTTATTTCTCATTTATGTCTGAATATTTATGTATGAATCCTTATTATTTATGTTATTAGTGAATTTGCGAATTAGAG